>CAJQZJ010032130.1:8953612-8990816 GCA_907164525.1 Lophiomys imhausi
TGTGTGTGTGTGTGTGTGTGTGTGTGTGTGTGTGTATGTATATATGTATGTATAGCAATGTGCTTTACAATAATTTTCTTCTACCCTGTGACATCCCTTTTCTTAATAATTTATTGAAAATAGTACTTTTAAGGAGAAAATTATAATTGCGAAGTCCTCAACAAATTAGAGTATGTGAAAGATTAGGCCAAAACTTCCATTCCTGTCAAAGGACAAATATATGGATGTATATTTCCTTTTGCAGAATTGCAAATAAGGAAAAACTGCTATAAAAGAACAATTTCCCTATATAATTTTTATATTTATTTTTAAAACAATGAAAAATTTTAAGAAAAAATTAAAAAGAGAACACTTAAATCTTTATTGTGAGTGATTATTGCTTTAAAAGGTCCCAGCCACTGTGATGTCTCTGACAGATTCCTCTAGCCTGCATTTCAAGGAACAAAAGTGATGCTGTCAGGTGTTGACAAGTCAGCCCATCTGTAGCACAAGTCAGATGGTTGAATGACAAGGACATGCAGCCAAGATTTAGTATTTTTAAGCCTTTTTACAAAATATTGTTTGAACTTCTGCTTTTTAATCTATCAAGAGAGACTAAGCCGGGCGGTGGTGGCGCACGCCTTTAATCCCAGCACTTGGGAGGCAGAGGCAGGCGGATCTTTGTGAGTTCGAGGCCAGCCTGGTCTACAAAGTGAGTCCAGCACAGCCAAGGATACACAGAGAAACCCTGTCTCGAAAAACCAAAAAAAAAAAAAAAGAGAGACTAATTTGAAATAGAAATAACAAGGTTTAAATCAGACAAGTGTGTGTTTAAAGTTAAGAGGTGGCTTAGTTGGTAAATGCTGGCCAAGTATACAGGAAGCCCTGAGTGCAGTCCTCCCATAAAGAGCCAGATGCAGTGATGCCCACTTATAACCCCACCACTGGGCAGGAGACAGTGGATCATCAGGGCTTGCTGTGTGCCCCGGGTCTCAGTGAGAGACCATGTCTCAGAAAAAAAGGGGGGAAGTGATTGATGCTTAAGGAATAATGCCCAAAGTTGACTTCTGACCTCTACACAGGTATGCGTGCCTTCCTGTGCTCGCATGTTCATGTGCACATACACAATCTAGTTAGAAACATGAGAACATATAAAACTGAAATAACAGGTTAGACCTGAGTACTCTCTCTAGCTGCTGCTCTGTTAGCCACTATGCTGTGCTGCTTCTTCCATAAAGATACTGGCATAGAATCAAAGTAAGGGAAAGATGAGAACAAAGTAGCATCCAATGATAAAAGATAGAGCTTTTGGACGCTGTGATGCTTGATAAATTACTTGGTGTCAACTAATTTTCTCAGTCTTAGCTTCTTCATCTATAAAAAAAAGTGAGGCAAAAATTACACAATTCAGAGGATGAAAAATACGAAGTATTGACACATGATAGGCATTCAGTATATGCTAGCAATCATCATCAGTTCTGTGTATTACTTAAGAGACCCTCAGAATTGACAAAAGAGAGAGCTGTCAAAATTAAAATGTTTGGTAATTTGATGCAACAGAAGAACCAAGAAAGCAGCTCAGAGGGAGGACCTGTGTGGCATGCTAGCAACTCTGGGTGCCACTCCTAACAGCAGAAAAAGAATGGAGATCTTCAGTGTCCTGACCCTTTTATGAAAAATAGTTGGCAATATCCTCTCGTGGATTGTGTTTAACACAGACCAGGAAGCACATGCCTGTCTGTTTCTTAGTAGCATAAACTACACAAGACTCAGATCGATTTTCCCACTATGACCAATACTATTTCTGGAATCTCTAAGTCAGGTTTTAAATGGTGATTGTGTGACTATGGGCAGTTTAGCTCACTCACCCACTCATCATTCATTCATTCAAATATACCAGGCATCATAATAGGTATCCATGGAGTACTGAACATGACAAAGTCACTGTTGTCATAGATATAAAGGACAGGATAAAACCAAAAAAGTATAACTGCTTACAGTTTTGGTTTGGTTTTTTTTTTTGTTATTGTTGTACTGGGTGTTTTGAAGTTTTTTGGTGTGTGTGTGTCTGTGTATGTGCCTGTGTGTGTGTGTGTGTGTGTGTGTGTGTTGGATATTTGAGCTTTGGTGTTGATAATTGTTTCTGTCAGGAAAGAGAAATGTCATTTGATATCTTTGGAAATTTTTGTTATATAATTAAGCATATTTAAATTAGCACTAGACTAAGGGTATATAAAATATTTTCATCTTTTGGAATAGTAAAAAAGCCAATCAGTGTTCTTATCTCAGTTATTAGCATTCTGTCAGACTGTACAGTAATGATTAGTTACCCTTTATTGTACTTTTGGCATGCTTCCCATCTTTAATTTCATTGTAGGGAAGGAACACATAGTTAAGGAAATTGCAAAAGAGGAGGAGAAGTTAAAATAGGGAAAATAATAGATTCAAAACTGATTTTAACTTATTGTAATGATATGTGAGAACAGAATGAACAAGGGTGATTTTAAAGTTTATATTTGAAGTATTATATGTTCAATCTCATACTTTAAACTTGAAATGTTTTATTGTGTTTGAATTAAAGGTTATTTCTGTAACAACACAAAAGAACCTGTGAAGTATACTTTGAAGTAAATGCATAAAAATATGTTAAAATTGTGTAAAAAATGCAAAGAGGAAAATATTGACTCATTAACACAAGAAAAGACAGGTATAAAATATTTAGAAGAAAATAGGAAAAGATCTTAAGAGAGTCCAAGACCAATAAGAGCAAAGGCTAAGGGAAATGGCCAATTAAAATGGATGAAATTGGTGAAGATTTACTTATCAAGTACACACATGTAATTTTAAAGTTTTCCCTATGAAGTAGTAGTGTTACTCATAACTCTCTTGATAGAATATAGTTTAGTATCTGCTCAAAAACATTGCCCTAAAATGTATGTGAAGATGGCTCCATTGACGATTCTTGTTACATATTGAACTGAGGGTGTAGTGTGGCTAGGGGCAGAGCCACTGTAATGCCCGTATCCCAGCATTATTTGGTTCCCACATCCCTGCTGAGTAGTTGTTCCACTCGCCAAGAAGCCTGTTAAAGAGCCCCTGAGAGCATGTGTACAGCCCTCCATGTTAACAGTTAATTGGAGGATGGCGAGATGAGAGGACAGGCGAACATGTGGTCTCTCAGACTCGGGCAGTAGACAGACCTTTAGTGATAATAACAGCAGATGCTCACGTTCTCACAGCTTAACTGTTCCAACTCTTGTTGAGGGAAAGTTAGCATGGACTGACAAAAAGCTTATATCTAAGAAAAGGAACTAAGCCCTCTTTACATTCTTCTACATGTTAAATTATAAGAATTTTAGCTTCAAATTTTTATGTATAAATCTCTATATGAATGGTTACAATTCTTCAAGTACGTTGAGCATTCTACTCTTCCCCCCTGCTTACTATTGGGAACAAATGTTTTTCCCCTTTGATGCCTTTTAGCAAGGTTTATTTCTGGCAAAGTGATTATAAAATACTTTAAAATGAAACATTTTTTAATTTCCACATCTAGTCAGATATGACACCATCATTTCTTTCTGATGTGTAAATAACAATTGTCTCAACTATTGGTGAGATTTGTTATCTATCTCAAAATTATGTAAACATTTTATGCCCTTGATTTTATTTTCAATGCCAGTGATAGTTGTTTGCTTGTGAAAATGAGAAGCAGTTTTTTTTTTTCTTTTCAGGAAATAAAAACTTAGTTTGTGTTTAAATACAGTTTTGTTAGCAAAATGAAAAGAAAATCAATTTCCTATAGTTTGTACACTTTTCACACAACCCATGACAGGTTATTCTTGATTTGTATTTTTTATGTAGATTCAAAACAATTTAACCTAAAACTATCAGGAAATAAACACTGACACACTCGGTATTAAAATGGAAGGTTATTTTCCTATATCTTTGCCATAGCTTTTCCTTTCAAAGAATATTTACTCTTCATTACTGCTAGTTTCTATCAGTGTTTTCATAATCTACACTGTTTAAGGAACGTTTCAACATGAACAGCCTAAAATGTTCCTTTAGCTGTTATAACGCAGGGATGAAAATCCCTTGCATTTGCTTAAGAAATGTCAGTCAGTGCCTGAAATGGTTAAACTTTCTTTTTCAGAACAGATTGCAAATATGAAACTAGACTGCAGCAAGTTTTTCTTTATTGTCATTGGAACTTTGTAACTTGATAGCTTGAATCCAGTGTTTTATCACATAGTTGCTCTTTTCCAATGATGTGATCCTTGCAGTTTTTACCTCAGGTTCTCATTGACTAAAAATTAACAGTGCTAATGAGTTCATACCAAAGAAAATGTATTTCCTGAATTTAAAAAAGGGAAGAAAGAACACTATGTCTTAAAAAATGAATGAGGTTTAAATTGTTATCTTAATTAACCACTTTTCAGATTAGTCGATAATATTAATATACCAGAGCTTTGAAGCTACTGAAATGAATTATGTGAATATTCATCTGTAGAGAAACTTTTCCATCTGTAATGTTGCATTCAATGACAGAATTTTACCAGCTAAACCAAGTCAAGCCATGGCTGCCTTTACAAATCTTTAATAAGATTTTTACACGTGGACTCCAGCGGTGTACAAAATTTGCCTTTTGTTCTTAGATAAGTAAGAAATAATTCTTAACTAAGAAATAAGACAGTAAAGGTATCTGCTACTAAGTCTGACATTGTGAGTTTGGTTGGTAGAGTCCACCTTGTGGAAAGTGAGAACTAGCTCCTGCCAAGTTTTCCTCTGACTTCCACATGCATAATGTGTTGCCCACATGCCCATATACATATACATACATATAAATAGATAAAAAGATAAATAAGGTCTAATTTAAAGAGTTAAATATAATTGGTGAATAATTAAACTTTTTTGTTTATAATTATAAAATTTTGGAAAATATTTTACCTATAATTGTTGTGATAATCATTATTATAGGTACATATTTGTTTATCTTAAACTATTTTGTCTTATATCTTAAACTATTTAAATGACTTATTAAAGGGATGTTATGAGTATTGAAGGATAACTGATTAAGGGCACACTGCTCTTAGAGAGGACCTGAGTTTGATTCCCACCCCCCTTGTCAGGCAACTCACAACAGTCTCTAACTATAGCTCCAGGGGATCTGATACCTCTGGTGTTCACAAACATTTGCACACATGTGTGCTTACCCATACAGAGATACACATAGTCTTAAATGATCTTTAATACTGTACTTTAATGAGGAGAATATTTAAGTATGAAAATTATGGATATAATCTCTTGATCATAGCTATCCATTACAAATGGATAAATAAAGTTAGATATTCTAGGTATCATTGTTTTCATAATTATTCTCTTAATCAAGATATTGTCATTTAATAATCAACCTGTAATTGTTTTAGATCTTAATTAGTCCAAGAGTGACTGTAGGAAAATGACACATCTACAGGTTTTAAAAGAAGCTTTTTTTCAAATGAATTGAATCATATTCAAGTCATTTAAATTTTAGACTGTATGTATCAGATCCTAATAACTTTATGTAAGTCTAGTAAGCTGTAAATATAGTTTATTTTTCTTTAAAGTAGCAAATAATAGAGCTGTTTCTACCCTCTTCTTATGAGTTGGGATTCTTTAGTTCCCAATTGTTTTCTGTTCAGCATGCACACTAGCAGCATCTCTTAAATTCTGGAACTACCACAGCTTGTATGCATCATACATGCACTATATATTTAACTGATCTCGTCAACAATGGCTGAAAATTTTACACTTCACATTATCTGCAAGTTTCGGTCCACACAGAGCATCAGAGCATCCACAGCAGTACTTAGAGCATTTTGTCTTAAAGTAGTTATACTTAACATTAAATAGGAGCAGGATGTAGTAATTGCCATTCAGATTTGTGTTCATATTGAAAAGTGAAAAAAATACCATTTAGAACCTTTCTAGTGTGTTTCATCTAACCAAAGTATGTTCAGTACAATGTAAAGAAAGTAATCATTTTCATTTTGTGGACTTTTTTTCACTTTCTCTAAAACAACTGAGATGATGTTTTGTATTGCAGTTGGCATGTAGTCCTGTGGTGTTAGCAGTCATTAGCTAAAAGGACCGTTGAGGGGCAAACTCAAATTCATCAGTTACATAAATAGTGGAGGGTGCCATGGTGTAGAGAGCGAGTCATTGTAGAGGCGTATGGACCCTTTGGTGCTGGACCCTATCTTCTTTGCAATGGCCAGTGTCTAGGCACACATATAACTGTTCTGAGAGCAGAAGCTGGAAGGAACCTGTGTGTTCAATGTATGGGAACTAGATACAAGAAAAATGAGGGGAAGGGAATTTTACGTTATTTTTACATAGGTTTTTGTATTCAAAAAAGAAATAGAAGTTTAATTGTGCATTTATTTCATAAGTAACATTATTAAATCTTTTATCCTTTGTTTTACAAGCTATCTGAGAAATCCCTGTGAGAAAATGAAGATTTTTGTATCATTACTTGCTCAGATGTTTACCCTTTCTAAAAAAACTACTTGGTGTCTTTGAAAAAAAGATAGTTATTTCTTAATGCTAAGGCAAAATGTGCTTGTTACTAGTGATATTCTCCAGCTGTCTAAGTTCCAGGTCAAATAGTGTGCCCTGATGTTATGTTTTAGCCCTTGCTATTAATTACATTATTATTATATAAAGAATTCTAGCTCTTTTAATAATGTTTTCATACCCTACGTAGTTAATCTTTAATGTTGGGGAGTACAAAGGGAGAGATTAAATTAGCCTTGTAACCTCTTTCTCTTCCAGGCTGATGATGGAAAATAAAAGCTCTTAGCCACAAAATGTAACACTTAGAATTAATATTTAATTAGACCAGCAAATTGTACACTGTGGCTGAAAGCTTCCAAAGAGTAGTTAGTGCCACAATTGACCTACAGGTTTAATAATAACTCACTTGTAGAAGCAAGTGCCAGTTCAGCAGAGTAGAGTCACTAAGAAAGTCCTGGGAGATTAAAATCAGCAAACCAAATGGCAGGCAAGGGTTCCTGGGATGGAGCCTTCTGGAAAGCTGGGAGCTGGAATAGCTTTTAAGCCAGGATTCAGATGAGAACAGTGGGTGAGAAAGCTGATCCCTCCTGTTCTGGAGCTTCTGGTTGTAGGCCAGAATCTTAGAACAGATTTTTACTAAATGTTTTTGCTGCAGCTATTAACTTACATTGAAAACTAAATATCGAATAATTTTTCTGAAAAATGTAACTAATTTTTTGTGTAATCATTAGCTCTTAATATTAGTACATAATATGTGTAAGTTCAGATCATTAGATTGTCAGATAGGTTTGGCGCTGTACATCTTTGCTGTTTTGCTGTGACATGCTGTTTCCTTGTTCCCTGTATAGTTGATTTATATGGTTCATTTCTATATTATTTCATTACAGAGAATTACACAGAGCCAGAGAGAGATACTGGAATGTCTACAGCCAAAGACTTTTTCTTTAAATCATAAATGGATATATATATATAGCTTTATCAAGGGGTGTGTGTAATTTAAAGGCATCATCAATTTTAAAAAGCTTATATTATAAAGTACTTCTACATTTGCTTATGCTTATGATGTAATTAAATTACAAGATAAATAATTAGATCTCCTGGTGAAACATTGGATCCCTATATATTAGAAAAGCTCATCTGCTGGAAGTGGGGTATTTGAAAACGTGCAGATGCAGAAGACTGAAAGGGGGACACCTTAAATAATTTATTGGGTATATCTTAAATAATGAAAGAAAAGCAAGTCATGAGTTAAAGTCCAAGCAGGTGAGGGCCTTGCCAGCAGAGGGAGTAGTCCTGTCTTCTGTCAGGTTCCTGTCACTTTCCCACCTGCCTCAGCCTTCCCCAGCCAGTCTCCCATCTGGACCTGGCTCTGGCTGCCTGTTCCTGATGACAGGCTATCATTTCATGCTCAATGTGGTATTATTCTAAGCTGACTTTAACTTTAGTGTCCTTAATCTGCCACATCAGCACACATAATAACTGGATACTCTGCTTTGGGGATATCTGTGATTGCATTCTAAGGCATTTAAGTATAAAGAAAGAAGTAAAGTAGAATTTATCACTTGAAAGTTTCCCATAAAACACTTTTAAACATAAAGAATCAAGTTGTCTGATTAATTTCCTTAATATAAAATTGATGATATAAAGTTTTGGGAAAAACCTGAAATTGCTTTTGAGTATTATAAATAAATACCATTATTTACTGTAGCCTACTTTTGTGGGGGGAGGGGTTGTAGCTTACTTTTTATTGTATTTTCTGCATCCCATTTCTGAAAGCCTTCAGAACATGTTCTGTTAATGTTTTAGAGAATGTTGACTGAAAAAAAACTCATAAATATCTACTCTGTCAGTGTAAACAAATATTATTGCTAAAATCATCCTCTAATACAAATCAGGAGTGGCCCTTTCCATAACAAAGTTAGAACACAGAGCTGATAAGATAAAACACACAAAACAAGTGGCTTCATTGCCTACTCCTAGAAAAATGTAGAAAATTCAACAATTTCTTTTTCCTTTAAGCTGAAATATAGTAACCTTTAGCTCCTTTGTGAAATGTTTTAACCTTCAGGGGGAACGTGTTTGGTTTATTACTTCCTTACATGAATGTTATTCTGTGACAATACCAAGAGATAGGTTCCACTTAAATTGCCTCATTTACAAAAAGTGGGATTTTTTAATATTCTAAAATAAATTGTGAGCTTCAATAAAAGCATTAAATCTGCAGCGATTAATTTAATAGACATTGTTATTACAAGTTATAACAAGTCTGTTAATATAATTTTGTCAGATAAAATTACATTCTTTATTAAGCTCAAAAATAATGAACCGAATTATCAAAATTATTGTTTTATAGTCTTCATTTTAATAGAATTGAGCACACAAGAAATATGAAAAGTATTCTTCCTCAAATATCCCTAGAATTATCCCTTATCTAACTTTAGTGTTGGATTTCATAACAAAGAAATATGTACACCTTAAAAAAGGTTCAGTACCCCAAGCGTGATTGTGGGGGTCCCACATGCACATGTGTACCTCCTATCATGTACTAGTCAAACAAAAAGGACCTTCAATATCTCCTTCTCTTTAACTGGAACCATTCTTTGTCCAGATTTGATGTCCACGCTGTCCTCAAAGGAGAGCTCTTCTCTCATAGTGTTTGCTGATAGTGTAAATGGAGCAACCCAAGAGTTTATTCTTAAGACAGTGTATGTATGCTTTATTTCTCTGAAGTCTCTTGGAAATTAGAATACTGGTTAATTAACTTTTTAATCCTAGAGTTAAAATATTTACTAGAAATTTATTCTGTGTTTATATTATTGCAGAAATAAGGAAATATTCAGGGTTAAACATGCCAGTGTTACTTGTCAGTGCTAACTGAGAGCTTAGAACAATTGTTGGAGCTTTATATGACAGTAGTTGAATTTTTGGTCTTAAAATTCCTACTTTAGCTTTATGAGCTTTGACTTGAAATGTTAAATTACTCTTTGAGAATTTAAAATTTCCTTTAGTGGATTTGACATATCCTAAATAAAAACATGCTACCATTCTTTAAAAACACACAGTCAAGGCAAAAACCAGGTTCTTGTGAATCTAAATGAGGTATTCTAGCTTGCCTTGTGTCTGCAGCAGCATCTGATGTGTGTTACATTTCAATAATTAAGAAATTACACTGGAACAGAAAATGTTAAGGCCCCTTTCTGCAACTTATGACAATGACATCTGAGATTGTCAGCAAACTCCTAAAAGTCCTGGACATCAGCTCTCTTCTCTTCTGGCTTCCCTCCTAGTCATGTCTTGGCTACTCTCCAGAGCTGACAACTTTCACCCAGGAGCAAAGGGAGATTTGTCAACTATAAGAAGGATTTTTGAGCTTTCCTAGATTTCCTATCCAGATGGGCAAGGCGGAGGGGTGGCAGTGTCGTTATACATCCTTGGGTGATGTCATTATGGCACATGTGCACTATAACCATTAATTTAGTCATAAAGTCTAAGTTATGATATCCTTGTTTAAATATTCCTCACTTGAAATTTTAGCTTTGCAATTTCAAAGTTAAAATAGAAACAATGTTCAAATATGTGTCTTGGGACTTGATTCATAGATTCTGTCACTTCTTCATTTTCAACCAAAGACCAGGAAACTTCACATCTTTGCTAATGAAAAAATGAACTTAGAGTATGGGAGGATATGAATGTGAAAGTTCTATGTTAAGATATCCATCCTAGTCACTATGCTAAGGTTTCTGACCACCACTGCCCATTTTATGGTTATTTTTACATAGAGTGTTTCCTGACAAACTGAATTGTGATTATTCTTTCAAAGGTCTTCTAAATCCATTAATTTTTGTTCTCTTATATGAATTCACCTACCTTTATTTAATAAAAGACCATTTGGCATTAATATGATGACTTGAAGGAGCTTGTTGTAAGTGTGGCCCTAAGGTAATAATATCACATCAATGGGCCATACTCTAAAAGAATCTTGAACATACATAAGCAATCACACCTTTTTAAAAAAACTGCATTTTCATATCCACATATCCTTTATGTTCCTACAATAGCTAGGAACTCTTTGTATTTATAATAAAATTATAAAAAATAGGTTACCTCACTCAGAAATTTAGATGTTATTCTTTTATAGTTTTCCATTACTCTTATTCTATAGATGTTTTCATAGATATTTTATAATTTTCACAATTAGTCTGGTTAGCTACACCATACCAACTTTTGCAGAACAGCTGTGCAGAAACTAGTAAGGTCACTGTTAAATGTAACTTCTTTTATGGTAACAATATAATTAAATGTTTATTCTTGGCCTAATGTGTCATAAAACCTTTCTAGATAGATGTTTAGTTCATAATTAATAACAATGACACAAATGTAGAGCTTAGAGATACCATAAGTAAGATACATGAATAAGTTAATGTATTTCTGAGAAATTTTGCACTGAGGCTCTGCATGCTGTTTTATATTCAGAGGTTTTTATAGTTTTCTTTGGTGACTATATTAATTTATCACTTACAATCTGTTTTTTTAAAAGACCTAAAAGATTGATATATATTACAATCTTTCAATGGCTTATTTGTTAACTTTAGGGTTAAATGGAAAAAGAAAATAACAGTGTCAGGTTAGTCATTTAAATATACAACTCTTCTATACTGTTAGAATTAGAATAGAAATCAGCCCATCTGTAAACCTTCTAGTTCTTCTAATCATACAATTGAGAAGCCCAAGTTGGTATTCCTGAAGTCTTGAGTACATGAATTCTAACAAACTTAGATATTTAGACACAAAGGCTCTGTCTTTTATTTATAGATAAAAGTAAATCTGACCTTTTTGATTAAGAAATACTGTCAGTATCCTTGATAAGTGCTTGCTCATCTGAAGGTCCGAGATATAAGTACTCTTCTCAGTTGAATTTATACTAACAATGAAATGATAGGAGCCTGCTGGTTATTATCCAGGATTCTTCTTGAGAGGGTAACCACATGGCTTCTCTTCATCTCCCACTTGTTCTCACCCTTTACTACCAACCCAGCCACACCCCACCCCCATTGCAACATTGTTCAGTACTCAACACAATGAATCATTTTCAAGTTGACTCATTGTGAACTGTCTCCCAGCTGTTGGAATGTCTGGCAGACATTCTTGTTTGGGTGAAGAATAACTGGCTGAAACCCAACCTGGATGAGTTTGATATAATGGTCTTTGGCTAAAGAAATATTGAGACGAACATGTTTCTTGCCTCTGAAGCCCCTGTTATTTCTGGAGTAGTACCATCCCCTGTGGCACAGCCCTGAAAGTAAGGAATCAATCTGGATTATTTTCTCACCATTGAGTGAAGAATTGCCTCAGGAAAAATAGCCTTTTGCAAATTTATTATGTATTTTATAGTGTGTCCGTATAATTGAAAGTTTTTTAAAGATAGGAAAAACTTGTTTACAGCTGAAATTCCCTTCACACAATATACAGTCCTTCTGTGGAGGAGCTTCAGATATTATCTAATGTGTGCGCTAACCAACCATTCCAGCAGCGTTGGGAAACCCAGACTACTCTGCATTTCCCTCTGAATCATGTGGTATCAACGCACCCTGTTTTACTATCCATTCTCAGCAGTCTTTACAGAGGCACTTAAGAAACAAGACCAACAAAGCCCCATAGACATTGTGAGGCTTTTATAAAATGAGAATCTTCATGGTCTCTGCTCTAACAGAGACATTACGTCAAACAGACCAGTTTTCTTGACTCCCTTATATCTCCCATCCTTTTTTTCTAAAATTAGTTTTTAAAATAGTGGATATTTCCAGTATGTAAAGTGAGAATAGCAAAATTGCAAAATTTCACAAATAATGATTTATTTCAACAAATCTTTATCTGTAGAGCAAAAAATGTCCTGATGTATTGTATTATGTTATTAGAGATTTCAGGCTTATTACCCTATCAGGAATCATCCTACAAAGAATACTGAATTTCCATGAGGTAAAGTAATTACAAAAACAACTAGCTCGTCAGTGGGTTTACTTCCCTGACCATGCATTCTGGGTGTGCTTGAATCACTGCCATTTAGCAGCTAGGTATTCTGTGCTCAGAACCATGGTAATGTTGTTTTAATCCAGGACCAGGCAGTTCCCAAGTTGTTCTGCGTAGCACTGTTGGGTTCATCTCAAGCTGTGCTCAGGAAGAATGTGTTGGCCGATAGGTCAATGCTAGTCACAGTTTCTTTGCCTTGTTATTATTTTAGAGCCAAATGGCAGCACCTAGGAAGGGACACAGAAGACTCCAGAAGTACCCATGTTACAGCGTCTTAGGCAGACCTTCCTGTGTTTCTGATATGTCATAGGACCTGAGCTGTTACAGGACAAGACCTAGTCCCAGCTGATGAGCAGCAGCGGGATTCCTGCCATGCTTTTTCATGATGCTGTCTGTTCTTTTCAATCCCAGTGTCTGCCATGTTCTCTAGTGAACAGGAGTAAGGAAATGGGAAAAATAAAATATAACGTCCTCCATTAGGCCAAATGAACAATAATTAATGTTTTCTACCAAGTTTTGCCTTGCCTTCAACTCTTTAAATTAACATAGATTACCTATACACATCAGATTATTCAATTAGGAGACTATTTCATCTGCTTTACAGACTCTAGTACCTTTAACCTTTATTAATGTTTCAGATCTCCACTACAATTTGATTTCAAGATGGTTTAGTGATATTGTGTAGATGTTTTATTTTGTAATTAATTATAACATGAGTATTCCATTTTTGTTTTTCAGAATAAAGCAGTTACTACTCGTGTGAGAAATTTGTCAGATACAGTAGTTGGTCTGGAATCTTTTATTGGTTCAGAGAGAGAAACCAACCCATTGTATAAGGATTATCATGGTAAGCATCATCTTTACCATGAAAGGAACATGTTCTAAGTGCTTCTCATGTTCCAGAAAGCATCCTCCTGGTCTAATTAGAGCATCTGCTATAAAGTGCTGTGGATTGTATCCCACTCTTGAATATAACAGGCATTCATCAAACTAAGATTGCAGATTATGATAACTGAAAGTAGTCAAACACAGGGTCTAAAGTATTGTTGTGCCAAAGGCTTAAAGTTCCTATGAAATCAGTCAAATGTATTAGCCATATTTGAAATAAGTATATTATAAATATCCATAATTTTAAAATCCAAAATATGAACTACTTCTGGTTCTAAGCATTTTGAATAACGAGTAGTCAACCCATACCAGCATAGCAACATTTCTGTGAGATATATATATATATATATATATATATATATATATATATATATATATAATATGTTTTACTTTACAAAGCTAGCTCTGTGGTAAGGGTGCATCCTAGAATGAAATGTACCTCAATGATAGAGCATTTCTGTGATATGTACAAGACCATGGGTTCAGTCCTCAGCACTAGCATCTTAAAAGGGGGATACATATTACCTTGTCACCCTGACATAAACCCAGAAGAATTGATTAGACATTTTACTACATTACAGTTTTGGTTTGGTTTTGATGGTGGAGGCTGAACCTCCTGCTTTGTGTGTTCTAAGTTACATTATCACTTATAATCATTCATTTATATACTTACTGAAATTATGTTTTATATTCTAAATATATTTTGGTTAAAACATTTCAAGTGTTGAACTGTCATTCTTTGTGCTGAAATTTATGAATGAGTAAATTATTCCCCATGTATAATGAGTAATTCTACTTGTAAACTTCTTATAGTAAGAAGGGCCTGATAATAAAATAATGAGTTACATAAGGCCTCCTAACTTAATAATTACCTAACAAGCCTTGTTTCTATTATGTGAATTTCACTAAATAAGTATGTATGAGATGTTTGTTAGAGCTATTGTCCTAATGAGAAGTAGGTGGTGAATATGATCAAAATATGTTCTGTGAAATTCTCAAATAATTTATTACAATATTATATTTGAAATGTAAGCATTTTTATTTTAGTGAATTACTTAGAAGTTGTTTATAACAGTGAAGTGCCTGCAGGCTTATGTACTAAATCTGATCACATGCACACATTAGTGATAACTCTCTCTTACACACACAAACACACACACACACACACACACACACACACACACACACACACACACAGGGAAGCAGTTCTGTAAATAAGGTCTGTCTACTCCAATCTGACATTTGCTGTCTCTCATCCCATGTTCAGGGATCAGTATCCCTGAGCTGGTGTTTTTAAATATGATCTGAGTCAGGCAAAAAGATGTGCGGAAGGACCTTCCATGTCTTCATCGTGGGAACTGACCCCTAGTGTAGTCAGAAACTACACAAAAGCCATCCAGTGCCTTGTCAGGAAAGATTAGCAAGTGTTTCTGCAGACGAGGCCCGTAGCTCACGGTTTACCTAGGCTGCTGTAGAGCTTCTAATGGCTACATAAGGGCCTAACATGCCATAAAAATCAATGTTTCTAGATGATATGTAGACTAATGTTTGATCCTCACCATGCTGAAATGTTGTTTTCTTCAGTAGTTTGTTCAATGTACAAAATGAAATAATTTTTGTTGGTGTTTTGCACCAACAAAAGCCCTGTTTTGCTGGCTGCTTACTGGTGCATTTAATAAAATAAAGATCAGTCAGTGGTGCTGTGAGTAGCATGCAAGGTGATAGCCATATTTGCTTACTGTAAATACGAAAGAAAGTCATGTGCATACCGGCTGTAGTTTTGACAACTACTAAGGTCCCTCTTTACATCTGTACTCCTGTACCAAAGTGCAATTAGTTTTCCTCGCTCAAGGGTTTCTGTTTATCTTATTCTGCTTGATTACTTGAGTATAATCACACCATTTGCTTCACTGCTCCTGGTAGTCAGCTCCAGTGTCAAAGGGAGGATGCCTGTGTGTAAATTTACAGGCTCTGCTGTAAGACTCTTTAATTTATGCTTCTGATGACAGCACTTAAGGCTCTCTCTTTTCATTTCCTTTCCCTGAGGTTTGATCCATATACGGAAGATTCCTCGGCTTAATAACTTGACTTGTGATGAATCGGATGTCAAAGACTTAGCTTTTAAGTTAAAAAGGAAGCTGTTCACCATTGAGGTAAGGATTTTATGTTTTAGTTTACCGTCTTAAGGTAAATGGTCCCCCTCATGCCTGCTTTTCACTCTAATAAAACATCAAAGATGCATTTCAGGCTACAAATTAAGTACTTTTGTTATAACAGACTAATTTTTTGTTTTATTTTCTTCAATCCTAATCATGTATTATTATTCAAGTACAGCAAAAAATATCTTTAATAAGTATTAAAAATAAGCTCCAAACTCAAATGATAAATACGAAGTGTATCTCTAAGGCTTTCAAAAGCATTTATTAAATGTTAACAAGCTGTGCTTACTGTGTGTGGAATATGAATGCTACCCACAACTGTGTAGGGATAAACAAATTTTCATCCCTGCCTCATAAAGAATTCTTTGTTTGTTTGGCTGGTTTGTTTTTAGTATTAGGAGGATTACATTTAATTTTTTTAATGTGGAATTAAAATATGAGTTATACTAGTAGCTGTAAGTAAATTTTCTACATGTGAATTTTCGTGACCTTTCTGCAAGCAGAATGACACAGCAATACAAAAGAGTTATTTCAGCTTAATCTTACTAAAGAGCAAATGAATGTGGAACTATTAAGCGATTAGAGTTGATATATTTATTAATGAAGTAAATGTTCAGGGAGATGGCTTTTGGGTGACGTGATAGTTATCAGTATAGTTGGTGCAATTTTTTTTTTACAAAGACATAAAATGGCCAAACTGCCTTGACAAACCATTTTGTTTAATCTCTTCAAATGAAAGCTCTTAAGCGGGCCACTTGTCTTAAGTGCTTGAAACCATAAAAAGAGAGAATTACCACCAATAAATTAGCATATTTTTAACTTCATCACCAAACAGTGGTCAATGTGGCTTGGCACTGCTTTGGTGTTTGGGACGTCACCCTTAAAGTGACCACTTTGGCCCTTCTTTGACCCTCTGCCCTCTTTAAGCTGGCCACTTGATAAGGTAACTTAATGGTTCTCTCTTTTTCTGTCCCTTCACATTTACAAGTAGCACTAACCTATAAATCATCATAGGGTCCAATCCTGTGACAAATTAATGTGCCCTCCTCCTAATTAATGGTCATCAATGTCCTTAATTATCTAATCCTATTGAGAGCAGTTAATAGTTAATCAGGCAGCCAGTTCTTCAGGCGGGTCATCTCTGCAGGAGTGTTAGAAGTTCCTGTCTGCGGAATACACCCTTCAAAAGCCACTTAAAGCCCAAAGAGGAGTATGTAGAAATAGTGATTCTTGAGCTAATTTGCTTTACTTCTCAAAAGAAACCATTCAAATGGAACCCAAGACTGTAACTGTGCCAGGATTGTCTCAGCTTTTCTGATGGAATACTGAGTGACTTGCTGTCTTACACATTTAGAGAACTAGATTTTAGCTTATTGTCTGGCAAAAATGTGCTTGCATTTTTAAGTTAAACTTGTGTTTCAAATATAAAATATTTCCCTCTACATGATATTCTCCCAAAATTTCCCAATATTTTTAAAACCAAGTCTAAGGTATCATTTCTATTATGCACAAATTAAACAAAGAGAATTCCTCAGTGGAGTAGTTATTGTGCCCAAAGTAGGATGATCATGTGAATCTTGTTTATGACCTTGCTCACAATGTCTTATGGGGAACGTAGAAAGGGGGCATACAGGACCTGCATAATGTCGAGTAAGACCGACCATTCCCTTGAATAGCAGTAGGTTCTAATAGAGAATGCTGATGAGCCCCACAGGCTCCTCAGTATACACGAAACTAAAAGTATCATAATTGGCACCTTATGGTTTGGAAGCAGTATTTAAAAAGAAAAGAAAAAATAAAGTCACCTTTTTTAAGAAGTTAATATTCATTACGGTCAATCAAATCCTTTTTCATTCTGGTTTGATCTAATCACTAAGGATTTGGGGGCTTATAAAATGAAGATTCAGGTAAAGGCCATTTTAAATAACAAACCTGATAGAAGTACATTAAAATACATTTTTAATTTTCTGACATTTTTTGAAAAATAAAATGTAAGCTATACTCCCTCTGAGAAGTCTGAGGTGGTAATGCCCTAGGCATTGGTTCTGAGCATTATTCCCAGAAGCAAAGCCTGTCTTGGTGGGTAATGCACAAGTAACTTCTGATTCCACCCAGGCAGATTTATTATGTATTGGGGTATACCTGAAGTCACAAAAGTTACAAAGAAGGGGTGGATGAAGACAAGAGGCAAAGGCGGGATGGGTGCTATTAAAGCCTGTTTAGCCGCTGGCCTTTGTGTTATGACAGGTGAAGCAAGACCAGCACTTTCCGATTTCGAGTGACTCAAAGATAGAAAGGTACTGTCTCCTTCTTGGAGAGTACGTATTGATATTCATTCATGTACTTCTGATTCAGAAGAAAAATTTATACATACATTACAATTTCCTGTAACTATACAGCTGCATACATTAGACCCTTGTCAAAAACACAGGAGAATCCTGTCTACAGTGCTGACACTGGAGCCCTGTGTAATGACACTGCAGCTTAAATAGTGCTCTGTCTTGTCTTCAGCAGATCTTTGTTTGCATTGGGATGATGTATGCTATATATAGGGGTTATAAATGGAATGTACCAACCACATAAACTCTGCTCTCTAGGATTTGTAATTGTGTAGTGGCCTCAGCACTGAGCTGAACTGACAGCCTAAGCTTAGGGTCTTTGAGTGTGGCAGTTTGTTTTCCTTTATAATGTTGGCCTTATCATGAACTAACTTTTTTATAACTTTGATATACTCCTATTACAGTCAGTCAGCAGGAGTTGAAATGTGGCTACTATTATAGGAAAAACATTTTACATGAATGTAATTTTCAATTTTGTATCTTCAGCTTTCACGTTCTACTAATTTAATTTTCTAAGAAGTGATAATATATTATTACATTAGTTGCAGCATCTATAAAATTATTACAAAAAAGTTTCTTCCTTATGGGAGTTTTTCAACTCTAAGCATCAAAAGTTTCTAGGTTCAAGTTGGGAAGTGTGACAATTGAGCTGTGCTGAAATTCACAAAAGGCACATCCTGTAACTAACTACAAATGTTGAGTAAATAGATGAAGAACAATTATGGCGGTTTGAACTGGTCCAAAGGTCACATAATAATTAGTGTATCTGGGTCTTATAGACTGAGTATTGAGAGCAGAGACTGTCAAAGCAAATTAAGCTTATTCAGGATTGCCTTATGATACCTGCGCCCAGTTCAGACTACGGGACCTCGGTGACTCTCCAGTCACCAGACTCTTTCTCTCACAGGATAATTGGCCAGCCTGTTGTTATAAACTAGCTATTCTTGGTATACTTACTGGATAGACTAATTCTTAACTATTGATACCAAAATTCCGTGTGTTATTGCTGTAAAGAAGCTTAATGGTAACATGACAATAACATAGCTTGGTGTAACTTCATAGAATTATCTAAAATATATTTTGCAAAGTTCAAAGTCCCACAGGTACTAGTCAGTGTGATCATATTAACAGTCCAGATTGCTGGATGGTTCATCAGCTCTAGATTTACTTATCCGTATTTATTTTCTATGGCCTTTCCAGGTTTTTAATGACAAGTAGGAGTGTGAAATATGTTTAATATACCCAAAGATGAGGAAGAGAAGGGAAACTTGCCTGTCAATTCACAGTGATTTCACTGAAATAATTAGAAATCCTATTAAGTGGTACTAATATGGACCATACAGTCTAATATAACTTCTCTGACAATAATGTCCTTGATAAGTATTGGTTACTCTTTAAGTTATCTTGTATTCATAAGTATACTGCCAGTATAAATCTAAAATATTCAATATAGGTTTCTATTCATTTGAATGAAATCATTTTGCAAAAGTAAACCCAAGGCGTGGCTCAGTGGATAGGATGCTTGCTGCATAAGCATGAGGTCCTGAATTTGGTCCCCAGCCACATATAAAAGCCAGATGTGACCATGCATGCCAGTAACCCCAACACCGGGAACACAGAGACAGACGGATCCCTGAGGCTTGCTGGCCAACCAGTCTAGCCAAAAGAGTAAGGTCCAGCTTCACTGAGAGATCCTGTCTCAAAGCATAAGCAGCCCAACAATGGAGGAGAATGTTACCATCTGACCTCCACATGTACACACAAGGTGAGTGCACCTTCAAGTGCACGCATGCTCACACACACATTACATTAACATTCTGTAACAATAGAATGTGACTTTTATATGCTCACATTTTAAATGTACTATACCCATATTTCTACTTTAATTCCTTAGTCATATAGGCAAACAGCAGTGTCACAAATTCTCAGTCTCTAGAAGTTGTTTAGTCTTGCTACATATGTTTTACATTGCCATAGTGAGCCTATCAAAAGTACATGCCACCTTAAGGGGAACACAGTTGTGAGACTCGTCTAATCCTATTTTTCCAACTTTGGAATCTTAATTAGAAGAGATAAAGGGGGGACATCATTTAACTAAATTATTGTCGTGAATCTGTAGCAAAAGGTATAATCCTCAATTGGGCCAATTAGTGAACCCTATAGTTAGCTATGCTGCAGCGAGCAATTTGATTAGATCTGACACCGTCCTAGTTCCCACTGTTGTTTTGCCAGGTATGATGGTCAGACTTCAAAGAGCCAGAGGCATCAGCAGGGCAAGGTTTGTAGGCCAGCTTAGGTCTGGTAGTTAATCTCTGCTAAAACCACAGCAGCTCTCACACAAAACAAGCTTACATGACACAATCATGCGGTATTAAAGTTAGAGTTGAGTCAAGCCAATTTGCCTTTGATTTTTTGATGATTGACCAAAGATGGTTCCATGATTAGACACATGCTAAAAACACACTGATTAGATAATTTCCCAAAATATTGGAAGTACTTTTTTACTTCCTATGTAAATGTTGTGAAAACTTACTTCTTTTGATTAAATCTTATGGTGAGCTAGTGCTATGTTGAGGAATAATGGGTATTTCTTCCTGGCAGCTTGAATACCAAACTTTTCACTTAGTGCTTCATCTAAATTTCTTTACATTAATAGTTCCTTAAGGAGAATGTAAAAGGAAATTGTTTCTAAGTGGTAAGCTATTTAAAAATCTATTAAGCATGTTGAAAAGGGGAAAAAAATAACATTTTCCCTTAGTCATTTATATTCGCTGACAATTTTTCTGAAATTTCCTTATAATTGTCTTCCACTTACATGTTGAGTAAAGTGCCCTTTCTAGGATGGGATTGTGTAAGTGTTCTTTCCTCTACATTCTGATTTGTTGAAATATTGCAATAATTGTGACATGTTTCCATTCTGAGAAAAGCCTAAGGCTGCTTTAGTATTATTCCAAATGATTGAAACTGCCATCTTGCTGGCTTTCCCTCGGGCAGCATCAAGCCTGTTTGCTTTTGTGTTCGGATCTCATGCTTCCCATGAGTTTGCATGGCAGAACACCATTGCTTCATTTGGCTAGGCAAAGTCAATTCGTGTTTGACTATTAGATGTCTTCAAGTCTCTGTGTGTTTATCAATACTGAGGCTATTAAATTTATAATTATAGTAAATGAATCTTCTTTTTAATTCTCAATATCTTATATCTTTTGCTGTAAATGATTTTATATAAAGCTCTTTATTTTATAAATCCAGCCCAGAATCTATTGTTTTATATTGTAGCTTGTTCTGGGCAGTACTGGGGATCAAAGCCAGGCCCTTGCACATGCTAGGCAAGCACTCTGCCCCGGACGTACATCCCCAGACCTTTGGCCGTTTCTTATATTTATTCATAACTAGTTTATGTAAGAAATTTGAGCGTGATCTGGTTGATGATTTCACACAGCCAAATTCTAATCTTTCAAAGCTGTGAACACCCTTCGGTCATGAGTCCATAAAGATCCCCCAGTGCTGGTGGTATAGCTATCTCACCTTTGAGACCATGCTGGAAAAAAAGAGTGCTATCTAAAGCTACAGAGAGAGAGAACAAAATCTCTTCTCCTTCCTAAAATTTACAGGCATGGACACTTCTGCAAGTGCATTCTCTTCTTTGGATCCACAAAAATTATATTTCATTACTTTAAAGAGTTTCTTAGAGCCTTCACAGAACTGCTGTAGCAGAATTTACTCCGTTTACACAATAGCTCTGAAACACTTCCTCCCACAGTGTGTCATTTATGTGTCAGAGGAAGACAGAAAAAGAAAACAAGTGATGGTAAATCACACCTGTCCTATTTGCCTGCCAGGTTGTATTTTTAAATTTCAAGAAAATATATTCTACTAGGGTGTCCTCCAATGTACCTCAGATAATCATGATAATAAATATGGTTTCCATGAGCTTATCTCTGGCACAGGGAACTTTGTGGATACTTTGTCCCCAAACTTTCCTAAATTAGTCATTGCCCTCAGTATCCTTGCACAGCAAACATCCAAAATATTCAACTTTCCAGTCCTTTCAAGGACTTTTCACATCATTTGACTGTAGGGATAATGATGTTCCATTTTGTTCCCTTCCTTTGAAAACATTCACTGGGCCATTAGAAATATGAAGTTATTTGCAAACACATATTCTGTTTTAAAATTTGCAGTGTGACAGGTATGTTGCTATAATGCTTATATGCTTATCAACTCCTTTTTTTATTTCCTCAGTTTACCACCACAATATTAGGTCCCCTGAAGTAGGGACATAGTCTGTCTTGTTCCCAACTAAATCTTCAACATACATATTTATTAGTTCCATAAATACTCATTAAATGTTAAAGTACTATTTGTTTTATTTTGTTTTGTTTTGTTTAACGTTTGTACTATTTGTAAAGTAACTTGGAAACAAGGTTTTAGAAGCATGCATTTGATACATTTATTCTGGGCATCATTTATGCTCTTACATAAATATAATTAAATTTGAAATACTTTTGAATTATATCAAATAGTTGATTAAAGTAGGGAATCATATATAGAATACAATAATGTAGAATTTAAAAATTAGCACGATTAAAAAATAGTATTTTATAGAATATTTTTCCATAACAAAATATGTATCAGGTACCAGAAAAAGTAAAAGGAAAGAAGTAACAGTATTTTCATGCTAATTACATATATAAAGCATCATATTTAATTGCTGCTTTAGCCTCACAGGGTTCTTACACGTGCCCTAGTGTTCACGTCTTGCTGTAAAAAAGATGAAAGATATGGAGGGTTACATAACCTTACCTAAGTCACACTCACGTGGTTATTCATATTAAATCTAGATCTTCTGACTGCTTTGTGCAGAATTATACTGGGAAGCTATCAGGCTTAGGAACTCTGCTAATCATGACTAATTTGCTCCTAATTAGTTGAAATGTTTTTTTTTATGTTTTTATAAATTACTTTTATATGTTATCTTGGGAGCATCAAATGCAGAACTTAAATATAATACAATATAATTAAATTTGAAATACTTTTAAATTGTATCAGATAGTTGATTAAAGTAGGGAATCATATATAAAATGCAAAAAATGTAGAATTTAGAAATTAGCACAATTAAAAAATAGTGTTTTATAGAATATTTTTCCTTAACAAAATATGTATCAGGTACCAGAAAAAGTAAAAGGAAGGAAGTAACAGTATTTTCATGCTAATTACATGTGTGGTTTTATATATAAAACAGCTCTCCTTCATATGGGAAAAGCCAAGATCAGTGCAACCTAATTACATAATGTCTTTCATAAAACCATTAGAAGTGATTGCTATGGAGAAAGGAATTTTAGCTTGAATGTTAAAATATAGGTATTCCCATGTCTTTATATTATAACATGTATTTTTATACTTTTTGATGGGTTTTTAAATACAATCCTTATTGGAGTTTTTTTTTATAACATTTATTTATTAATTCAAGTTTCATGTCAGTCTCAGTCCCCTCCCTCCTCCCCTCCCAGTCCTACCCTCCCACCCTCTCTCTACTCCCTCTTGAATATTTGTTTACATGAGCTTTCTGGTTATGTGCTAGAGCTATACAGTGACTGATTATTACATTGAAAATACACAACCTTCTGAAGATGTAGACTATACCAGTTGGGGCACAGCAGACTGTAGTTAAGGGCACAGGCTTTGTAATAAAAGAGACAGGTTGATCTATCACTGCTGCTACTTATGACCTTTCTGACTTTGTACAAGATAAGTTGCTTAAACTCTCTGAACTGTGAATTTGCTCACTAGTAAAATAATGGAACATGATGGTTACAAGGTCTATTAAACAACACTGTGGAAAACTTGTGTTTGTCCCATACACCAGAAAACATTTAACAAGACTTGTTTTCTGTTTTTCTTTTTGTTTTAACAAATAATGATTAGCAGAGTTCTTAAGCCTGATAGCTTTCCATTGGAATTCTGCACAAGGAGCCTGAAGATCAAGATTTAACATGAATAACTACAGGAGAGTGTCTTAGGGAAGATTATGTAACTCAACATTATCTTTCATCTTTATCCAGAAAGTTGTGTACACTAGTACACTGTGAGGCTAAAACAATTGAATATGGCACTCTATGTAACAGCATAAACAATACCCAAAATAAATGTATCAAATACATGCTTCCAAAACCTTGTTTCCTAGTTACTTTTAAATAGTAATTTGCTCATAATTAGTTAACATGTTTTTGTATTTTATGTTTTTCCAAATTATTTTTAAGTGTTATCTTCAGAGCATCAAATATTATCCTGTGAGATAATTAAGGCGTGTGTAATTCATGAGTTAATTAAGGATCTACCAAATTCAGTTTTTTAGATTAAGAATTTTTAACCTCACCTTTCAAGATTAGAAACAAAGTTCTAATGAAAGTTTAACTGTTTATACTCTTTTGCAACTTTTTCTTGAGGTTATTTGAATACTATTTTAAGTAAAATTAAGCAATAAGTCCTATGATTATGAATTAATCTATGTGATTAATATTACTAAAAAATGTAGGTTGTTGAAAAATACAAAGACATTTGCCTTCACTAAGAAAACATATTAGCCAGATATAGTGGGGACACCTTCAGTTCTACCACTCAGGAGGCAAGCAGATCTCCATGTAGGTTCAGACAAACCTCATAATAAATACTAATGGTACACTTAAAGGTCAGTTGCACATATACTGTATTAATGTTCTATAATTAATGAACTCCATAACCTGACATTTTAATAAATTAATAGTTAAGAATAAAAGTAAAAGTAATATATATTTTATTCTTTGTAGTAATTTTGACATACTTAAATTTTACATATGGAGAGATATTTATGAGAAAAAGTCATTTTTAGCTTCAAAAAATTAAATTTCAGAAACTGGATATTTAGTTCAGTATAGTGTGCTTACTTAGATCACATAAGACCTATACCCAGAACATCAATTAAAAAAAACTATAAAACTATACCAATAAACTTGCCCAGCACTTCATACTTTATTCCCTCTGTATTTGGACATTCAGACACACAGCAATCATCCTTGTTCAGTGTGAAGGAACTGGGGGCATAGAAAGAAATGGCTGTTGCTATGAAAGCCAACAACACGGGGCTGGAGGGATGGCTCAGGGTGGAAGAGCTCTGGCTGCTCTTCCAGAGGTCCAGGTTCCATTGTCAGCACCCATGTGGGACTTCACAGCTGTCTGTAACTCCAGCTCCAGGGGATCTGATACCCTCTTCTGGTCTCCATGGGCATCAGATATGCACATGATACCCAGACACATAACAGGCAAGCACCCATAGACATAAAATAAGAACAACAAACAAAATATTTTTTAAAACAAGATTAAATTCCTAACTCATGCCAAACTAAATCTTTCAGGTTAGGAAAAAACTAATTTGCAAGCCAGGCATGATGGTATACATTACAATTCCAAACACTTTCAACTCAAGAGGCTGAGACAAGAGGATTATGTTTGAGGCTAGCCTGAGCTACATAAGGAAACAGAACAAAATATTTTCCCATAGTTTGGGCATAAAAGTCAAATACATAATAACAAAATATCCTTTAAAGCCATGTAGACCTGATTGATCTTTAAAAAAAATGGACATGGAATGATCTATGTCCATTTAGTGAAAACATCAGGTATTTCTGTGGTTCCTTTTATAGTGATTAAACTTTGAGAATGTATGATTCTTTAGGGTATAGTAAGTGCTGTAAACTTGGGTCTGTCTGATTCATCATCTTCACCACCTCTTGTTAGTTCAGTACCTAATTGCATTGGTGCTTAGTAAATACTGAGTTAATGGATGGGTGAATAAATGCCCTCCTGACACTTTTCACTATGCCAATTTCAACCTCACAGACTCTGTGGAATGGGGTAATGTACCAACATACTGTCCTTGGCATAAGCAAAGCAACTCTCAGCACACAGCAGATAATGTAATAGCTGTCAGCGAGATGCCGTGGAGCTGTGCTTGGACCACCAGTGTTCGGTGAGGGGAGGTTTAATGAACAATATGTAACTGACATGCTTACGTGAGTGACTGTCTGATGATGGTCATGCTGTTTCCTGTGAGATTTATTCGGACGCTTCATCTGCGAAGATTTAACAAAGGTCAGGCATGGTAGTGCGCACCTTTAATCCCAGCACGTAGAAGGCAAAGACAGGCAGATCTCTTGTGAGTTAAAGGCCAGCTTGGTCTACATCACAAGTTCTAAACCAGCCAGAGCTAGAAAACGGGGAAAAAGAAAGAGAGATTTTAATAATAAATTTTTCAAATTCACAACAATGAATTTCCAATCTGGTTCCTTATGTGAGCTGCTGAGTTTAATTGATATTGTAAAACCAAATGGAAGTCATTTCTAATCCCTTCATTTCAAGACCTATACTTTTCAGGCCAATTTGACCCATGTTCCCTGTTGATAGACCTGGTTTTCTGTTGCATATATAGCCGATTTTTATCGGCTATGTTTTCCTGGCTTTCGAAAGAAAAAAAAATGTATAGCTATGTAGAGCTTGTGACTTACTGGATGAGATGATTGTATAAAATGGAATTAGAATACAACTTTTATGCATTTATGATAAAGTAAGTCATATCGCCTCCAAAATGTGGGATCTGTAACTACCCGTCAAAGAATGGCCCTGTTGACTCTCTTGATGCACAGTGTACAGCCAGATTTTGGCCCTGTTGACTCTCTTGATGCAGTGTACAGCCAGATTTTGAAGCATTGCTTTTATTTGGCCACTTCAGAGTCTCCTCTTAGGAAACCATCCTGGTATGCATGAAAATATAAATGAAGGCAATTATTTCCATTTGTTATTGTTATAACATAATTCATGACAACTTGAGTCAATAGATAATTTAATTTTTAAAACACATGTAAAGGTACTTGGAAAATGTCATCTACATAGTTCTTCATAATACCATATTTGTGTTCAGCTTTACTGTAATGGTCCATGATTATAACATTCCTTCCTCCCATGTATTTGAAGGTTTCTTATGTTTGGTCCTATGTGCAGTATAAGGAGGGCAGTACAAGACCACTTATGTCCCTATTGCAGCTGTGATCCATGATCCAATTCTAGCGCTACTGTTGTCTAAGTAAACTGGACTAGATGTCATGAGGCCAATTCATTTTGACATCATTTCTTTGCCCTACAAAACTAAATTGAAATTTGTGTTTTCCCAGGCAAAAAAAAAAATTTTACTTTCTGATTATTGTCAAAAAAAGTTAGTATAGTGAAGAATCTCTGTGTTAATGCTTGAAAAAAAATTTACTGAAAGAATTGACAGTTTAAAATATGATTTATAGCCTTTAAATTCAGCTCTATTTGAAAAGCAGTGAGCATACACTCTTTTCATGTGTAATTTGTACTTGTAAAATTAATACAGTCTCTTTCTGAAAATACCTAGCTTTTCTCAACATGCATTACTATTTTATGAAAATGTTAAATTTCATAAAATGTTGGAATTGGAGGAGAGTTGAGATGCTCAAAGCCATCTGGCTGTGTGTGTGTTCTGTGTGGTCTTGTGGTGTTCACTGTCTTAGAGACACTGGCTTCTCCCAGGATCCCTCAAATGCTGGGCCAGCCTCCCACACATTAGACTAAGCTTGCTCTCAAAACCTGCACATAAAATACTATTTTTTAGAAACAATTCCTAGATTCACAAGAAATATCTAATATATGAGGAACAACTATTATTTTATATGTGTCCTTAGATTTATATATATTTTATTAATCCTTATATATCAAACTTATAGTGCTTATTATACAGTAAGCAAGAGTTTTAACCATGAAGCCTGTAGAATGTCAACAACATGCCTTCAAGGAACTCTTTAAACCATTAACTTAAAGTATCAATCATTTTAAAATCTAAGGTTTAAATGTTTTGTTATAAATTATAGGCTTATACTATTTAAATATTAATACCGAGTGTTGTATAGCACACATCATGCAGATGCCTTTCAGTGATTGAAAATGATAAAAATCAATATTTAATCTAATATTTTATCATTTTCATTATACTGTATTTAATATGACTTTACTGTCCAATGAGTAAACCAAAATGTAGAATTAAATTTGCAATACCAGAATATGAAGAGGCTTAAGGACATATTCCCTAGAAGCCTGTATTTTATCAGCAGACATACACAAGCCACATGTGTCTAGAATTAACAGTCAAATTAAAACAGCAGGCACTGTGGACCCAGTAGTTTAACTTAGTGTCTGTCTTTTTTAACTATAGAAATTTATTAAAACATCATATTCAAGATTAAAATGAAATTATCATTGTGTTAAAAGTAGTATTGGCACGACTTAGGTTATTTTTAAGTTATAACTAACTAAGCTTGAATATTTTAGCATTTTAGACATTTTAAAATAGGACATTTTATTTCAAAAGAAATTGCTTTTATTTAAGTTAATACAAATTATTTTATTTTAATAAATATTAAGAATTAGGTTATCAGTATTTGAAAATTATTTTAAAATTAGACAAGGAAAAAACCCCTTTCAAAGGTGATTATAACATAGAATAGAAAAGTTGATTGCATGAAACCACACAAAAAGAACTCAACAGTGTTTTCAGCTTAATAAAAATGTTGTAAAAATACTTGTAAGCTTGAAAATCACACTAGCTATTCTTGTTTCAAATTCTGTTTAATATATTGTTCTGTATGATTTTATAATAAACAGATTACTCCTTGAACAGGAATTAAGAATAATGCTGCCAGGAAGGGGTTTTGTTGTCAGAGTAGTTCCCGCCTCATGTTTTGTAAGAGATTTCATGGTCCCATTGTAAAGAGTAGATGATTTAAAACGTGTTCCCAAGATAAACTTTCCCATTGTCATTAATGAGGATGGATAATACTGAGTGACAAGTGCATTAGGAATGACACAGAAAGAGCTGTTAGATTTGTCAGAGCGTATCACTTCAGGCACTGACACTTCAGGACATTCCTTTTGAGAATGGGGGGAGCTGATTTAAAGATACCAAAGTTTGTGTTTGCTAATAGAATAATGTGTTATATCATTTATAAGCATGTATCTTTCCAGTGCTTACAAGATATCTGAGAAATTACTTGGATTATTTAAGTCAGTCTATATTTTAAGTTCATGCTTTTATCTTGACTTCCTATGAAAGTCATCGGAATGCACAAGATTTTAGCATTTTTAAATATTTTGACAAAACTAAGCTTTCTCTTTTAAAAAGTTATTTTTTGCACTGTTGAACTAAAGGAAGAACACTAGAATGACACAAACTTTTTTAAATGTTGCTGCCTTATTACCATATATAAAAGAAGATTCTTTACTCTGAATCATGTTGAAAATAAAGATTTTGAGTAAGCAAGTATGTATGAATCTAATTACCTCTCCATAAATATATTGCTCTATAGAAACATTTTAAAATATTAATCAGTGATAATATTTATAATTATAGTGATAATACAGATAAATGTATGTAATTTTGCTGGAACTTAAAAGTAATCACCAACAAGATGCTTCTCGGTTTTGATTTTGATTACACAATTAGACATTTTTTTCTCTTTGATTCATCTTTCTTGCTGCCAACAAAATTTTGTCTCTTTGCACCTTTTGACAGTAATAATGACTGATCCTTTGTTTGAGCTCAAGATTTCCCATGCGGCAGTTTGGTGCTGGGATAAACTATCTGTCATGATTGCATAACACTAATGTGTCCCAAGCAAACCACCCTATGACTGAAATCATACTTGACAGTTTACCTCTTCTTGATGAACCTGAGGTGAACATAGTTGCCGACTGTTCCTGGGAGAACATAGCAACTACTCCATATGCTAGGGAAGGTCTTTCTATTTGTGACACAGGACATCATTGATTCCTGTAATCATGTCTCCCTTTCTCTTGCCTCCCCTCTATTTTGTTTGTTTGTGTGTGTGTGTGTGTGTGTGTGTGTGTGTGTGTGTGTGTGTGTGTGTGTGTGTGTTGTTTGAGGATGTGGGAGATCAAACTAGGGCTTCATACATGCTATGGAAGCTCTCTACCACAATCTAGTTTTCTTAAGCTTTAATAGCATTATTCCTAGATCACTCAACTTGTCTATACAAGATTGTGTAAGAGACACTTTCAGCCATTATAATTACTGCAATGTAAGTTTTCCTGTGAACTTTAAAACTATATTCATTCTTTAAAATATTTATGTCCAGTTCATTTCTTACAATTATGAAGTACCAGTGTTTCCTATTAGTATTTGAATCTTATAAGATTTTACTGTTTTGTGAACTTCTCAAGGTTATTCTGTTTTTTTGGTTGGCTGGATTTTGGTGGTTTTGGACATAATCTCACTATGTAGTCCAGACTTGGCTGAAACACATGATGACCCTCCTGCCCTAGCTCCCCAACAGGTTAGGATTACAGGAAAGCACGGCTTTTCAGTATTTTTATATTGTGGAAACATTTCTCAGAAATTTTTGTTTCATTTTTAACTTAAAAGTGTTTATAACACAAGTTTCAAATTAATTAAAGATTTCAAAATAGTTTGAAAAATAATAAATTGAATGCTATACTATAAAACAACATTTTATGACTCTATTCCATATGTAGATTTAATTACCTTTTCTTTCCACTATTGCTAAATGAAGTCTGGGTCCAGTGTACACAGACTGTGAGTGCAAAATTGAGGTTAAATAAAGGTATTTGAATATTAAAGTTTTTACTTTAAACTATGTATAGCTAGGTTTCTTATGAAATAGGATCTGAGCCTGGAGTGATAGCTCAGTAGCTAAGAGCATTTATTGTTTTTGCAGAGGACTCGGTTCAGTTCCCATCACTCACATAGTGGCTTTACAACTGCATGTAACTCCACTCCAGGGGATCCAGTCCCTTCCCATGTCTTGATTCATGGGCACCAGGCACACATATGGTATGCACAAATATACATTCAGGCAAAATATGCATAAACCTTTTTAATAAACTGTATTTTGAATTGTCCTACATATTTGAAATGTGACCCTGTCTGAAGAGGGCCTGAAAGTTTGTCTCATGGGTTCTATTAAGTCATCAGAACCCATACTTAATCAGTCTATTCCTGCTTTCCTTTATTTCATGTGTGTGTTCATGGTGCATGTTTAGGTCAGAGGTCAGCATCACATGTCTTTCTCTCTTTCCACCTTATTTTTCAAGACAGTCTCTCACTGAATCTGGAGCCCACTGATTCAGAGCAACACTGGCTGGCCAGCAAGCCCCAGAGATCTTCCGACCACACCTCCCCATTACTGGGATTATAGGTGCAGGCCACCATGCCTGACTTTGTATGTGGGTGATACGGATCAAACCCAGGTCACCATGCAGACCAAGTGCTTTACTGACTGAGTCATCTCCCCACTCACCCTTTACTCTTAACTAAAATTACTGATTCCCTAAGAATCATTTTATTTTAGTGTAGACAATAAGCTATATAATATCAGGAATTAATTGGTAATACGTTACTAACCATTCCACACAATTTTTCTAGAGCAGTTCCATTAAATATTCATCTAATGTATTTGTAAATTAATGTTATGGTAACATAGAGAGTTATTTAGTCAATATAGTAATTAAAACACTTATTTTTTAATTTTTGGATTTTTTTTAGTTTTATGTGTGTGCGTATGTCTTTCTATGTAGAATTAAATAATTAATAATTACCAGTAAAATACAAAGTTATTAGGCAATGGCATTGATCCCTAGTCCTCCATTATAAATAAATACACACAGATACCTGATGGAATTTAGCCAGCCTTAACCTGTGACTGAGCAACTCTATTTCTCCATACAGAACCCCAAAATATATATATGTGCCCTTGGACTGTTATTCTCCATGCTATTCCAATGTTCCAGGCCACATGGAATTCTGATTTTTCCTCACTCATAGCATCTGTCCTTCCTCCTACTCTTCTTGCTTCCTTCTCCTCCATGGCTTCCTGTCTTTAAATCTTTTCCTTCCCCTAAAGCCCACGAACCTTAGGTCTGTCTCCCTCTCTCTGCCTCAGTCACAGGCCTCAGCATTTTATTGAAACCTGTCAGGAAGTTTTGGGAAGGCAAGAATTACAAACGTCATTTTGGGGATGTGTGATTGCCAACTCATACAAAAAGGAAGACAGGAGACAATAAATTGAATACAAGCAGATCACCCCATCATTTCTATGGTTGTGTGCTCACCAGTGCATGTACCCACACAGGCCAGAAGAGAGCATTTGAACTGGAGGTAGAGTCACAGGCAGTTTTGAGCATCTGAGTGTGTGTGCTAGAAACTGAACTCAGGTCCTCTGCAATAGCAACAAGCATTCATAACCACTGAGCTATCTCTTCATCCCTAAATAAAATAGTTACATTGTTCACTGCATTGTGAGTTTTTTTCTTAAGCTTCTTTTTTTTTTAATTAATTTCTTAATTGCTTCAGGTTACGTCTCCATCATAGTGTCCTCTTTCCACCCCTCCCAGTCCCACCCTCCCACCCTCTATGCCCTAACCCTTCCATCCCACTCCTCTGGAGCGGAGTGTCCCTACATAACAGTCCCCTGCCCCAGTTCAGCAGTCATAAGAGGGCCAAGAGCCTCCTCATACATTGGAGACCTGCAAGGCAGCACCATTAGGGAAAAATGTCTCATTGACAAGGAGAAAAAGAAAAAGTCTATGTCCATGTTCCCCTTGGTGCATTGGTTGTAGTATAGTTGTCCTGTACTATATGGCTAAAATCCGACTGTAAGTGAATAGATGCCATGTGCATCCTTCTGAGTCTGGGTTAGCTCACTCGGGATGAGCTTCTATAGTTTTATCCATTGGGCTGCAAATTGCATAATTTCATTGTTTCTGATAGCTGAGTAGTATTCCATTGTGTAGATGTACCACAGTTTTTTAATCCATTCTTCGGTTGAGGGACATCTGGGTTGTTTCCAGTTTCTAGCTATTACAAATAAAGGCTGCTGTGAACATAGATGAGGAAACTTCCTTGTGATTCGGTGAGGAGTCATTTGGATGTATACTCAGAAGTGGTATGGCTGGGTCTTGAGGTAGAGCTATTCCAAGTTTTCTAAGATATTGCCAGACTGACATCCATAGTGGTTTTACAAGCCTGCACTCCCACCAGCAATGGAGGAGGATTCCCTTTCTCCACACCATCGCCAGCATGTGCTGTCATTTAAGCTTTTTATCTTAGCCATTCTGACAGGTGTGAGATGGAATCTCAGAGTAGTCTTGAGTTGCATTTCTCTGATGGTTAAGGATGCTGAGCTTTTCTTCAAGTGTCTCTCAGTCTTTAGAAATTCCTCCTTTGTGAATTCTCTGTTTAGCTCTTTTCCCCATTTTTTTGATTGGATGATTTGGTTTCTTGGCACTTAATTTCTTGAGTTCTTTGTAAATTTTGGATATTAGCCCTCTGTCAGATGTGGGGTTGGTGAAGATTTTCTCCCAGTCTGTAGGTTGCCATTTTGTTCTAATGACAGTGTCTTTTGCCTTACAGAAGCTTTGCAGTTTCATGAGGTCCCATTTATTGATTGTTGGTCTTAGGTCCTGAGCTGTTGGTGTTCTGTTCAGGAAGTTGTCACCTGTGCCAATGAGTTCAAGAGCTTTTCCAACTTTCTCTTCTAGTAGATGTAATGTGTCCAGCCTTATGGTATTTTTTTAGCAAATGAGTTTATTCTTTAGTCCTCCTCCCCTTTCAGTGTCTTTACTAAGATTGGTGCTCTGCGTAGCAGGTAGAATAAAAGACAAGGGATGGATATGGCAGTACTTCTTACATCCTACTCAGTAATTCATCAGTCGTATTCCTGGATATTGCTGGGGTCAAAGCAATCAGAGTCCATGATGGGGAAGCCATGGTTTGTTGTGTTTCACAAGCCTCTCAACTTCCCAGCAGACCTATTTTGTTATCCTGTTATCAGGCAGATAGTCAACAAAGATGGTACTAAAGACTGGGACAATGGAAAAACCGATGAAGATGGCTCATATATTCCAGACGTACCACAGGATCTTTGTTATAACTATGAACGTCTGGATTCTTTATACAGTGTTTACATACTTGGGTTCTGGGTTCTTCTGCCAATATATGATTGAATCTCCCCCTCACATGGCCACTGTCACAGGAAGGCAAGTAGCCCACAAGCCTAACAGCTGCAGTCAGCACATATTTGCTACAGGGTCTTGGGGCTGGGGGTGGAAATGCCAAGTTGTTGTTTTATATATTTTATCTTAGCTAATAAAATAAATAACAATGAGCCATCGGAAATTTCAGTTCACCTACAATAAATATCCTGAAGAATGTAGTCCAAGTAAATTACCATGTATTTCCACATTTTTCTCAATAATTATGTGACTTCTACCAGTAAATAGTACAGTTGCATGTGTTTGTAGAGGAGTGCTTAAAGCTAATTAGTAATATATGTGTTTCTGTATGTATATGTTTTCTGTATTCCCAAAAACAACTGAATGAACTTGCACACCAATTCATCCTCTGCAGTCTTAATTTTATGTTAAACTTTTTTACTCAGCCTGTAAAATCTACGATCCATTCATTTGAAAACCCAGCTACTCCTCCCATCTAATTACATGGCCATTAGTGTACTTTTTGTTATAGAGTGCATCTTCATCATGTTTTTAATACAATCCTTTCATTTTCCACAAGCATCTATTTTCTAATCAGAACAACTGATATTGCATTGCTTTACAGTAAATAGCCAAAAAAGTGATAATTATTGAATAGTTATAATCCAAAAAAGTAATTGCTTTATTTTTTTTAAAACTGGTTTATATTAAACTTAGAAAACAAGAAAATTTTAATGATATATTAGGTAATATAAATAATGCTTTTAATTTTCCATTTTAATAGTAACTTCTTTTTACATTTTTCTAACATTTGTTTATTAATTCAAGTTACATCTTCATCACAGCACCCTCCCTCTGCCCTTCCCAGTCCCACCCTCTCTCCTACCTATTCTACTCCTCCAGTGTGGGGTGCCGGTGCCCTCACGTATCAGCCCCCGCCCCAGTTCATCAGTCATATGAGGTCGAAGAGCTTCCTCTTGCACTGGGGTCCTATATGACAGTTCAACTAGGATGAAGTGTCCCACTAACATGTAACAAAGTACATATTCCTGTTCCTTTGAGCCTGTTGATTATAGGATAGTTATCCTGTACTATATGTCTAAAATCATGCCATGTGTATCTTTCTGGGTCCAAGTTAGCTCACTCAGGATGAGCTTTTCTAGTTTCATCTGTTTGGGCTTCATCTTCTTTTCAACCAATCCAGTCCAATCAATGTTGGCTATATAGGGTATGTATATATACTCTAGGGTATGTAGCCATCTACTGGGAGTGTCTGACCTACCAGGAACCACACCATTAAAGAAAACCCTTCCCCTCCAAGCAGCTGTCAGTCATCAATAGCTCCTCCTCCTCAGCCATGACTGGGACTTCATCATCACCTCCTCACTCTATGCAGGGACTTTGTTGGCTCGAGCTTGCCTGGATCTTGATGTGAGTTCATATGTGGAACTTCCATTTTGTAGCTAGAAAGCACTTTTCCACTGTAGTTATCCACTACATCTAAGTCCTACAACCTTTCTGTCCCCATTTTCCATAATGGTCCCTGGGCCTTAGGAGGAAGATGTGTGCTCTAGATGTCCTATTCAGAGCTGAGCACTCTGCAGGGTCTTGTCCTCTGTAACGTAACCAGTTGTGAGTCTCTGTGCTAATGACCCATCTATTGCATGACCTCTGAGGGGTGCACTGCTCTGTGGGAATGATGACAGTCATTAATCTCTCTTCCTCTTGCCACTGTAGACATGTGATGGAAACTCTGTGTGCATCCCTATCAAGAGGACTAATAAAGGCCAAAGCAACTGAGTATTTTAAATATGTCCTCTAAATAGGGGAGAGGTTCCAAGTTGATAACATCTTGAGAACATTGGATAATAATATCCAAAAGCTCACATATTCCTGGTTCCTAGTCAGTTGACATTCATCTCTTATCACTTGAGTGAAGCATGATTATTTGATGATAATTTCTTAAAATTTAGTTTGTACAATCTTGTATCCTTGCCATCTCTCCATTCCTTTAGAGAAGTTGAAACTGTTCGGCAGTTTGGAGAATGATATCCTCCTTCCAATTGTTCCAGAGTGCACTTCTTTGTTTTCTGAATAGAACGCTCCTTTCCCCTTTAAGAGTAACAGTTTGTTGCTACAGATACCAAAGACAGGACAAAAGTGTCACAATGTGATTCTTTCTCCAGGACACACCACAATATTACAAAATAAAGAATTATTGTACAGATCCTTTTTTTTTCCACAGTACCAAAAGTCATAGTTGTCATATTTCCCTCTCATTTTAGCATTAAAATATCAATTTATATAATCTATAAAACTGTAATTATATTTTCCAATTTTATTCAAAAAATATTTCTTCAAAACCAGTTTTTATAAGATATTTCCTAACCAAACAATAGGGAATTACAGCTCTTACTTTTATAACCCTAAGCTATTTTAGTCTGCGATTTATTGCCTGAATCCATATGCCATGTGTTTATCACTTAGGAAACATTTAAAAAATGGGTTAGTAATTTTGTATAATGCTATAATTATATCTTTCATCAAGATAATTATATAAAAGTAAATAAAGGTAGAGCTGAGATAATACCTAATTTAGGATGCTTTTCAACAGTACAATGCTTATAATTAAAGATTTCAGTTAGAAACTAAAGGGCCTTCATTTCCCTTATACATTAAACCTGACTTTCAAAATAAAACCATAAAAGTTAGCTGAATGGTTTCTTTGCTTACACATTTGCATATTGAATCACACTACCTAGGGTATAAATGTACGAAAGAAGTTGTCATCAGTTCCTTAACTAGATCATATAGCCTAGAGCATGAATTTGTGACTCATTTGATAGCAAGCTTAAAAGCAGAAACTATTTAACTACTATGTTGCTGTTAGTATTTTAACATTTACAATGTGTAGTACACAATTATTGTCATATCACTTAAACTATTTTAGGAAAACATCATTCATTATTAGCCATTAAAGCCAAGTTATCATGCATTATACATAATTGTATGTATTTAAGTAAGTTATCAAAGAAAATAACTAAGTTTAGAGGTGAATATTTGCCCCTTTCCTATTTTCTTCAGTGGAACCAAAAGGAACACAACAAAATCCTAGCCTGAGCTTGCCAGTAATAAAACACACACACACACACACACACACACACACACACACACACACACACA
>CAJQZJ010032130.1:8990826-9036447 GCA_907164525.1 Lophiomys imhausi
ACACACACACACACACACACACACACACACACACACACACACACACACTAATCTTTAGATGCAGATGAGTGAATATAAATACCCTAAAACATACACACTCATAGCAGCCTTTCTGTTGGTGCTGGGAGCTCACTGATATTAATGGCTATAGCACCTCAAGATAGCAAAGTGACTCTGGAAAGCACCTTTCCCCAACTGCACTACAGTTCTATAAGCCTCTGAAGAGGCGACTCATGTAAAATAACCCTATCATCTCTGGAGCGGCTGGAGACCCGCCCCTCTTTTACTCCAAGAACTGTATTTTAAGCAAGACTGCTCTTTTAGCTGCATTCTTTCTTTGCAATTTAGTTTTGTAGGGAAAAACATTCTGAAGTGTGTAAATGGCAAGATGACTGTGAAGCCTACTCTTCGACTTTGTTTATCATACACATAGGAAAACCTCTAGACATGTTCTAGAAGGACACGCATAGCCTGCCTTTACCAGCTTGTTCATTTATACCCTGGACTAAGAAGTCTGTGGAGTACATCTAGCATACTACTCTCTACCAATACCTTCTAGTATAGGAATCTGAGGATTGTTCGGATTGTTCATTTACATTTAATTATATCAAACTATTACTTCTTTTTTAAAGCATCATTTGGAGCTTGGCTTTTTTGGGGGGTTATTTTATCATTTCATGTTTATGAGTATTTTGCCTGTGTGTTTATATGAATACCACATTCCTGCCTGGGGCCTGAAAAGGTCAGAAGAAGGCTTCAGACTACCTGGAATTAAAGTTATAGACAGTTGTGAGCTGCTATGTGGATACTGGGAATTTAACCCAAGTCCTCCACAAGAACAACAGTGCTCTTAACTGCTCAGCCAACATTCCATTCTGGGACTTGTATTTAGTTGAAAGAGGATTTTATAACAATGGCATTTGTTAAAGTGCTATGTATATTAGGACCATTAAACCCCTACATATACCTTCATTTTTATTAAGCATAGGTGAGTTGGAAATTTGAAACAGTCGTTCTGTTTACAGTTCAACTAAGGATGTTATTGGAAGTTTAAGTGTAAAGGAATAATCCAGAAATTAATAAAACTCTCAAGACATGTCAGTATTTTAGATAGATGGATGGATGGATGGATGGATGGATGGATGGATGGATGGATAGATGAATAGATAGGTGAATTGACTCTCACTGTGTACACTATGTATCCCTGACTAACCTAGAACTCACAAAAATCTTCTTGCCTCTTCCTTTTCCTCCCTTGGCTGGAATTAAAGCATATTCCATGAATGCAAAATTATAATCTCACAAGTTATAAAACAAAATTTTTATTTTTTTCAATCCATAAATATAAGTGAAATTTTATTAAATCAAACAGGACTGTCATTAAAGGGCCTAAAGCATAACAGAATGTGGGAAGTCAAAAAAACTACAGTGAAGTAGAAAAAATTTGTGTGTGTGTGTTAAATTTTAAACTTTCAAACTTAATTATCAAAGCTTTATGTGTAGGTTGAGAGGATAAAGCTCACTCATAAGAGTGTACATTAGTATGATTAGGGCCCTTGTGATCAATTCCAGACAACAACAGCAACAGAAAAATAAAAAGAAACAAAAAGAGAGAGAGTTATCTAGTAAAATGGTAATTGGGTTACCTTACTCTGTCTGAGTGAATCAGAGAATGATTTTCTAGGGGAATCATCATTATAATACTTGGGTTGATTCATATAATACTGCCCATTTTCAAGAACCTCTTACTTGTTACAACTCACTGTTTAAAATTGTCTTGACCCTTAAGAAATGTTACATGTGAGCAAATTTTGATCTTTTTATTCTATGTGGCTAATACTGTTAGCAGTTCATCAGTTTAGCTGCTGCATTGGAAAGAGAGTCAAGCCATTGGAGTTGCTTTTTAATAAAAATGAGCAAGAAGGCAAGTTCTGTGTAGAATCTCTTAGAAATGTCATTTTAATGGCACATTGAAAAGAATTTTTTAATAACTCCTTGGGTAATTTTTGATAGTATAAATGTTGGAGTACATTTTATTTAAGAAAAGATTCACATCAGAGCACTGAAGACACATTCCTTACTTACTGAATATGGGAAAATTACAATTTGTATGTTAAATTGTTTGCATGCTCTTGCTGTCTCAATAGGAAACCTTTCATGTGTTGCTTTCAGTTATCACCATGTCTTCATCTGGCACATTCCCTTTCATAAAAGCTGGAGAATCAGGAGGCATATACTTTTGGCTAAGTAGGAGTCTGTATTGTGATTATATTTAGAAAGCTATGCCAAAACACTTGGTACGGAAGGAAAAAGTCATATTTATAAAACTACAAGTACGATTTTAGCTTGACCTCAACTGGTTTTGTTTTCATCTTACAGTAATTTACATTTTAGTATCAGAAGTAAATGAAAGTACACTCTTCTTCCTGGAGCATTGCCGTCTTCATATAAAACCTCTGAAAAATGTCAGGGGATGTTTTACCTTTCAATCCAAAGACACAGAATTAAATATGATTTTGAAGAGCACAAATTGTAAAGGAATTTCATTTTATATTTGTTAAGTAAGTTATTATTCTGCCATATTACTAAACAAATCAGAGCTTTGCTTTGAAGAATGAAAGTAGGACTGGGGGATAGCTTACATGCCTGCTGCACAAGCATGAGGACCTGAGTTCAGATCCCCAGCACCACATAAAGGCCAGGCATGCTGGTGCACAGCCTTGGCCCCAGCACTGGGCAATCTCTGGCCTTATCAGCTACCCAGCCTAGCCAAATGGACAAACTCTCGGCTCAATGAGAGTCCCTGTCTCATGTTGAGAACAGTCAAGGAAGATACGCAACTTTGACCTCCACATGTATGCATACAAACAAGTATATATAACACATAAATACATACACACACAAAAAATGACAGTAGCATTAATGTTTCTAGTACCTGTTTTTTAAAAGTACACCTGTATTGTGAAGTTGTTAGGTCTATTTGTACACAGTACAGTGACAGTATGACTTTGGTAATTGCTAAAGCCAAGTACATAATAACTGCCTTTTTTTCTTATCCAAAAAAGGGGGGAGCATTCATTTATCTCTTTGTTTTGTTAGCATATAAATTATTCACATGAAGGAAAAATGAATACTGTCAACTATATGTAAGAGTAAGAGTCTAAGGCTTGAGAGAAAACTCTTCAGTTAAGAGCACTTACTGCTCTTCAGAGGACCTGGGGTTCATTCCCAGCATCCACATCAGGTGGCTCACAATTGCCTGTAACTCCGGGTGCAGGAGTATCCAATGTGAATGCACACATACATACACATAAATAAATATTTTTAAAAACTTTTCCTAAAAAGAGTAAAAGCCAGACAGGTTGAATGAACAGAGCTCTCACTACTAGGAGTCATGAAAATGTAGTATTAAATTACAATTAAAATGACTAGCACACTTCATTTTTTTTATATTTGTTTATTACTTCAAGTTACATCTCCATCACAGTGCCCTCTTCTTACCCCACCCTTCCACCCTCTACCTCCCATCCTCTGGAGTGGGGTGTCCCTACATATCAGCCTCTCACTCCCCCCCCCGCCAGATCAACTGTCATGAGGACTAAGAGCTTCCTCATGCTCTGGGGCTTTACACGGCAGCACCACTAGGGCAAAGTATACCACTAACAGGTAACAAAGTTTATGTTCCTATTCCTTTTGGTGCGTTGGTTGTAGTATAGTTATCCTGTACTATATGGCTAAAATCCAATTATAAGTGAATAAATGCCATAAATATCTTTCTGAGTCTGGGTTAGCTCACTCAGGATGAGCTTCTCTAGTTCTATCCATTTGACTGCAAATTGCATGATTTCCTTGTTTCTGATGGTTGAGTAGCATTACATTGTGTAATGTACCACAGGTTTTTTTTGTTTGTTTGTTTTGTTTTGTTTTTATCCATTCATCGGTTGAGGGACATCTGAGTTGTTTCCAGTTTCTAGCTATTACAAATAAGGCTGCTATGAACATAGATGAGAAACTTCCTTGTGATTCAGTGAGGAGTCATTTGGATGTATACCCAGAAGTGGTATGGCTGGGTCCCGAGGCAGAGCTATTCCAAGTTTTCTAAGATATTGCCAGAATGACCTCCATAGTGGTTGTACATGATTACACTCCCACCAGCAATGGAGGAATGTTCCCCTTTATACACAACCTCACCAGCATGTGCTGTCAGTTAAGTTTTTAAGTTTTTTATCTTAGCCATTCTGACAGGTGTGAGATGGAATCTCGGAGTCATCTTGAGTTGTATTTCTCTGATGATTAAGGATGCTGAGCATTTCTTCAAGTGTCTCTCAGGCATTAGAGATTTCTCCTTTGTGAATTCTCAGTTTAGCTCTGTTCACCATTTTTGGATTGGGTTATTTGGTTTCTTGGCATTTAATTTCTTGAGTTCTTTGTAAATTATGGATATTAGCGCTCTGTCAAATATATTGAAGCAAGCAAGCATGATGGCATGGACCTGTATTTCCAACACTTGGGGAATGGGGAGAGGAGGATCAAGAGTTCAGGGTCATGTGGGCTGAATGAGACCCTGCAGAAAACAAATCTAAACAAATAATTGTATTTATAAACCTATAAAATGTTTGAGTAGGTAGGTACTATGGGAAATGCACATTTTCCATCCATGTTCTCTTTTTTTTCTTTCTTTTCTTTTTTTTTTTTGAGACATGGTTTCTCTGTGTAGCCCTGGCTATCCTGGAACTCACTCTGTAGACCAGGCTAGCCTTCAACTTATAGAGATCTGCCTGCCTCTACCTCCTGATTGCTGGGATTAAAGGTGTGAGTCACCACATGTGGCCATTATAGACAGTTTCGAACTGCTCTATGAGTGCTGGGATTTGAACCTGGATCCTTTGGAAGAACAGCCAGTGTTCTTAACCGCTGAGCCATCTCTCCAGCCCCCTCCATCCATGTTCTTAATCCCTAGAACAATTCTGTAGGAGTTACAATACAAGTCCTTCTGCTTTCAATGCTCTACAGCCCTGTTCTCCTTTGTGTGTTTTTCTAAGGTGCACCCCTCCCAATTTCTTATAAGATGATCACCATGTACCCAACATCCACTCTAACAGGGAACCATTTTAACTGTTGACTTACACTTCAAAATATATTCATAATTAAAACCATTTTACCACCTCTATTGGGCCATTCAGTCCAAGTCACCATCCTGTGTGGCCTGGATCCTCACAGCCTCCTAACTAGACCCCTGGGCTGGAGCCCTACTGCCTTCAGCCCCGTCTCATACAGAAGCTGAAATGACTATGCCATTTCTCTCCTTACCAATTTTCATCTCCGAATCCCTCATGTGGCCCCCAGCCTGCTGTCAGCGCTGATCTCAGCTTTGATTGCTCTCATGCTGTTTGTGCTGTTTAGCCACTCTGGCCTCCTTCCTTGCTTGAACATACTAAGCCTCAGGCCTGTGCTGGCTATTCCCTTTGCCTCAAATATTACTCTTCTGTGTCTTTTCGGAGGTAACATCCTCAGTGAAGTGCCTTCAAATATCACCGTCTTAATGAGGCTTCTCTTGGACAGACTTTCAGAGCAACAGTGCACCCTCATTCTTCCATTCCCAGTCATTCATAATTGGTTCATTTTCCCACAGCACTCACCACCTTCCAGTATGCTGTATGATCTTCTTGTATTATAATGTATAAAATGGACAATCAGTTTATATCAATCACTGTGTAGAAATAAATAATTAAATTATTTACCTGTATTTATATTATGATTGATTGATTGATGGCGTTAATCCTCAACCCACCATTATAAATGAGCACACAGACACTTGATGGATTTTAACAAGCCTTGGCCTGGATTGTACAGTCTTAGCCCATCTAAGCTAGCTCTTAATTCTATTCCCCCCAAATATGACTCCATACATACATATGCCCCTGGACTGCTATTCTCCATGCTAGGCCAATGTTCCAGGCCATGTGGAATGACATTCATTTCTCTAACCTCCATGGCAGGTGTCCTCCTTCCTGCTCTTTGTTTTGCTGCTTATCTTGGAAGCTCCTTCTACCACGAACCTCTCTTCTTCTGAAGTCCAAGCACCTTAGTCCCACCTACCTCTGTCTTTTCCCAGTCTCAAGCTTCAGCATTTATTTAACCCATCAGAGACAAGCAAGGTAACACAGCATTACTTGAAGTACAGCAAGCAAGCTACTGGGAGCTGGTTAATTAATATTTTGAATGCATAACATCACCCCATCATCATTGTTACTGTATTTTTATTCCTCCTTTGAAGTCACTTTTCATGAGCATTTACATGGGACACAATTACCTTTACATCCACTATGCCATTTCTCTCCTTACCAATTTTCATCTCCGAATCCCTCATGTGGCCCCCAGCCTGCTGTCAGCGCTGATCTCAGCTTTGATTGCTCTCATGCTGTTTGTGCAAATCCTATTTGGGAAGATTTATCCACATACTTTTCCCCAAATGTCTTTCTCACCAATTTTTCAAATCATATTTTTTCCAAGTCATTGACCATCCTGCTACCCCATTGGCTCCAGCCCATGAATGAGAGAATAATCGCACATCTGGCAATTAGTCCTTCCAAGAGAAATGTATGGCCATGTGTACTGTACTTCACTGTCGCCCACTGTGAAGATTTCCCTTCACAAGTGTCTTTCAGTGTTGTTCCAGAAAGGGGTGGTCATACAACAGCTGGCCACTTAACGGGGGGGGGGGGGCTATAGAGCTTGCAGAACCAACAGAAAACTCCCCTGATCTTCTCTTCTTCAGTCAGCCTGTCATAAGATACATCCCATGAGGCCACAGGGGCATGCTTGGGCGCAAACGACATTGTAATAGGGGTAGAAACCATAGGCATTCCGGCATCTCTTTCATGTATCTTGCTGTGCCCTCAGGACCTGCTCAGGCCTGATCACACAAATACTACTTCCACCTCATAATGGATTGCTGCTTTGCACACCATACTTTATGGTTTGGTGAGTCAGATAACACTCAGCTCATGATGGACAGCTCAGGTTGCATGGTAACTTGGTAGCCAAATCATCAAATGTTTAGTTTCTGTTAAGGCCCAATACCAGGCCAGAATCTGTCTCTCAGAGACAATGGTAGAGCATTGCTTCAAAATCCCAAGGGTCTCCTCTGTGATTCACCTATAGGAGACTGCCAAACCCTTGAATCAGCATCCCTAATCTGCCGCTGACACCTCAAGTACCATTGGGTCTCCTGGATCATATGGTTCATTGGTAGAGCAGCCTGAACAGCAGCCTCAACCTGGTAAAAAGCCCCACTGAAAGCTAGCAGCTTTCCAGATCACTTGCTATGTGGATCAGATTAACACACCCAGGGAGCATGCTGTCTCTAGAATCCAACGAGGCCCATTAACCATTGTGCCTCTTTCTTAGTGGTGAGAGGGACAAGGTGAAATAACTTATCCTTCGCCCTAGAAGGAATATTTCATGTTCCACGCCACTGTACTCCTAGAAACTTTACTGAGCTAAAAGGTCCTTAAATTTCAGCTAGATTTATTCCCCACCCTCTGAGGCACATCTCTGTTAACCAACATGTACAGAGTAGTGACTAACTCCTGCCTGCTTCTTCCAAGCATAACGTTATCAGTATAGTTGACCAGGGTAATATATAGTTGACCAGTGTAATACTTTGTGGAAGAGATAGATGATCATGGTCCCTTTGCAGTAAGTTACCAGTCTGTGCTCAGAGTTAATCCATCCAGCCTTGCCCACTGAAAGTGAGATGTAGACAACAGGCACACCCCATGTGTCAGGCAGGGGATATGTCAATCTGTTCAAGTAACGGTGCCACAGCTGCTAATTGTGCCCACTAGATTCAGGTGTCAAGGGTTCGTCTTCTGAAATAAGAAACACAGGAAATGTGCAGCTTAGCACATCTTGGATGTGGAAATAATTTTTAAATGTCTGTGCATGTGGGTTTGTCCAGAGGAGATACATGACCCAAAGGTAGATGGTTGACAACTGTGTTAGTTTCTTGTCATTGTAACAAAACACCTGAGCAAAACTAAAGAGAAAAGCTGCACTTGGCCCACAACTTTAGATTTCAATCCGTGGTTGGGAATTACTCTCAAGCCTGTGGTATGACAGAGGAAATCTCTCCTCATATAGTCAGGAAAGAAAGAAAATGATGAAAAGATACTAGAGACAAGGATCCTTAGAAAGGATCCTTTCAAAGACATGCCCCAACAACCCACTTCCTCCACCCAGGCCCTGCCTCTTAGTGACTCATTCAACTCTAAACTCATCAGTGGATTAATCCTTCGGTAAAGTTAACATACTCATGATCCAATCACTTCTCAAGAATGCCACCACTTGGGTACCAAGCCAATATGGTAACTTTAGGAGTGGATCTTTTTAAATCTAAGCCGTAATAGAAGCCATTCTATATAGCTTGTATTTTGTAATTGAACTTATTTGAATAATATCAGAAAATATATTTAACTTCAAAAGTAAAGGGAGAAGAACCCTGTGCAGGGCTCATTGAAACTGAGCAAGAAGAGGATTTTGATTCTCCACTTTCACTCTTAAATGGTGCTGGTCCAACTGGATGTCCACATGTAAAAGAATGAAATTAGACCCATACTTATCACCTTGTACAAAACTTAAGTCCAAGTGGATCAAAGACCTTAACATAAGGCCGGACACATTAAATCTGCGAGAAGAGAAAGTGGAGAAAACCCTGGAACTCATTGGCACAAGTGACAACTTCCTGAACAGAACACCAACAGCTCAGGACCTAAGACCAACAATCAATAAATGGGACCTAATGAAAATGAAAAGCTTCTGTAAGGCAAAAAACACTGTCATTCGAACAAAACAGCTACCTACAGATTGGGAAAAAAATCTTCACCAACCCCACATCTGACAGAGGGCTAATATCCATAATTTACAAAGAACTCAAGAAATTAAATACCAAGAAACCAAATAATCCAATCAAAAAATGGGGAAAAGAGCTAAACAGAGAATTCACCAAGGAGGGATTCCTAATGGCTGAGAGGCACTTGAAGAAATGCTCAGCATCCTTAATCATCAGAGAAATGCAACTCAAGACAACTCTGAGATTATGTCTCACACCTGTCAGAATGGCTAAGATCAAAAGCTCAAATGACAGCACATGCTGGCGAGGGTGTGGAGAAAGGGGAACCCTCCTCCATTGCTGGTGGGAGTGCAGGCTTGTGCAACCACTATGGAGGTCAGTCTGGTGATATCTTAGAAAACTTGGAATAGCTCTGCCTCAGGACCGAGCCATACCACTTCTGGGTATACACCCAAATGACTCTTCACGGAATCACAAGGAAGTTTCCTCATCTATGTTCATAGCAGCTTTATTTGTACTAGCTAGAAACTGGAAACAACCCAGATGTCCCTCAACCGAAGAATGGATTTAAAAACTGTGGTACATTTACACAATGGAATACTACTCAGCTATCAGAAACAACGAAATCATGCAGTTTGCAGCCAAATCGATGGAACTAGAGAAGCTCATCCTGAGTGAGCTAACCCAGACTCAGAAGGATGCATATGGCATCTATTCACTTATAATCTGATTTTAGCTATATAGTACAGGATATCTACACTACAACCAACACACCAAAGGGAACAGGAACATAGACTTTTTCTTCCTGTCAATGAGACACTTTGTGCTAGTGGTGCTGCCTTGTAGGGCCCAGGGTATGAGGAGGCTCTTGGCCCTCATATGACTGCTGAACTCGGGATGGGGACTGTTATGTAGGGACACTCCACTCCAGAGGAGTGGGATGGAAGGGTTAGGGGGTAGAGGGTGGGAGGGCGGGACTGGGAGGGATGAAAAGAGGATGGAGATGTAACCTGAAGTAATAAATAAATATTTAAAAAAAAAAAGAATAGGATTTTGACAACAGGGAGCGATGCAGATCCTTTGAGTACTGAAAGTCAGCATCCGAATTCATGTATTTGGCATGGCTAGGATCCTAGGTAACCAGGGCCATGTGTTTTCAGGGATGTGGGCCGTGGAACTTTCGTCACCTCTGTCACTTCTTTATGTTTTTATCAAAGGCAAATAGACAGCACAGAAGATTCCCGGCAGCCCTCTGCTCTACACCCCCGAGTGTGAAGGGAGAGGAAAGGGAAGCATGATAGTCACAGGGAGACTCAAAAGAGCTCTTCAGTACTTCCCCACACACACTGGTTCTTTGCATTCTTAATGCATTTTCATGTTAATTTTATGGCTTGCTTTATTTTTTCATAATCACCAGTTTTTTTAGTGGCATTAGTTTATTTTTTATTTTTTTTAAATTTTATTTTGTAACAAAGAGAGGAAATTGAAGTCTTCAGGACAGAAAACCCCATCTTAGAAAGGCCCCATCTGTATAGCAGCAGATTCCACTATGTGCATTCTTTTTATATATATTTATTTATTACTTCAGCTTACATCTCCATCACAGTACCCTCTTTCCACACCTCCCAGTCCTGCCCTCCCACCCTCTACCCCCATCCCTTCCATTTTTTTAATCAAGTGGTCTCAAATCAAATTAAATAGAGATACTTCTAAGTTGTGTGACTTCCACCAATATACAGTATTTAAAAATTTATGACAGAAACACATAAAATCATGATTGACAGTCTTTTGGGAAAATGTGAGGTATCTTAACAAGTGATTTTTAACAGAGGCCAGCTGTTAAAGCTTACTGATGCTCTGAGGCTGAGCAAGAGGTTATTTATGTTTTCATGCAAATCAGGCTTTAACCAAAATACTTTGGAAAAAACAGATGCTTCATAGAAATTCATTATTCCTAAACTAATTGCTGCCATCCAAATATTAGCATCCCTCCTTCCAAAGAAAGATACCACGCTAGTAGTCATATGTGGGAATGGGAGATTATTGTGCCATTGCTGTACAGTGTGGTAGTTTCTCCCTAGCTCCACTTCCATCCTCAACACTAGGAGATGTGTGCCTGATTACCAGGGCCAACTTTCTACTTATTTAACCTAAAATAATTGACCTTTGAAAATTATCATACAAGTACTTGAATCTGAACTGCAATCTGAAGATCAACCCAGTCTTTCATACTGTAAAGGTTTTGAAGGATTCACTTTACTTAGAATATTGTTTATTTTCCTTCTTACTACTATGGTCTTTGAACCACCAGTAAATCTTGCCAGATATACTAAAACAGAGAAATTTTTCATAACAGAATACACTTGTCAGTTTCTGATAATTGAAGACTGTATGTAGCAAATAGAACAGGAAGGTAACTGTATATTTTAAATCTACACAGCACAGTCATAGGTATTGTGTACTCAATAAATGTATATTTAACATGCAGAGTTAGTAGAATTTTGCTAGAAATCAACTTAAAGTATGATTCTTATAGAGTAAGTCAGTTGTAAGAGTAAACCAATATGCACCCAAAACTCACAAAAATCTACAATGTGAAAATCTACATCATTAATTTGAGCTTGCATATAAAGAGAACAAATTCATATGGTTACTAGAGATAAAAATTAAAGGGACCTTCCTAATTCTGTTTACAGCTTTTACCATTATTGAGAGAATGACATAGCATGTACAGACTTTTTTTTTTTTTTTTTTTTTTTTGTCATTCATGCTCCTTTTTAGCTTTGTCACTGGGCACAATGCTAAACCCCATTCCTGTGGCTTGTAAGCACCGTGCTCAAAGTTCATCTTAGTACTGTGGACACACTTTCCAGTTTACACTCCTTATTTAGTATACTAATGAACATATGAATAATTGTTAATTGGTGTTCTCTTGCCATATGAAAATGATTTTAGTTTCATCCAGTTTATACCTCATTTGAAATGAGTGACTTAGCCCAGGGATGAAACAGCCTTCCTCCCACAAGCTTTTTGAGTTAAAGTATTTGTCAGAATAGAAGGTCAGGGGAAATATGAATGTATGTATGTGAAAGCTAGTCTGTTTTGTGCTTGGGACAGGAAGTTAAAGCCTCTCATTTTCCACCTCAGGCTCTGCATGCTGTAACACATCATGATACACTGACTTACAGTGAGACCATGTTGTCCATGGACTCATTATGAAAATAAACACTGCCACTTATTGTTTATGTGAGTCTACCAAGTAGCTTCTCTCTGCCTCAGCTTCCTCACCACTTTGATGGAAATAAAACTGTTGTGAAGATTAAATAAGGTATTATGTATGACAGACCTTACACAGGCCCTGATCTATTGTGGAGGTTTTAATGCTTCACACAGACCAGGAGGGACTGCTCTGCCGATGGAAATCATCAGCAGGCAGAGATTTCACTATGGAGGGTTTAATGCTTCACACAGACCAGGAGGCATTGCTCTGCTGATGGAAATCATCAGCAGGCAGAGATTTCTCTATGGTCAACATAACAGGCAGATAGTGATAGTTCCTATGAACTGTGATCAAAATAATGCTTCTCTATAGGAGAAAAAGATCATTCTACACATATGCATATATGTTGTCTCACTTAAACCTCAGAACAAGCCTTGCAATTTGCTGTATTTTTTTCATCACAATTACCTGAGACCCAGACAAAGTCCCTTGCACAAGACTAAAAGCCTGTTGGATGTCAATGCCAGGATTCAGTCAAAGGAGTAAGAACAATTGTCCCCACTCTCTGATAGCTGACTTGACAGTATTTAGGACTAGTATCTGTCTTATTCATGATATATGGCAAATTAAAAGACCTCAAAAAGGTTGGGGGGCTTTCCACTACATCTGCTTTACCTACCTGAAATTGAGAATGCACAAAATAGACACTAAAACAGTGTTTGTTCAGCAGCCACTGGGTTCTTCTTTTCCCTGAGAAAAATATGCATTTATAACCGCAGTGTTGCCACAGTTTGCTTGTACTGAAACCTAAGTTTCTGCTTTGTGGAAAAAATAAATAGGGCTGAGATGGCTCTGTAGCTAAAATACTTGCCATGCAAGCTTCAAGACCTGAGTTTTATCCCTGTCACCCACTGTCTTAGTTGCTTGTCATTACTGTGATAAAACACAAAAAGCAACTTATGAAAGGAAGGATTTATTTTGGCTCACAGTTCCAGAATATAGTCTATCAAGGCAAGAACTTAAGGTAGCTGGTCACATTGCACCCACGGTCAGGAAGCAGAACGAAGCTTGTGTTCAGCTCACTCTGTCCTCTAAACACAATCCAGGACTCCAACCCAGGGAGAGTTCCCACCTATAGTGGCCTGGTCCTCCCACATCAATTGAACTAATCAAGATAATTCCCTATAGGCATGTCCAGAGAGCAATCTCCCAGGGACTCTAGATCTCATCAAGCTGACATATTTAACCATTACAACTCCTTCAGAAACTTGAGTTCTGATCCCTAACACTCACCTGAAAGGCTGCATACAGTGTGTAGCTGTACTCCCAGTGCTGGAACGACAGAAACAGGATTCCTAAAGTGTTGCAGACCAGTGAATCTAGCCAGTCAGCAAGTTCCAGGTTCAATGAGAGACAGTGTCTCAAAAACTAAGATGACTAAGTAACTTAGGAAGAATAGTGATGTCAATTTCTCGCCTCCACATGCACTCCCACACACAAGTAAACACACAGAGAGTGGGTAGATAGTTTAAAATACTATTTCATGTATGAGATATGGTTATCCTGATTGTACCTGTATCATCATTTTAAATTGCATTCTTTATATTAGTGGGGGAGCACATGTGGCATGGCTAAAGAATGTGGAGGTCAGAGGACAGCTTGCAGGAATCAGTTCTCTCCTTTTACTGTGTGGTTCCCAGGGATTGAACTCAGATCTCAAGTTTAGCCATATTCACTTCTACCTACTGTGCTATCTTACAACCCCACCTGAATTGTCTTATACTGAACAGATTACAATATCTGCATTAATTTAAACAAAAACATCCTTTTATTGCTTTGAAGAAATTATTGGCCCTGGATTTCCTGCCGTTGTCCAAAAACAATAAATTTCATTTCTGGTAATAAGTTTGTTTAAAAATAGGACAGTTATATGAATAGTTATTTGTCACCCAAGACAATAACAAAAGATGCAAAGCACTAACACCGTATGGGAATCCTCACAAAGAATCAAATTGCCAGGCACTCTATAGTGCATTATTTTTTCAAGCTGATGCACACATAGGTATATAAAAATGATAATTGTCATTTGGCTTGAACAAATAACTCACTGAAACATTCCCCATATTTGTCTTCCTAATGTCAATCATTCTAGAAACTGTCCCCCATGTCATCTATCCTTCTGCTGTAGCTGTACCTGCTCAAGCTCTTCATTCAGGCAGGAACGTATCGCTATGTTGATATCATTGGCTTTCCTCCTGACAGAGAGCAGAAGTTGTGTGAACTGGAAATGTTACCTGACTTTGCTGTGTAGCTCCTTTTATTCCCAGGGGCTGTTCAGCCACTGTACCAGTTGCTTTCTGTCCAATTTTACTTATCGTCATATTAATGTAGAAAAGAGTCCAAACAGTCTAAGAACCTTTATCAATATGGCTGCTCAGTAACAAAGCCAAAATTCAGATACATTTTTGTTATAAAACTTTGGCTTCATGTACCCATGAAGGATACTTCTGCTACCCACATTGCCTAAAGCAATGGTTCTCAACCCGTGGGTTGCAACCCCTTTAGAATCAAATGACTCTCACAGGAGTCACCTAAGACCATGAGAAAACATATTTACATTATGATTAATAACAGTACCAAAATTAGTGTCATGATGTAGCAATGAAAATAATTGTATGCTTGGGGGTCACTACAACCTGAGGAACTGTATCAGAGTCGCAGCATTAGGAAGGTTGAGAAGCACTGAGCTAGAGCATTGATTCCGAGCTTCCCACACTCTGCTCCCTGCTAATCACTCTACCATCAGCAGGTAAGAATATGTGAGGTCCTGCAGAAGAGTTGTCAGCCTCTCTTCACCCTCAGCATATCTGAAGAAAGACACATTTACACTAGTCGCCTAATATGTGTTTTCAGACTGGGGTGATAATAGTCATGATTCAGAAAACTACCAGTCAGTGATCACTACACCCCTTTCTTCAGATATGCTGCACAGGCTTGGTTCTAAGCACATTAACTGTAGGCTCATTTTAGATTAGTTCTTAGATTAGATGTAGAGTCTTTCTACTGATTTAGGAACTGAAGGGTAAAGGGTAAGAACCTTGTAAAGATGGACCACTCATAAAGATGAACATACTCATATCTGGTCTTGTAAACCATTTTGTATGAAGTCTTGGCTAGAAGTTTCAGATCTTGGAGCCAGAAAGATAGCTCAATGGGTAATAAAACTTGCCTAGCAAGCCTGGTAACCTGAGTTCAATCTCTGGAACTCAGGCAAAAGTAGGACACTCTATCAAGTTGTCCTCTTACCTCCATGTAGTTACTATGGTCCATGTGCCCATGTGTGTGTGTGTGTGTGTGTGTGTGTGTGTGTGTGCGCGCACACACACACAAACTACTTATGTCCCATTCAAACCTCTTTTCAATTGTCATTTTCCCCTCTGGCTGCTAGGCATATGCCCTGGTGACTTCTAGTACATTTCACAAATAGATACTTAAGAAATGTTATCTGCTTGACTGTTTTAAATGGAGCACTTGAAGCACCTAAATGTGTTAGCTAGGAATGTAATACCTGAGGTACTTGAGAATCCGCCAGACCCTTCCCACCACTAGTTTGTTATGTTAAAGGAGGCAAGGTTCCTTACCTTTTTCTTATTTCTAAAATTGGGACGATAGTAGTGTAAGCATCATGATATCTCCGTGAAGATAACTAACTGTCATACAGACCTGGTACAGTCCCTGGTGCCTAGGAAATAGCAGCTATTACTAGTCAGAGTCAATGACTCTTATCTCACCATGTGCCCTTTTTATGGTACTTTGTAGCTCTTTTCTTACATACTTTCTCTTTTGTTTTGAGACAGTGTCTCACTATGTAGCCCTGGCTGGCTTGGAATTTACTATGTAGACCAGGCTATCCTGGAACTCAGAGAGCTGGCCTCTGCCTCTGCCTCTGCCTCTGCCTCTGCCTCTGCCTCTGCCTCCTGAGATACATTGAGTTGACTTTATTCTCTGCCAACATAAAAAGACTGTTCTATGCCTCACGAGATTTACTGTGCTCCTGACTTAGCAATGAAAGGTGGCTCTTCGCAACATCACAAGTTAGTTCAGATAATTGACATGATATTCTCAAGTTTCATCATTTCCAGTGGTCACTTTTTCAGAATCCTTTTCTGTTGTTGTTCTATGCCTTATGAATTCAAGAAATAAGATGAATCTCTTAATATGTACATTATGTTTTTGCAGTCTAGTAATTCTTTAAGGAAATAAAGGAGAAAACAATGAAGCCATGCTACACAGATACTTATTTTTTTGTCATCTGGGATAGTACTATGGTAATTAATGCTTATTTTATGCAAACTAGACAGTATCTGTTAACGGACACATTACTGCCAAGAAAATATTACTTGTCTTAATTATCAGTAATGAAGCAGGGATAAGCTGCTCACTTAGATATCATGTATCTAACGACCTTGTCAATGAGAGGCACCAGTGTCATGGATTACACTGCATTCAGCTTCTGGCCTTTGTGAAGATTGAGGGTTTGTGGATGAGTTTTAAAGTCTGCTATAAATTGTGCTTGGTGTTTAAAAATTGATTTAATGTCTCACTTTTAGTACATCATTTTCTCATTTATAGATACTCAATTTTTATCTTGAGCTTTAAAAAATAGATTGTAGTAAATTTAGGCTTGCCTTGCTAACTGTCAGTGGTTTTTTTTTAACCTTACCAAATAAAACAGTACATATATTACCATTTGTTTAACCAAAGGACATACTTGATGGCTGACGTGTCTGTATTATTTCTGAAGTTGACAATTCAGTCACCACAGACAAATCAACAGTGTCTGTGGTGACAAGTGTAAAGGAAGAACATGAGTCTTCATAGCATCATTTCCTGTCTGAATTTCTTGAGTTAAAAAAAAAAGCTAGTAAGCCGGGCGGTGGTGGCGCACGCCTTTAATCCCAGCACTTGGGAGGCAGAGGCAGGCGGATCTTTGCGAGTTCGAGGCCAGCCTGGTCTACAAAGTGAGTCCAGGACAGCCAGGGCTACACAGAGAAACTCTGTCTCGCAAAAAAAAACAAAAAAAAAAAAAAAAAAAAAGCTAGTTTCTTTTTTTTCATTAATTTATTTGTTTATTTTACATTCCAATACAACCCTCCCCCTCCTCTCCTACCAGTTCCACCCTCCCACCCACTTCCCCCATACCACCTCCCACCCAGTGCCAACCCACTCTGGCACATCAAATGCATCAGGTCTAAGTGCCTCCTCTTCCACTGAGGCAAAAAAAGGCAGCTCTGCTAGGAAAATGGGGTCCAAAGGGAGGCAACAGAGACCAAGTCAGAGAGTCCCCGCTCCAGTTGTTAGGGAATCAACTTGAGGACCAAGTAGCCCATCAGCTTCAAAAGTGTAATGGGCCTAGGACTAGTCCATGCAAGTTCTTTGGATGGTGGCTCAGTCCTATGAGTCCCCTTCTGCCAGGCTCAAGGGATGATGCTTGAATACCTCTAAGTAGGGAAAATAAAATAGACATTGGAAGTGGATGGAGAGTGGGAACTGGACAGGAACCTAACATAACTGCCATCTGAGGGGCTTTATCCAGCAGATAATGAGAACAGATGCAGAGACCCACAGCCAAACATTAGGCAAAACTCAGGGCTTCTTGTGGAAGAGTTAGGGGAAGGTTTGCGGGAGCTAGAAGAGTCAAGAATACCACAAGAAGACCTACATAGCCAATTAACTTGGACAAAGCTGACTTCTTGATAGAATTTTCTATGTCACTTAACTACCCTTTCATAAATAATATATCTCATGCTGCTGAAACATTATCCAAAAGACATGCTGCACATGGTGGCTCATACCTGTAATCCTAGGGCTTGACAGAGAGAGAGCAGCTACAGAGCCAGTTTGAAGCCACCCTTGGCTACATGAGCTTATATAAATGGAAGGGAGGAAAGGGGGGGAGGGGAGAAGGAAGGAAGATCAAAAAGGGAGGGAAGAAAACATGACTTTGGCTTTATACTAACCAACAGAAGTAACACATGTTTTAAGTAATTAAGTAAGGAGTCAATGGAAGGGCATGGGAGATCAATGAAACACAAAGTGGATCTTGACTTTTTAAGTTCTTGAACCTTACTTACTCAGAGAGTAAGGATGAAGGAATCTCACAGAATAGGATCTGTGCTATCTGAATTCAAACTTTTCTGGTAGGAGTTGTGATATCTAAATTCAAACTTTTCTCAAGTAACTGGAAGAATTCAGGGCTAGGAGGAACAGCATCGAAACTCTCTTAATGCCTTTTTCTTAATTAAAATGCTACATTGTTTCTCCCTTTCCCTTTCCTCCTTCCAATCCTTCCATGTCTCTCCCTTCTCCCTGCTCCCACAAATTTGTGTGTGTGTGTGTGTGTGTGTGTGTGTGTGTGTGCTGAATTCATTTAGTGTTGCTTATATTTATGAGTTCAAGGCTGACCATTTAGTATTGGATAACTAATTAAAGGGACCATCCCTGGGGAAGACTATTTCTCCCACACTCCACACTCCTTAGTTGCCTATAGTTCCTTGTCTAGCCCCTCCCCCTGTCCATTGTAGCATGTCTGCAGGTGTTGTCCTCGTTCAGGTGTTGTTTAGGCAGCCATATTAAGGTATCATGGGTAAAGCTTCCTTGCCACTTCTAGGAGTCACAATCTCATTGCAAACTTCCTGGTCCTCTAGCTCTTATAATCTTTCCATACCCTCTTCCACCATGTTCCCTCAGTCTTAGGTGCAGGACTTGTGTTGCAGCTGTGTCAGGGGCTGAGCATCCCAAGATCAGTTATTATCTGCATTTTGACCAGTTGTGATTTTTTGTAATGGTCTCTATTTGTTGCAAAGAGAAGCTTATCTGATAAAGGGTGAGAGCCACACTTATCAGTGGGTATAATAATAAATATTTAGAATGCAGTTAGGAATTATTCTAGATTAGTAAAGTAGTGGGAGTAGGTGCTCTCCTCTAAGGTCCACCATGTCACTAGGCCCAGGTAATTGGCTAGGTTTCCAGTACCAGACATTATATGTCTTCTGTTGATCAGGCCTTAAGTCCAATTACACCATTATTGGTTACAAGAAAGACATGAATGCCACTATCACACCTTTGGTGCTGTCCTACCACCCTGGTCATCACTGGTTCACAAGCACCAGAATGAGTAGGACTGTTGGTTGGTTGTCCCTCTTGGAAGCTTTCATAGCACCTTCTGATACTGGAAAGCTCATCTTCAGAAGAGAGGTTCAGGGCAGACCAGCTGAGGCCCCTGTGTCCTGTGTTCAAAGTGTAAGGTGTCTCCAGCAATAAAGTCTTACCTTTAATTTCTGGGAGAGAACCAAGGGCAACACTAATAACCTATATTGTTTGGAGAGTCTCTTAGACTCCTGTGACTAACAACTCAAAAGGGATTATTTTTTCTCATGCCTGGTATTGGGATTTTTGTTTGTCTATAGCATTTAAGAGTAATACTGTCAGCCCAAGTGGTTTAACTTCATTTAAACTATATGTTTATATAGTGTATACCTATATTATATTTATTATATATATTATTTATTGTATTATGCCTATAGTATAACACATACATCTATATTTACTATGTATAATTGTAAGTGACTCTAAAGTAATATAATTCATTATGGCTTTTTCACACATATTTAGTGCTTATTTTTTCTTCTCCCTCCGTTTCCTGTATTGACAGTCCTCTCCTTCCCAATTAATGACCTCCTGTGGAAAAATGGATAATTAAATTAGTTACTTGTATTTATATTATTGTTAATTGGTCAGTGGTGTAATCCTTAACCCACCATTATAAATGAGCACACAGACACCATGGATTTTATCAAGCCTTGGCCTGGATTGTGCAATCTTAGCCCATCTAAGCTAGCTCTTAATTCTGTTCCTCAAATATGACTCCATATATACATACGTCCCTTTGGACTGCTTTCTCACACTATGCCGATATTCCTGGCCACGTGGAATGATGTTCTTTTTTCTAACCCATAGCGTGTGTCCTCCTTCCTGCTCTTTACTGCTTGTCTTGGAGGATCCTTCTACCTGTGAACCTCTCTGCTTCAGAAGCCTGCACCTTAGTCCCACCTACCTCTATCTGTGCCGAATCTCAGGCCTCAGCATTTATTCAACCAATCAGAGACAATGTAAGCAACAGACAGCAAGCAGGACCAATTAATTAACATTTAGAATGCATAAAATCACCCCATCACCCTCCCATTTCTGTCTTCCTTCATATCAGTTGTATCCTCTATTCATTCCTCTCTCTGACACCATATTCATCAATGGCACTTTTTTTTTTCTTGAGACAAGGTCTCTATATATCCCCGGTTATCCTATAACTCACTGTGTAGACCACGCTTGCCTCCAACTCACAGATATCCACCTGCCTCTGACTCTTGATTGATAGAATTAAAGGTGTGTGCCACCATGCCTCCCTCCCCATGGAACCTTTTTTACTTTCTCCAGTTTCTATACCCACATCTGAAAATTTGAAGCTCAGAACCACAGGTGTGAGAGAACATTCAGAATTTTGTTTTTCTGCAATCAGGTTACCTCACTATCTTCTACTTCAATCCATTTGCCTGTACATTTCATCATTTCATTTTTCTTTACAGCTGAATAGTTTTCCATAGTGTTTATATATCAAATATTCACTATCCATTCATCAGCTGAATAACATTTGCATTCTTTCCATTTCCTAGCTGTTGTATATAGATCAGAATTGAACTTGGCTAGCAAGTATCTGCAGAGTAAGATCTTGAGTCCTTTGGGCACATGCCAAAGAGTGGTAGAGCTGGGTTGTAAGTTAGATTTATTTTTAGCTTTTGAGGCTTTTTCACAATGATTTCCATTACAGCTGTTTGCAATCCCACCTATAGGGAATAAGGATACCCCTTTTTTCAAAATCCTCTCCAGCATTTGTTGTCACTTGTCTTGTTGATGTTTGCCATTCTGACTTGGGTAAGGTGAAATCTCAGAGTTTTAATTTGCATTTCCCTAATTGCTAAGGATGCTTGTTTGTGGTTGTTTGAATAAGAATGGCCCCCATAGACTCATATGTTCAAATACTTGATCCATAGGGAGTGGCACTATTAGGAGGTGTGGCCTTGCTGGAGTGTGTGTAGCGTTGTAGGAAGCCAAATGTGTCACCAAGGGGTGAGCTTTGAGGTCAGAAGCTCAAGCCCATTCTCTTCCTGCTACCTAGCAATCCAGATGTAGAACTCTCAGCTGCCTCTCCAACACCATGTCTGCCTGTATGCTGCCATGTTTCCCACTCTGACAATAATGAACTCAACCTCTGAACTATAAGCCAGCCACAATTAAATATTTTCCTTTGTAGGAGTTACCGTGGTCATGGTGTCTCTTCACATCCTAAAACCCTAAGACAATGCTGAACATTTTTTTTAATATTTATTTATTACTTCAGGTTACATCTTCATCACAGTGCCCTCTTTCCACCCCTCTCAGTCCCACCCTCCCACCCACTACCCCCTGTCCCTTCCGTCCCACTCCTCTGGAGTCCCTACATGACAGTCCCCCGCCCCAGCTCAGCAGTCATATGAGGGCCAGAGCCTCCTCATACACTGGGGGCCTACAAGGCAGCACCACTAGGGCAAAGTGTCTTATTGACAGGAAACAAGGTCTGTGTTCCTGTTCCCTTTAGTGCATTGGTTGTAGTATAGTTATCCTGTACTATATGGCTAAAATCCGATTATAAGTGAATAGATGCCATGTGCATCCTTCTGAGTCTGGGTTAGCTCACTCAGGATGAGCTTCTCTAGTTCCATCCATTTGGCTGCAAATTGCATAATTTTGTTGTTTCTGATGGCTGAGTAATATTCCATTGTGTAGATGTACCACAGTTTTTTTTTTATCCATTCCTCGGCTGAGGGACATCTGGGTTGTTTCCAGTTTCTAGCTATACAAATAAGGCTGCTATGAACATAGATGAGGAAACTTCCTTGTGATTTTGTAAGGAATCATTTGGATGTATACCCAGAAGTGGTATGGCTGGGTCTTGAGGTAGAGCTATTCCAAGTTTTCTAAGATATTGCCAGACCGATTTCCATAGTGGTTGTACAACCTTGCACTCCCACCAGCAATGGAGGAGTGTTCCCCTTTCTCCACAACCTCACCAGCATGTGCTTTTGATCTTTTGAGCTTTTGATCTTAATGCTGAACATATTTTGAGGTATTTATTAGCCACTTTTTGTTTCTTTATGAGAACTCTCTGTTTCAATCTATAACCCACCTTTGAATGGTCATGTATTTTTTTGACGTTGTTTGGTTTTCTTTCTCGTTTAGTTTTGGGGTTTTGGTTTTTTTATATATTCTGGGTAAGAATCTTCATTATATATATATATATATTGTCAACAGATTCTCTCCCATTCTGGGTTTCCTCTTTGCTCAATTGATTGTTTTCTTTTCTACACAGAAGCTTTTTCATTTTATCGTTGACCTTAATTCTTTGGCAAATGAAGTCCTATTCAGAAAGTCCTTTCCTACATCTATATCTGGTAGGGTATCTACTGCATATGTTGTCTTCTAGCACTTCTCACAGTGTCCTGTACTTCCTGTCATAGCATCACTGTACTTCTACATGCTCAAGTGCCATGTTCATCACTGATTCCCAAAGCCTAGCAGAGTTTCTTACCCAGGAACCCAGGACCAGGTCAAGTGTTTATCAGGGAAAGGGAGTGGTACCATGCACAACACACTTCCCACTCAAAGGGTATAACTGCTGGGTGGGTTGGTCATAAGTGAGTTTCTTGTTGAGGAACCAGTGACTATGACTTTAGAAGAATGATCTTTAGGTCTTTGTTTCCTTCCCAGGAAAATGACAGCTCCTGCACCTCACTTTTGTCTTCCTTGTACTGAAATAAAGTTTCATCTGAATTGAACACATCTGTGACTGTCAAGTGATAGTTTTCTGTTTCACCATTCTTTCTATGTTTAGTTGGTATTCTGTAGAGAAAAAAAAAATCTGTCTACTCATCTGTGTATTCATCTAGTCACCATGGATTAGTTAATGGTGTTTTGTTTTCTTTTGTTTTGTTCTTTTGTTGTTTTTTGGGGTTGGGTTGGGGTTTTGTTTTGTTTTTGATATTCAAATTATCAAAATTTAGTTAGCACTTATTCAGTTTGGCTCCTTCCACATACACTTTGTGTGTCAGAGAGGAAATAGGAAACAATAAGAAACATACAAGAAATGTTCTCTAGATCACTGTCACTCTGAGTTCTCCAAAGCACAAGGCTAAGGAGAGAGGAGAGAATACCTTTTTGATACATTATTGCCAAAGATACTTTGATAACTATATCTATATATATATATCTGTCACAACTTGTGTTCTGTGTACTTGAACATATGTGGTATATAGACAGGAATATTTCCATTAATTAGCCCTAAAATTGGTTCTTAGAAACTTTTTGCTCTATTTTATAATGCTACACATTTTATAGCAGGGTATCTGACTTTGATGAGCAAATGTTTATTCACTGCATTCACATGGCTCATGGTTTACATTGGTTTGTGTTGCTCTTAGCCCCTGAGAGCTTTTGTCTTGGAGGATGGACCAATACTGGCCCTTCCTCTTGCCTCACCTTCTCATTCCATTCTATTTGTGTTATCAAAATTCTGTAGCCAGAGAATAAGATAGGGAAAAATATGATTTAAATTTTCCTGTGAGCTGGGCATGGTGGCTCACACCTTTATATGATCTAAGTATAAGGGTTTGAGAGGGTCTTTTAATTAGCTAAAGTCTTCTGAAACATGTGGTATGGTTAAGAATAATAAGTAACTCACAGAAGGACAAAGGCTATCTAAAATAGTCTTATATGACTAAAATTTATCAGTTTAATACAAATATGTGTTTAAAGTTTCAAATTTAAGTATACTATGCATATTTTATGCTGGAATAGACTAACAAACCACCCCCGCTACAGCTGGGAAAGTTAAACAATAATATTCAGATCTGACTTAGTTATAACAGCTGTTCAAATGCCAAGGCGTATTTTACTTGAAAATGTGACCATTTAGTTCTGTTAAATATAAACAGCTATTGAGGCCATGTGCATTATTTTCTTCAAAACAAAACAGTTCCCACATGCAGTAGAATTGTTAGTAAAGTTCAAAAGATCTTTTTTTTTTCAACTAAACTAATTCTTTCTCAACTTTCTAAAAACAGTACGTGTGACAATTCTCTTTATCTCTTATAATCCAGCTAACTAATCAGTTCTTGCCAATGCAAAAATATTACAATGATGAAAAAAGCCATAGGGAAACATTTTATGTTTATTTACAAATATACATACAACATATATAAATGTATGTACCTGCATATTTAAACAATTTAAATGAAGTTATGCAACTTGGAGTAACAATGTTCACACCCAGAGCCATAGACTGCGTAACAAAACCCCAGTGTCAGTCTTTGACAGCCTCCCTTTGATCCCTGGTCAGAAGAGTCCAAGAGATTTCAAAAATTATCACAGAAATTCACAGTGCGTCAAAATGCAGAAACCACCTGAGCAAGGAGAGCCCATCACCAGTTGACACATCCATAGTACAACCCACACACCTAACGCTCAGGGAACATCACAGAAGAGGGGCAGAACACCTAACACTCAGTGAAGATTGCAGAGGAGGGGACAGAGAAATCATTAGAGTCAGAGGACCCAGGTACCTGCTATGAGATAGTGTTTTCTACATCTGACAGGGAGCAGGACCCATGAGATCTTGGCAATATGGTCATCTAAATAAGACCAATGACAATACCAGTTGCCGTGCCAATGTTAATGGGGGAAATCTCACAAGGTCCAATCCCTAAATGAAGAGCTACAGCCAACTGAGGGCTGCTAAGAGATGGAGAATCAATTTTCCTCCAGGGATGAGTGTAACAGAAAATTTTTATTTAAAACACTTATATTTATTAAGATTTAACAAACACTTGTATCCTATCCCCTAACACCTAAAAAATAATACCTGTAAACACTTAATAACTAAGAACACCTAACCAACCCTACTTTAATTTTCTTAAAAGGATACTAATATTCTTAGTGTAAGTCCATGCAGGATAACTTGATTTTAGCAATCTGGATATGGCCATCCCAGCATGCAGTCCTTTCAAAGCTTAGCGTCTGTTAGGCCTAACTTTGCCAGTTCATATGGTCAGTTTATTTCAACTGCTAGATTGTGACCGGCTTATAAGGTCGGTCTGTTTTAACTGCTAACTTGAGGTCGGCTTCCTCCATCAGCTGAGACTTATTTCTGTAGTCTCCTCCGCCTGTGTATGCTTCACAGCCTAAAGTTCCTCTAAGGGGCTTCCAAACTCCACCCTCCTTGCTCACTCTTTCTGGACTTTTGAGCCTCTAGACTGATGAATTTAATGTCCAGTTTTTAATGAACTTTCTCTCAGCAGGTTCTATACCATGCCTTTTTTGCCAGCCCTCTTAGGCAGGTTTACAGGATGTGCCTCAGGCTTTGCAGCCTAAATGCTGACAAATGGTTTACCTTACTGTGCACTTCTCCACCATGCATTGTCTTCTTAGTCTGTGGGGGCAAGAGGAAGAGAGCGCTATGTGGAGCTCTCTGCTTTATATATAAGCATCATCTCGAAATCCTTGGCGGTCTCAAGGGCCCACAAGATCTCTCATGATATCCAGCAGTCCCATGGCTTTGCACAGCAACCAACATCTTCCTGCGGCTTGTGCAGTTTCTTAGCCACACCCCTTCAACAAGGCATTTCGTGTTTCTCACAGAACAATGGCCTCAACTGGGCTCTGTCCATCTCAGCCAGTCCAAGGGATGCCAAGCTCCTCCTTTACATGCTGCCAAATGCTATGCTGAACAGCTTACTAACTTCTACCACAGATGAGCCCCAGATCCAATCCCAAATGGTGAACCCTAAACACATGTACATACACACAACACTGAATGTTCTCAGCAGCTTGTGTGTGTGTATGTGTGTGTGTGTGAGAGAGAGAGAGAGAGAGAAAGAGAGAGAGGGAGAGAGAGAATACTAAAGAAAAAGACATGAAGTTAAGGGACATAGGAGAAACTAAAGGGAGAGAATGCAAGATGAAAATAATATAAATACAGTATTCATATACAACATTTTCCAAAAAATATATTGCATGCAAAAAATAATAATGATACAGTTAGACATTAGCAATTTCTACTGCCTTTGGTGGGACTCTGATTAGTTGTGATTAAAGTCTTTATTTTGTACTGAACTAAGTTTAGATGGTTTTATTTGTTGATAGTAGTACCACCAGAAACACATGGTATATGTATTTGATTGTGAGTTTTATAAGTACTATAGCTGAGATAAAAGACAGAGAGAAAAATCTTTAAATAAACAGAGTAATGACAGATATTTTAAAGAGTGACATCATCATTGGATACTCGGGGATCATATGTAATGATGGAAGAAGATCCATTTCAGTGTCTCAAGACTGGTAGAAGAGTAGACTATGATATAATTATCTAAGAGAAGCTTCCTGAGGCCAGAAGTATAGCTCAATTGTCAAATGCATGCATAGGCAGACATTTAAACCACAGCCTTAAGGATACCCAGAAGTTAGCCAGGTTGAGAAGACAGTGAGAGTTGTGGAGTAGCTGTTCGAGGTAGCAGATTACCAGCAAGGCAACCATTAATACCCTTGGGGAACTGAAAGAATTCATGTGCAGCACTTGAAATTTTCTGTTTTCCTTACTTGCTCATCAAAGCCAAAGTGGAGAACTGCCCAGGTGTGGTGTATATTGGTAATCATATCACTCTGTAGTATGAAGTAGAATGATCCCAAGGTCAAAGCCTGCCTGGACTACCTAGTGATTTCAAGGCCAGCATGAGCAGTTTGGTTAGAACATGTCTCCAAAATAAATAAAACCAGAGGCCAGGTATATCATTCAGTGTTTAAAACACCTGCCTAGCATATGCATAGCCCTAAGTTCAATCCCCAATACTGAAAAAATTATTAATAATCATGACAATTTACATATTAGTAGGATACCATGTGGTGTTTTAATACATATGTATATTATGTAATGTATAAATCAGGATAGACATAGGAGAATGAATAAAGACTGAAAGTTGCTTAATGGGTTAATCTTCCTAATGCTGCAACTCTTTAATAAATACAATTCCTCATGTGTGATTGCCCCCAGTCATAAAATTAGTTTGTTACTACTTCATAACTGTAATTTTGCTGCTGTTATGAGTCTAAATATAAATATCTGATATGCGGGATGTATGGTGGATGCCCTCCCCCAAGGAGTTGTGACCCACAGTTTGAGAACTGCTGATTTAATGAGTACAGTGGTTTGGATTAAAAGGTGAAACAGGCCTGGAAAATAACAATGCTCATGGTTGCACAATACTGGAAAAGTACCTAACACCACTAAGCTGTACAATTAATGGTGCTTACAGGATAAATGTTATGCTCTGTGTGTTTTACTTCCATGTGTAAATATTCTTTTAAAGCTGAGTCATGGTTTTGCATGTAGGTAACTTTTGTTATAGATATGACTTAGCATTTAATATTAACTTTAATGGGAACTTAACATTATGTTATATAAATGTTAGGTATCCATTCTGGCATCAGGAAATCCCTAAAAGTTTTTAATTTACTACAACTTTTTTTAGGTGTGTGGCCTTTTGAAAGGTTTCTTCTAAACTTTGGTTTTCTTTTTTTAATTTATTTTTTATTTCTTCAAGTTACATCTCAATCACAGTCCCCTCCCTACTCCCCCCTCCAGTCCCACCCTCCCACCCTTCTCCCCCTCAACCCCCCATCCTCTTCCCTTTTTTTTTGTTTGTCTTTTTTCTTTATTTTTTATTTCTTCAAGTTACATCTCAATCGCAGTCCCCTCCCTATTCCCCCTCCCACCCTCAAACCCCCATCCTCTTCCCTTTTTTTTTTCTTTTAAGTTTAAGGTATATCTTATTTCCCCCTACAGTTTCCCCTTTCAGTCCAACAAATGGCTCTTTCTCTTATAATAACAAATACAATACAGTACAACAGAGGTATTAGGCCACAGTTATGAGGGTTATATGGCTTAACGTACATTCCCAATGACCAGTCCATATGTATTTGGTACCTGACTTTAACATTCTACTATCTAAACATCTCCATGAGTTTAAGGTCTATATCTGACTCAACATTCATACTAACTTGCAACACAATTTTAAAGCATCTTCTTAGAACTATAACACTCTCTTGACTCCTAAACAACTCAAAATTAAATTATGAGACTCTAGCTATCTGTTCTTCAACCACCTCAGAGACCTGAGAGGGATAAATATATCTGATTTTATAGGAAGTACAGGGCCTGCAGCTTCCCAAACTAAGAAAAGACATACCTGTGGCTGCCTGGACAGTTCCCATTTTCTCTCCATACATTACAGCATCGATCTTCAGTCATTTGGCCCCATTTCTCTGACAGACATTGATTGTAGAGCAGGGGTTATGAAGGACTTACCTACCCTGTCTTGACAGAGCTAGGCTGTCAACTTACCTACTTCCAGGTTTTGTCCTTTTTGGACAGCATTCTGTCTACAGTTGGGACAAGGGGCTTTTCCTACCAAGAGATAGGCTTGCAACTAATTCAGTCATCTCCCACTGGAGATTCTTCGATGCTCATCTTCTACTTGGAGGAGAATAGGGGATGCTGTCAGGAGTTGATATGTCTTGATATAAAAAAATCTAAAGTTACGAAAACATCTTTGAATGCCATATTCTGCAGATCTCTTGAGGTTTTTGAAGAGGCCCTATCTATCTCTTATATTAGGGTAAGCAGATATTGCTTGTCTCTTGCCGGTTTATTTCTGATTAGCTTAGAAAGTAACTATAATAGGCTGTCATAGTACCTAACTGAATGACCGGCTTGCATAACCGTTAGTTTGCATTTCTTAATTATCCTAAACAGTTTATGACAATTAGTAGTGAAAGGCCGAAACATCACATTTCATTTTTTTTCTTTACCTCCTAACCCTTCCATCCCATTTCTCTGGGGTGGGGTGTCCTTATATAACAGTCCCTCATCTCAGTTGAGAGGTCCTATGAGGGACAAGAGCCTCCTCATTCATTGGGGATCTATGAAGCAGTACCATCAGTGAAAAGTGTCTCATTGCCCGGGAGAGAGAACTACTAAACAAACAAATCAATAAGCATACAATAGATAAAAAAGACTAAAAAATACAAAAAAATATAACTAATATATAAAAAATAAATAAAGAATAAAAATTAAAAATAAGAAGTCTATGTCCAAGTTCCCTTTGGTGTGTTAGTTGTAGTATCGATACCTTCTACTACATAGCTAAAATCCTACTATAAGTGAATAGATGCCATATGTGTCCTTCTGACTCTGGGTTAGTTCACTCAGGATGAGCTTTTCTAGTTCCCTCCATTTGGCTGCAAATTGCATAATTTCGTTGTTCCTGATAGCTGAATAATATTCCATTGTATAGATTTACCACAGTTTTTTGACCCATTCTTCGGTTGAGGGACATCTGGGTTGTTTCCAGTTTCTAGCTATTACATATAAGGCTGCTGCGCCGGGCAGTGGTGGCGCACGCCTTTAATCCCAGCACTTGGGAGGCAGAGGCAGGTGGATCTTTGCGAGTTCGAGGCCAGCCTGGTCTACAAAGTGAGTCCAGGACAGCCAGGGCTACACAGAGAAACCCTGTCTCGAAAAACCAAAAAAAAAAAAAAAACAAACAAACAAATAAGGCTGCTATAAACATAGATGAGGAAACTTCCTTATGATTCCGTGAAGAGGCATTTGGGTGTATACCCAGAAGTGGTATGGCTGGGTCCTGAGGCAGAGCTATTCCAAGTTTTTTAAGATATCGCCAGACTGACCTCCATAGTGGTTGCACAAGCCTGCACTCCCACCAGCAATGGAGTAGGGTACCCCTTTCTCCACACCCTCGCCAGCATGTGCTGTCATTTGAGTTTTTGATCTTAGCCATTCTGACAGGTGTGAGATGGAATCTCAGAGTCGTCTTGAGTTGCATTTCTCTGATGATTAAGGATGTTGAACATTTCTTCAAGTGTCTCTCAGCCATTAGGGATTCCTCCTTTGTGAATTCTCTATTTAGCTCTGTCCCCCATTTTTTGATTGGATTATTTGGTTTCTTGGCATTTAATTTCTTGATTTCTTTGTAGATTTTGGATATTAACCCTCTGTCAGACATGGGGTTGGTGAAGATTTTCTCCCAGTCTGTAGGCTGCCGTTTTGTTCGAATGACAGTGTCCTTTGCCTTACAGAAGCTTTTCAGTTTCATGAGGTCCCATTTATTGATTGTTGATCTCAAGTCCTGAGCTGTTGGTGTTCTGTTCAGAAAGTTGCTCCTGTGCCAATTAGTTCGAGGGTTTCTCCCACTTTTTCTTCTAGTAGATTTAGTGTGACCGGCCTTATGTTAAGGTCTTTGATCCACTTGGACTTAAGTTTTGTTCAAGGTGATAAATATGGGTCTAACTTCATTCTTTTACAAATGGACATTCAGTTGGACCAGCACCATTTGTTGAAGATGCTGTCCTTCTTCCATTGTGCCGTTTTGGCTTCTTTGTCAAAAATTAAGTGGCCATAAGTGTGTGGGTCTATTTCTGGATCTTCAATTCGATTCCATTGATCTACTGGTCTGTTTCTATACCAATACCATGCTGTTTTTACAACTATTGCTCTGTAGTACAGATTGAAATCTGGGATGGTAATACCTCCAGATGTTTTTTTATTGTACAGGATTGATTTAGCTATTCTGGGCTTTTTGTTGTTCCGTATGAAATTGAGGCTAGCTCTTTCCAAGTCTATAAAAAATTGTGTTGGTATTTTAATAGGAATTGCATTGAATTTATATATTGCTTTTGGTAGGATGGCCATTTTTATTATGTTGATCCTACCTATCCATGAGCATGGAAGATCTTTCCATCTTCTAAGCCTCTTCCATTTCTTTCTTCAAGGGCTTGAAGTTCTTGTTGTACAGGTCCTTTACTTGCTTGGTTAGAGTTACCCCCAGGTATTTTATGTTGTTTGTGGCTATTGTGAAGGGGGTTGTTTCCCATATTTCTTTCTCAGCCCATTTGTTTGTTATATAAAGAAGGGCTTCTGATTTTTTTGAATTAATTTTGTATCCAGCCACTTTGCTGAAGGTATTTATCAGCTGTAAGAGTTCTCTGGTGGAATTTTTGGGGTCGTTTATGTATACTATCATATCATCTGCAAATAGGGATAATTTGACTTCTTCGTTTCCGATGTTTATCCCCTTGATGTCCTTTAGTGGTCTTATTGCTCTAGCAAGAACTTCAAGTACTATATTGAAGAGATATGGTGAAAGTGGACATCCTTGTCTTGTCCCTGAGTTTAGAGGAAATGCTTCAAGTTTCTCTCCATTTATTTTGATGTTGGCCACTGGCCTACTCTATATTGCCTTTATTATTTCTAGGTACGGCCCTTGTATGCCCATTCTCTCCAGAACTTTTAGCATGAAGGGGTGTTGGATTTTGTCAAATGCTTTTTCTGCATCTAGCGAGATGTGGTTTTTTCTTTCATCTTGTTTATATGGTGAATGACGTTGATAGACTTTTGTATGTTGACCCATCCCTGCATCCCTGGGATGAAGCCTACTTGATCGTGCATGGTGTATGATACTTTTGATGTGTTCTTGAATTCAGTTTGCTAGTATTTATTAAGTATTTTTGTATCTATGTTCATGAAGGAGATTGGTCTGAAGTTCTCTTTCTTTGTTGGGTCTTTGTGTGGTTTAGGAATCAGGGTGATTGTGGCCTCGTAGAATGAGTTTGGCAATGTTCTTTCAGATTCTATTTTGTGAAAGAGTTTGAAAAGTATTGGTGTTAGCTCCTCTTTGAAAGTCCAGTAGAATTCCGTGCTAAAGCCATCTGGCCCTGGGCTTTTTTTTGGTTGGGAGATTTTTAATGACTGTTTCTATTTCCTTAGGGGTTATAAGGCTGTTTAATCTGTTTATCTGATCTTGATTTAGCTTCAGTAGGTGGAATCTATCAAGAAAATTGTCCATTTCACTTAAGTTTTCAAATTTGGTGGAGTATATATTTTTAAAGTAGGATCCAATTATTCTCTGGATTTCCTCAATGTCTGTTGTTATTTCACCCTTTTCATTTCTGATTTTGTTGATTTGTGTTTTCTCCCTCTGTCTTTTAGTTAATTTGGCTAAGGGTCTGTCTATTTTGTTGCTTTTCTCGAAGAACCAACTCTTAGTTTCATTGATTCTTTGTATAGTTCTTTTTGTTTCTAAGTTGTTGATTTCAGCCCAAGTTTGATGATCTCCTGCCTTCTGCTCCTCTTGGGAGTGTTTGCTCCTTTTTTTCTTCCAATTCGCCCAGTTTAGCTGTTAATTCGCTAATATGAGCTGTCACAATTTTCTTTTTGAAGGCACTTAGTGCTATGAACTTTCCTCGTAGCACAGCTTTCATTGTGTCCCCATAGGTTTGGGTATGTTGTGTCTTCATTTTCGTTCGATTTTAAGAAGTCTTTGATTTCCTTCTTTATTTCTTCCCTGACCCAGTGGTCCTCTAGTAAAGAGTTGTTCAATTTCCATGTGAGTGTAGACTTTCTGTTGATTCTTTTGCTGTTGAAGTCCAGCTTTATTCCATGGTGGTCTGATAAGATACAAGAGGTTATTTCAATTTTCTTGTATCTGTTGAGGCTATCTTTGTGTCCAACTCTATGGTCGATTTTGGAGAAGGTTCTGTGAGGTGCTGAGAAGAAGGTGTATTCTTTTGTGTTTGGGTGAAACGTTCTGTAGATATCTGTTAGGTCCATTTGGTTCATGATCTCTGTTAGACTCATTATTTCTCTGTTTGGCTTCTGTCTTGATGATCTGTCCATAGTTGTGAGTGGGGTGTTGAAGTCTCCCACTATTAAAGTGTTTGGATCAATGTGCGATTTAAGTTTTAGAAGCGTTTCTTTTATAAATGTAGGTGCCTTTGTATTTGGGGCATAGATGTTCAATATTGAGATGACCTCTTGGTGGATATTTCCTTTAATGAGTATGTAATGCTCTTCTCTGTCTTTTTTTATTTACTTCAACTGGAAGTCTATTTTGTTTGATATTAGGGTGGCTACTCCAGCTTGTTTCCTGGGTCCATTTGCTTGGAAAACCTTTTCCCAGCCCTTTACTCTGAGGTAATGTTTATCTTCAATAGTGAGGTGTGTTTCTTGTATACAGCAAAACGATGGGTCTTGTTTCCGGATCCAGTCTGTAAGTCTGTGTCTTTTTATTGGCGAGTTGAGTCCATTGATGTTTATGGATATTAGTGACCAGGAGTTGTTATTTCCCATTATTTTGGTTTAGCTGGCTGTCTTGTGTTTCTCTTTTGTTTAGTTGCTGTGGAGGTTTCTATTTCCTCTGTTTTCTTGGGTGTAGTTATCTTCTCTGGGTTGGAATTTTCCTTCTAGGATCTTCTGTAGGGCTGGGTTTGTGAGGAGATATTGTTTGAATTTGATTTTGTCATGGAATATCTTGTTTTCTCCTTCTGTGTTGATAGAGAGTTTTGCTTGATATAGTAGTCTAGCTGAGCACCTATGTTCTCTCAGGGCTTGTAGGACATCTGTCCAGGCCCTTCTAGCTTTTAAAGTTTCTGAGAAGTCAGGTGTCATTCTGATGGGTCTGCCATTGTATGTGACTTGGCCTTTTTCTCTCACAGCTTTTAATATCCTTTTTTTGTTCTCTACATTTGGAGTTTCTATTATTATGTGGTGAGAGGAGTTTCTTTTCTGATCTAATCTGTTTGGTGTTCTGTAAGCCTCTTGGATTTTTACTGGCATCTCTTTCTTTAGGTTTGGGAAGTTTTCTTCTATGATTTTGTTGAAGATATTTCCTGGACCATGGAGTTGGGAGTCTTCTCTTTCCTCTATGCCTATAATTCTTAGGTTCCATCTTTTCATTGAGTCCTTGATTTCTTGGATGTTGTGGGTGAGAGATTTTTTAGCTTTCTCATTTTCTTTGGATGTTGTACTGATTTCTTCCATCAAATCTTCCATGCCTGAGATCCTGTCTTCCATCTCTTGCATTCTATTTTTCATACTCATATCCGTAGTTTCTGTTCTCTTCTCTTGATTCTCCATTTCCTCTTTTAACTCTGACTGTGTTTTCTTTATTGTTTCCATTTCTATTTTCATGTCTTGAATGGTAGTGTTTATTTTGTACATTTCCTTCTCCAGTTTGCTTGTTTCTGTCTGGAGATCTTTCATTGCTTTATCCTTTTCCTATTCAAGCTGGGTCACCTTGGCTTGGAGCTCTTTAATGATGTTATCCGTTGTTTTGACTTGTAAGATTGTGGCTTCTTTGAATTCCTTCATAGTTTTTAGTTCTTCTTGAAGGGATTTTATCACTTTCCATACTGTACAATTGTCATTGTTTTCATGTGTTTCAGTTGTAGTGAGGTGGTTCGGGCTGGACGGAATAGTGTTGCTTTCTTTTGTTGGAGACATTTCACTCTGGTTTTTTTTTTTTTTTTTTGGTCTGGGGCCTCTGGCCATGTGGAATTTGCTGTCTTCTGGACTTGGGTCCAAAGGGGGCACTGTGGTGTAGTATTCGAGTTGCCTTACTCCACCCCTATAAGGTCAGTCATTCAGTCCTGCCTCCCAGGTGGGGACCTAATTAATTCAGGTGGCGGAGCTGTTTACAAGTAAGCTCTGATTCCCTGCCAGAAGGGCCTGTACTAGTACATAAGACAGATATATGACCATTTCAAATATCTCGCAGTTTGCCCCGGGGTTGGTTCCTGTAGCGGGTAACTCTGCAGTTCAGCTGCAGTATCCTTGCTGCTCCTGCGGTTTGGAAACTGGCCAGTGACATCACAGACTGCAATCTCTGGTCTGAAGGCACTTTGCGGGGGGGGGGGGAGATCTCTGGCTCACTTCCAAGGGTCGCAACCTTTCACTAGATAATTGGATAGTCTGTGTGAGACCTGGGAGTGCCCAGCAGGGTGAGGATTATCTCTGCGTGGTTTCTGAATCTGCAGGCTGGGGGGATGGGTTATCCCAATTCCCGGGTCCAGAGGCTTCCTAGCGTGTCCAAGATTTGGAAGGGGTGTCCTGCCCAGGCATCTTCCGTGGTCCCTGTGTAGCTGGGTGAGATTTAGAAGGGGTCGTGCCCTTTTTACAGCGTCCTGGAACACTTGCCGCCTTGTGATCGTTGACCCTGAAATCAAAATACGTCGGCGCCCCCTTTTTTTTTTTTAGCTTAAGGTATATCTTTTCCCCCCAACAGCTCTCCCTTTCAGTCCAACAAATGGTTCTTTCTCTTATAACAATAAATACAATACAAAACAACAGAAATAAATAGGCCACAATTATGAGAGTTAAATGGCTTAGCATACATTCCCAATGTCCAGTCCATATGTATTTGGCACCTGACTTTAACATTCTACTACCTAACCATCTCCATGAGTTTAAAGTTCTATATCTAACTCAGCTTTCATACTAACTTGCATCACAATTTTAAAAACAACTTCTTAGATCCAGAACACCCTCTTGATTCCTAAATAACTCAAAATTTAACCATGAGACTATAGCTATCTATTCTTCAACCACCTCAGAGACCTGAGAGGGGTAAATATATCTGATTATATAGGAAGTGCATGGCCCGCAGCTTCCAAAACTAAAAAATGACATATCAGTAGCTGCCTGGACAGTTCCCATTTTCTCTCCATACATTACAGCATATGCCCTTATACCTTTGTATATTGATACAAAATTAATATTATATTTGGCTAAATGGTATTGATCTTTATATATTAATGCAAAATTAAGATTGTATTGGGCTACATCAGTATTGATCTTTGTATATTGATACAAAATTAAGATTATATTTGGCCACAATGGTGTTGACCCTTGTATATTGATGCAAAATTAAGATTGTATTGGGCTACATAGGTATTGATCTTTGTATATTGATACAAAATTAAGGGTAATGCTTTTTAAAGGTATTGTACCTAGTAATGCTTAAAAATGCAATGTGAAGTTTCGGCCTTTTGCTACCAACTCTCATAAACTGTTTAGGATAATTAAGAAGTACAAACTAATAGTCATGCAAGCTTGTCTTTTTGTTAAGTACTATGACAGTCTATCACAGTTATTTTGTAAGCTAATCAGAAATCAAGTTGCTAAGAGACAAGCAACATTTGCTTATCTAAATATAAGAGATAGATAGGGGGTCTTCAAAAACCTCAAGAGATCTGCAGAATATGGCATTCAAAGATGTTTTCTTAACTTAAGATTTTTTTGATATCGAGACATGTCAGCTCCTGACAGCACCCCCTATTCTACTCCAAGTAGAAGATGAGCATCAGAGAATCTCCAGTGGGAGATGGTTGAATTAGTGGCAAGCCTATCTCTTGGCAAGAAAAACCCCTTGCTCCAACTGTAGACAGAATGCTGTCCAAAAAGGACAAAACTTGGAAGCAGGTAAGTTGACAGCCTAGCTCTGCCAAGACAGAGTAGGCAAGTCCTTCATAATTCCTGCTTTATAATCAATGTCTGTCAGAGAGACGGGGACAAAAGGCTGAAGATTGATGCTGTAAACTTTGATTTTCTTACATATAAACTGCAGATGACAATATCTGTATGAAAAGGTTACTAAAAGAAGTAGTTAATACAAAAGCTCTTACTTACATTTTTATGAGGAAAATGGTAAACACAATTTGGTGAAATACATAGAAAGCACTGAAATGATGATTTATCACTTTTTATTAGACGTTGTCAATAAAACACCAGTGCCTCTTTCATTTTGTGGCTGTCTTTGGGGGAGCCTGCATGGGTAACAGCTTTGAATTGCCACCTACACTTCATATTACTCCTACTATTATTGTTTTATTTAGTTGGCTTGCTAAACATGTCACATGAAGAGGACCTATGACTTGTCTCTTGGCCTTGCATTGGCCTCCATTACCCCAGTGTCTTGTCCCACAGTATTCTCTGTGACTGGCACAGAACATTAAAACAGTATTGCAGCATGGCACCTCTCTGGGAAACAGCTGTGATTGTTAGCGACTGGCGAGAGCCATGCCACCTTCTTGGATTTAATCTCTTGACGTGTATGTGGCCCTGCCTGTTTTAAGCAATCACAAGTAGTCACAATGGTATTTTTCAAAGCATGACTAACTCATTGTTTTTCAAAATCTGATTCAAGTGTATGGATTTTTACCCTATTTAAGTTAGTTTTTGCTGCATTCAGAAAAGATTGTGCAGCAGTTACATGATTACTGTCAGTCTGCACTTGTGAAATAGGAAATAACTAGACAAAAAGAATCCTCAAAAGATTCTCTACCTGGTGTCTCCCCTCTTCCCCCGGGACCTTAAGCCAGATCATTACTCAGCTGTCCCAGGGCAAACCTACAATCTCTGTGGTAAGTCAGGCTATTGTGTCATATTTTATTTTTGTAAAATTCATTTTGCTTTTATTTATAAGGATGTGTGTATCTGTCTGTGTGAATGCAGATACCAGAAGATGGTGGTAAATCCCCTAGCACTAGTTATGGTGGGGAGCCCTGATTTGGTGCTGGGAAGTGAACTCCAATCCTCTACAAAAGCAACAAGTGCTGCTAAGCGCTGAGCCATCTCTCCAGATCACAGTTTATATTTTTGAAAAAACTAAAGTATATGATTGAATAGGAATTTATGGGATTGTTTTTTCTTAGGCTAAGATGCCCTCCCCCACATGAATTCTGTTCATGTAAGGGCCCTCACTTTGACCGTCTGAGGCAACTGTCTTTGGCAGCTTTCATGTGCACACAGAAAACTTTGCTTCAAGATGATCTTTTGCTCTCGCACTCAGCACTCTGAGAGCAGGTAAAGACAATGTTGTAAAGCTTAATTGTGCTTTTATGGCCCATGCCATCTGTGCATTCTCTCTACCTCAGTGGTGATCAAGAATTCACAACAGCACACTTAGCTCAATACAGCTGTTCACTGAAGGTGCATCCAGCACACTGGGTCCTCTTCCTGGAGATCCTGCTTTTTTTCTTTCTTTTTTTTTTTTTTTTTTAATGTAGCTGATTCAAACAGAAGATACAAAACTCCTGTTTTCACTTCTTGAAACAAATTCCAAATTAAGTGAAAGAAAACACTTATTTTATATAAAATAGGATAAGACCTAAAGATTATTCTGACATAAGAGTTTCAAAGTCATCTAAATGAGTTATATTTAACTGATTTATTGGTAACAATCTTGTATTAAAACTAGTCTGGATTTTAAATCATTGTTGTAGGGCTGAAGAGATGGCTCAGTTGTTAAGATCATTTGCTGCTCTTGCAGAGGACCTGGCTTTGGTTCTTAGTGCCCATGTGGCAGCTCACAACCATCTGTACTCCAGTTTCAGGGGACCTGATGCCTTTTTTGGGCCTCTGTGGTCACTGAATGCATGTGATTCACAGACATTAATACAGGCAAAACATTCATACTCATAAAGTTTTTTTAAATATATATTTTTAATTGTATATACTTGAACTACAAATTCAGAATCTGTACATTTCTGTAATTTCTTTAAAATGTTATAAACATTAAATTTTCTGTATAACTTTTATCTGCTTATTATTACCTATCTTAATGAATTAGAATAATGATTTTTTCTTTTAAATTTTTTGTTCAGTGGAAGAATGTCAAAGTCTATCTGTCAGATTTTCAGAATTATATGTTGTATACATATATGACATTTCTCCTATGAATAATTGAAACTTACAATTCTTATCAGTAGGAATACTAATATCCTGACTATTCCACCAGAAATATTAAGTAATCAAAGGCTTGATTTTACCAAGTGTAACCTATCAAAAATAATTGACAGGTGAACATTATGGTACACACTTTTAATCCCAACACTCAGGACCCAGAGGCAGGTGGATCTCTCTGAGTTCAAGGCCACCCTGGTCTACATAAAAACTTCCAGAACAGTCAAAGATATATGAGAGACCACATCTCAGGAAAAAAAATTTCTTAAATGACAAATGAATCATATTTTTTAGCATTTATTTATTTCTTCAAGTTACACTCAATCATAATCCTCTCCCTTCTTCCCCTCCTATCCTTTTCTCCCTCATCCTCCTATCTTGATTTTTTTTAAGGTTTATCTTTCCCCCACAACAGCTTCCCCTTTTAGTCCAATAAAAGACTCTTTTTCTTATAATAATAAATAGGCCATAATTATGAAAATTATAAGGTATAATATACATTCCCAGTGTCCAGTCCATACATATTTGGCAACTGATATTAATATTCTATTATCTATCTATCTCAATGAGTTGAAAGTTCTATACCTAACTCAGTTTCCATCCTAACTTGCACTACCAAATTAAAAGCAAATCTTCTTAAATCTAAAACATCCTTTTAATTCCTAAACAACTTAAAACTTAACTGTGAGACTATAACTATCTAATCTTCAACTACATCAGAGACCTGAGAAGGATAAATATATCTGAATATACAGGAAGTGCAGAGCCAACAGCTTCAAAAACTAAGAAATGACAGACAACTGGCTGCCTAGACAGTCCCCAATTTTTCTCAATACATTGAATCGTATTTTATGCCCTATGTTTAACAAATTTAATGATTTTAGATTGTATCAAATGTCACATAAAACTAACAAGCACAAGCTAAAAACAAAAAACAAAGAACATTGAGTAAGTTTCAACTATTGATGGACTTACAAATGAACCTTATTTTTGTATTATAACTGGAGTGTCTCCTATTGCCCTATCTGGGTTATCAGTAGCCCATATTTAGGACTTAAAGGGGAGGAAGTCTTTAAGTACTAAATAATTGATTGTTCCTTTTTAAAATCTAGTATACTTTTTATTTTGCTTGTATGTGCGTGTGTGTGCGCGTGTGTGCGTGCACGTGTGTGTGTGTGTGTGTGTGCGCACGCGCGCACGCGCACGCGCTTGTGCCATAATTTATTTTATCATTCCCTCTTTTTTTTTCCTTTATTAATTCAAGTTACATCTCAATCACAGCCCCATGCCTCCTCTCCTCCCGGTCCCACTCTCCCTCACTTTTCCTCTTCTCCCTCCTATCCTTCTCAGGTGAGGGGCATCCCCATATATCAACCCCCTTGAGTTCATCAGTCTCATAAGGGCTAAAAGCTTCCTTTAGCTCTGGGGCCCCACACAGCAGCCCAGCTAGGGTGAAGTGTCCCACTAACAGGCAACAGAGTCCATGACTGAGATCCCCCACCTACTTGCTAAGGGATCTATATGAAGACCAAGTTGCCTATCATCTATATTTGTATTGGCAGGTCTAGGTCTAGTCTAAGCATTTTTCTTCTTCTTTTTGGTTAGTGTTTCAGTCTCTGTAAGCCTTTAGGGGCCTAGGTTGGTTGGTTCTGTTGATCTTCATGTGTTGTTCTTGTCCCCTCCAGGTCTCTCTATTCTTCCTCCTTCTCTTATATAGGACTCCCAGAGCCCAACCTGATATTTGACTGTGTGTCTTAGCGTCTGTTTTGATCTGCTGCTGGGTGGAATTTCTTGTAGGATAATTATGCTAGGTTCCTGTTCCTTTGGGTGTGTGGGTTCTAGGATAGTTATCCTGTACTATATGCCTAACATCCAGTTATAAGTGAATACATGCCATGTGTATCTTTCTGAGTCTGGGTTAGCTCTCTCAGGATGAGCTTTTCTAGGTCCATTGATTTGGCTGCAAATTGCATGATTTCCTTGTTTCTGATGGCTGAGTAGTATTCCATTGTGTAAAAGTACCACAGGTTTTTTTTTGTTTGTTTGTTTGTTTTGTTTTGTTTTGTTTTTTATCCATTCTTTGGTTAAGGGACATCTAGGTTGTTTCCAGTTTCTAGCTATTACAAATAAAGCTACTATGAACATAGTTGAGGTGATGTCCTTGTAGTTTGGTGAAGAATCTTTTGGATATATGCCCAAGAGTAGTATGGCTGGGTCTTGAGGTAGAGCTATTCCAAGTTTTCTAAGATATCACCAGACTGATTTCCATAGTGATTGTACAAGTTTGCACTCCCACCAGCAATCGAAGAGTGTTCTTCTTTCTCCATATCCTCACTAGCATGTGTTTTCACTTGAGTTTTTGATCTTAACTATTCTGATGGGTGTGAGATGGAATCTCAAAGTCGTTTTGAGTTGCATTTCTCTGATGACTAAGGATGTTGAGCATTTCTTCAAGTGTCTCCTGGCTATTAGAGATTCCTCATTTGTGAATTTTTGGTTTAGCTCTGTTCCCCATTTTTTATTGGATTATTTGGTTTCTTGGTGTTTAATCTTTTTTTTATGTATATGCAGGTGGGTCTGCATGAGTATGTATACACCATATATATTCACATGCCTGTGGAGGCTAGAGGAGTTTCAGATCCCTGGAACTTGAGTTCTAGGTAGTTGTAAGCCACCTGATGCAGGTCCTGGGACCTAAGCTTATATCTTTTGCAAAGTTTAACTCATGCTCAAAACCAACTCAAGATAATAATAGGTGTAATTATTATTGTACAGTAAGACTATTGTTGGACTTAAGTATTCTCTGATACTGTATAAAGAATGATGCATGTGTGTGCCTCCATAGGCAAGGTAACTGCTGTCTTCCTTGCAGCTGTAACAATCTTTAGTCTTTGTTAGGAGCTTCTTACTGCCCCCATACACTGACACCCATGCAGCTAGGGAGCCATGTTTTTGTCATTCACTGCAGTTCAGCATATAATTTCTGATTTATTGAGTACACTCCATAAAAATTTGTTGAATGCATGAATTAAAGAAAGAAGAAATTGTTGTGAGCTAGCATGTGAATAGGATAAAACTGAAGATAGATCTTCATATGAGCAGGATTTGGATGAACAGAAAGAAGAAAAAATGTATCTTAGGTTGTTCTTGATAGAAGAGTAAGATATTAACTGATTATAAGATAACTAAGACGCAACAAATAGAAATGATTAAGACTGGAGTCAATTATAGTTTAGGGGAAAGGAGACCACTAACAAACTTTCCACATGTCATAGCTGAAAAAATAAGACCCAAAGAGTGACAGATTCAAGACTATATGGCTACATCATTTCTGCATCATGTGACTGGTGGAGCTTACAGTGAACCATTTATTGGTAAGCTCAAGCTGATTCCTGTATGAACAGTGGGTTTGATTTTGCAATGATATCACCAACTGCCATTACCTAAGTCTAGTTACCATCATTCTAGAGAAGCAGACTGGGAAATCATGAGGGATTCCCTTAACTTCCCTCAACTTTTGGCTGTCAGCCCCATAAAGTCATTGCTATTACAATTACCAATATCTAAAAATTAGACAGCAAGACCAACCGTGAGCCACTTTCTGTTTTGGTTGGTTGGTTGGTTGTTTTCTTTAGGGCAGGATCATATCTATCCCAGGCTGGCCTCACACTCACTATGTATCTAAAGTTGTCTTCAACTTGTGATCCTCCTGGATCCACCTTCCAGGTGCTGGAACTAGAGGCCTGCTCCACTATGCCTCTCTGACACATGAGTCACAGATGCTCAAACCCGGATTCATACCTCTACCATTGGAGCCCCTGCGTCTGAGCTGGAATCTAATTAGGAGGCAGCTGTGATAATCCAAATCCAAAGTGATAAATGAGAAAGTAAAACTACCTATATATTATGGTTGATCACATCTAATTATTCACTGGACATGAACATTTATGATTATGTAAACATGAGGCAAAGCAGAAAGTTTGTGGTGGTGGAATAACACTCTGGTGCATGCTGAGTGAAAGTGTGTCATATTAATCTTGCAGAAGATGTAAGTATGAAATATAGAATGTATTTCTTTTCAGAAATTTGTTATAAAAAGGAAGGTGGGTTTCATAAAGCATAGGAGCAATTAGAAACGCCTCTGGGACACCTTTGAGACTGAAGGTACTCTGTTCTTGTGGTGTGAAGTACTCTTGTAACAAATCATACAGAACAGCATAGATACAATAACCTTCCCAAAGTGGGCTAAAAGTTTCTGACAGCAGCATAAAGCCATCTTTCGGAGCCAGTGATTCAGCTCGGCCTATCAGAATCATTTTCTCTCTAAACTGTCTGTAGTGGAAATACAAGAAAAAGCATCAGTGAATTAATAACTATCTCCATCTGTCACCAGAATGGCCTAGGTCAGGAAAGCTCCTCCTCTAAGATTAACGCAGTCCTTTTTTAATCTACCTGCTATCGTTGTTATTCTTTTTAAAAATAAAGCAAAATTCAATGTGATCAGCTTTTATGCATGCATGCATGTATGTATGTATGTATGTATGTATTATGTATGTGTGTGGATCCATGAAGTCTCTGTGATGAAAGGATAAATGTCTCTCAGAGCTATTTTAGACTCGGTGATTTTTTTTTAATATTTTGAATGGCTTAACAAGTTAGTCATTTATTTAATCAGCAGGTAGGTACAGCTTTAGGCCTTTTGTTTTCCTTTACTTTTTAAAACAATTCTATTGCATAACCACTTAAATGGTAAACCTGTAAATTGTCATCTGGCTGCTCATACAGTAGCTCCATATTAATGATACAATTGATGAAAGTAAGTATCAATAACCTGAAGATGCATACCACTGGGGACAAAGGTGGCATTTTACATTTTTATTAACACTAGTAATTTTCTCCCACTTGATTTCTTGTAGGCCAAGCCCAATTTCTACTAAACCATGGGTCAGTGAGCTCAGGCTGATTCCCATGTGACTGATGGGCTTGTTTCTGCAAAGAATATCACCACGTACTGGTCCCTAAGTCTAGGTACTGTCATTATGAACAACCCTGGATGGAGAAGTGTAGAATAATGTCTTCTTCACTTTAATCTCACTACCTGTGGCAATCCTGATACCATCAGAGTTGTGTGTATTTGTGAAGTATTATGTCTGCAGTACTATCAATGCAGTACCCACAAAGTCATCTAAAATGCAAGCAAAGAATTATCTTGTTGCCTTTCCTTGTTAAGCATCAGAGAGAAAGAAAAGAAGGTGCTGGAGGTGAAGTGGTTTGGATTAAACAAAGCTTGCATTCAGGAAGCATCTCTCCCAGCCCAGTGTAAATTTGAGAAGAATTTGCCCAGGATGCAGTTGCTTTGGAGTTTCTTGCCACATCCTCCTGATTGAAAACGACATTGTATTGATAAATCAGAAGAGGTTGCTATTAACTTGATAAATAAGCACATTGAACTACAAGATAGAACGGAGTTTGTTTAAACACTTTAAATCAGACCTTACACTATTCTAGTGATGTCAAATAAATTTTCATTTTTTAAAGATTTTAGTTAGGATTTAATCTTTGAGAATATTAATAACAGCTTACAGCAGGTAAGCTATAAAATAACACTGGATGCTGTCTGTTTAGTTTCTGGTTGAAAAGGCACAGCAGTACTGTAGTTCATTACCTTTGAAAAAAACAGTAACAAGATAATACAGCTGCTCTGATTAAGATGTAAATTCTTTCTAATTAGAATGTAAATTCTTACATTTAAATGAAGACATCAGTTGTCAGGGTGCCATATGATATCTTCTCTCACCTTGCCTGAATGAAGCCCTCACTGCTCATCTACACACTGAAATAGTTTTACAATCCCTTTGTTCTCTGATTCTTGTAATATTCTCTCTTCATGTTCCCTTTTCACACTGCTTTTGTTTGTTTTCCCCCTTGCATCTGATATTGTTGTGCCTTGGGATTTTGCAGAAATTTGGAATGAAAATTGAGTTCAGTCAGTGCCAGTATTTGCTTGTGCCTCAATTACTTCTGCTGAATTTTCCTCAATGCAAATCAGGCAGGTTGCATAAAGTGGTGCATGTATTTGAAATAATTAATTTTCCATAAAATGATGGATCAAGTCCAATCAACCTTCATGAAATCTAAATAATGGAATAGAGAATTAGAAATTAATTAACATTTTTGTGCTGCTAATATTTCATGATATAAACTAGTAATAGTAAGTTTTATCTCTTGGTTGTAACTTTTTCTTTATTGAATGTTGATGAAAACCTTCTGCTTCAGTCACTTCTTGCCAGAAAAAAATGTGAACAAGAAATCCTGTATCAGTAACACAAGTGAAGGTTTCAAAGGTCTCAGGTCACATAAGCAGTCAGTGAAAGCTGTAGCGTGAATGACAGACACCAATCTATAGACATCTGTTACGTAGCATGAGGCCAGGACCCTTTGAACACGGTATCATATCTTTTATGATGTGTTTCTTCAACTAGATAAATAACTATAGAGGCAAATCAGCTCAAAAGCCCTGCAGTGCTAGAGAAAGAGACACCTAGAAACTGAGAAGACAAATGCTTTACAGATAGAAGGGAGCCTCTTTTGACATAGTTCATTTAGTTGTTTTTAATTTTTTAGTTTAGAGAGTTCTAATATATACAAAATCAGAGTGTATTATAATGAGGCCGTTTACCATCTTTGACCATAAAGTGCTAAACGGGCAAACAGACCTGAAATGACCTGAGTGACAATGAAGTAACAGAGTACCAAACAGTCAGGCTGAAGTGGGGTTACCAAACAGTCAGGCTGAAGTGGGGTTACCAA
>CAJQZJ010032130.1:9038792-9059494 GCA_907164525.1 Lophiomys imhausi
GATAGATAGATAGATAGATAGATAGATAGATAGATAGATAGATAGATATTGTTTCAAAGGAGGGGCTAGGAAACTGTCATGGTAGCAGAAATTTTTTTTAACTTAAGATGTATCTTTTTTCTCCCAACATCTTTTTAGTCCAATAAAAGGCTCTTTTCCTTATAACAATAAATACAATACAAAACAATAAGAATAATTAGGCCACAATTATGAAAATTATAAGGTATATAACATACATTCCCAATGTTCAGTCCATATGTATTTGGCAACTAATAATAATATTCTATTATCTATCTATCTCAATGAGTTTAAGTTCTCTACCTAACTCAGTTTCCATCCTAACTTGCATTACTAACTTCAAAACATCTTCTTAGACCTAGAACATCCTTTTAATTCCTAAATAATTTAACTGTGAGACTATAACTATCTAGTCTTCAACCATATCAGAGACTTGAGAAGGACAAATATATCTGAATAAACAGGAAGTGCAGAGCCAGCAGCTTCCATAACTAAGAAATGACAGACAACTGGCTGCCTGGACAGTCCCCAATTTCTCTCTATAACATTTATAAATACTTTCTAGATACTGTTTTTTGATCTATAACTGTCCCTGTAATCTGCTATATTTCCCTTTTAGATAAAGGATCGCTGGAAACTGTGGATAAATTTCCTAAAGATACATACAGTAATGAGAGTTCCCTAGTGTCCTCACACTGCACTGGGCTAAGTTCTGTGAAATATTACTTGTGTCCATCAAAACAAGCATTTCTTCCAGGTCATTAGACTGAACATATTTAAAATATAATGAACTAAACAAATGTAAGACATGATCCCTCCCTTTAAGGGAGCTAGAGTCAAGTCTAAGACTGAAGCTAACACATACAAGATAGTCATCTAGCATAGTCAGACAACCTTTGGTTGGAATCTGTTCTTTTAGTGCTCAATCTTTTATTGTTTACACATAAGCCTAGGTTTCCTTTCCTACCTCAGAGGGTTGTTAGAGAGATTAGGTACACATTAAATACTTAGACTGAGATCTGGCACATGGCAAGCACTTAGTAAATGGTGGCTGCTATGATTGTAATAAGTTCATGTAGCACAAGGGCTGAGTTAATGATTACCCCGCACAGGAAGGTCAGCCGAAGACCAGAGTGTCAAGCCCATGCCTGTGATGAGTTACAGGTATCTGTGGACACTATGAGAAACCTGTCAGTGTAGTAATCGAGTATTCTGCTCTAGGAAAGATTGTTCGCTTTCTAGTTCTGAACACTCAGCCCCTCATCTTTGCCTCAAGGCTTCTTAATTTGCAAAATGGGATAAATATACCTGTACAATGGAACTGACAAGGAGATTAAATAAATATGCAAAATACCTGTAAGTCTGTCTAATATAAAATAAACACCACATATGTGCCCTAATATCAAGGATGAATCTGTGGACCCCATATTCAGTGACACCTTGCAGTTGTCAGTGCTAATGAAGAACACAGGTGATCTCAGTTTGCCACAGCAGTAAAAGTGACTTGCACAGATAGGCCTTCTAATTGTGTGGACATTATGCGTTCAGATACCAAGTACCTACAGTGCACCTTTCTTTGGGTGATGGGAATAGCAAATGCTCTGCCATCCTCTAAACCACCCAGGCTAGTTGAGGTGACTGAGTTGGGGGGGGGTAGAAAAAATAAAAACAAACAACTAAAACAAGGGCCAGAAAATGATTTGGGTGTTTTCCTCATTCCTTAGACTATCCACCTCATTTTTTGAGATAGGGTCTGTTACTGAACCTGGAGATTGACAGTTCAGCCAACAAGCACCAGAGATCTGCCTGACTCTACCTCTCCAGTGACAGAATTACAGGCACAGGTTACCATAACTTCTTTTTAATGTGTGTGCTAGGGATCCCAAATCAGGTCCTTATGTGGCAGAGCAAGCACTTTATCAGCTGAGCCATTGGCCCAGCCCTCTCTTCACTGATAATTTTGATATAGAAAATAACCATAAGGATGAATTGTATGGTATGTGAATTATATCTCTATTAATTTTATTTTTTATTAAATCAACAAGTAGTCTAACTAATGATTAAGCTTAAGTGGTTGGATCTAAAACATACTGATGTCTGAAATTGAGATTTATCAATAAGTTGACAAACTGATGGATGTACAAATGTTCAGATATTTAAAGAAACAAACAAATATAGAGGAAGGTCAGTTGCTCAGTCTATGGTGATATTTATGTGAGTTCTCTGTAAAAAGTCACCTTTTTATACTTATAAATTTTTATAATAAAATACTGCTTGAGAAAAATCATAATGAGAACACACACACTACAAAAATCAATAATGGTCTTTTTATTTAAAGGGGAGGATAGTTTAGACCTAGATGTCACAGTGCACACCTATAATCCCAGAATTCAGATGGCAGAGACAGGAAAATCGCAAGTTTATGCCTAGCCTAGCTACATAGTGAAACTCTGGAGAGAGAGACAGACAGAGAGAGAGAAAACCAAAATAATGAACTGGTTTTTTCAAGTATGTTTGTTAAATGTTCTGGTATAGTTCTGATGAAGTGAGGTTATACTGACAAGTTCTTCACCCATTCTTGTTCAAGTAATTGGATAATTACTTGGTAATAGAAAAGGCTGAAGGGAAGAGCTAGGCACAGAACTGCAGCACAGTTCCTGTGACTATCGAGTCAAACCTTTGAGACAAATCATTGTAATTACCACAGTCTTGCTATTGGAAGATCTACAGCTCCAAGCTAACATGTAAACAGCCCGTCTCCATTTCAAGTACTGCCTACCCTGACAAAATCAACCCACTGGCTCACCCATACACCCTAGCACCCTTGTACCGTAGTAAGTCCACAAAAACTAAAAGATTAAGGAGACACTTGGTGAGAAGTAGTAAAATTTTAGAGATTTTTAAATTCTCTAGTAAAACTCGGCTCACTGAGAAATACATATCATAAGTGAGCAAAGATCAACCAACCATTTGAGGTTGTTCAGTAGAGGAAATGAACATTAAAATGGCTTCCAAAGCATCCACCAATGGCTGTCATTGTCACAGTAGAATTTGCACTGGTAAAAACCAAGCAGCAGAGCTGGGAAGAAAAGTTGGAGAGAGTGCCAGGGCCTGAGCAGATTCGCACTGCAAGATAAGGTGAAGGGGAACTAAATGCCAAGTAGCAGATGGGATGAAGTCAGGTCCTCCTTGCTCTCTTGCCCAGCAGCAGAGCCACATCCAGGGAGTTTGGGGGGGGGCAGGGGAGGGACTGCTGTTCTTTGCCTACAAGGCCCCATCAGTCAGATGGCTCCTTGGGGCCTCCTTGATTCCCACTTTGTGTCAGAGGTTTTGATTCTTATCTGTGACAGCTTTGGAAACTGACTCACATTTTAGTTAAAACTTTCTCTTCCAAGTATATAACTAGGTCTTGTTTGCGGGTGTTGTTGTTTGTGTGGGTGAATGCTGTTGTACAGAAAGCTACAATCTGGACTAGGATAAATCACCAGCCTCCCTTCAGCAATTGTAACTGGGTTCTGAAGTTCCTGTTCAAGGCTTTGATGTGTAACTGAGTGTAAATCTAGTCTGGTGCCAAGAACCCTTATGCCAGTAGGTTCTTCTATATCTTGATGTGGCTACTAACCTGTTGCCATTAACAAAAACATCAGATCATGGCCTACTATAGGGTATACCTACATTCGTCATTTGTGTTGTCACATCTGGTTTGCTAATTTTGTAAACTACTTGGCTCCCCCCTCCCGCCCCATAAAAAAATCTGTTTTCTAAAACTGCATTCACCTCATGATTTTCCCTTCAGCCCATGATGATGCCTCCCAGCTCCTCAGCTAGAATCTGGATCTGTTTTCCTTCATTCAGTACACTTTTGAACAAGTAGCAAGAATTGTGGAGAATTCTGTGGATCGCAGATTCAAAGTTGGCAGACCCTGGAGACAATCAATCAAAAGATATGAGGGAGCAAATAATGAAGTGGCTCAACTGGGAATTCTGTTGAAATATATTATACGATGACAAAACTAAAATCATATATCTAATTCATTGGCTCATGATACTGCTATTTTTTTGTTTTCTGTTATTTTATCAGGCTTGATCTGTACATATAGTTTAAATAATTGGCAGTAACATATCAGCTTTTTTAATACTAATCTTTATTGGTCACTCCCTAATACTATAGCCCTCTCCATGCACCCAGTGTCGCCAGAGACACAGCCCATAGCAAACAACTTCAATAGCCATTATCATGGAAAATATTGGCTGGAAAATTATTTTTTAATCTATATCATTACTATGTTACAAACATACATAGTCTTTAAAATATCTGAATAATTAAATTGTTCCTTAGATTAAAAAAATTAAGATATTATTTTTGCTTTCATTTGCTTCCTATGTTCATTCATTCACCCAAAGGACTGATACATAAGACTGAAGAATTCAGGGAGGAGGTGGTATATTTTCTCTATATAAATAGAAGAGAATGGTGGTCTCAGAAATATTGAGCCCATATGAGTATTTTAAGTTAGAGACATAAGAAGTATACTTGCTGCCTAAGCCTGAAGACATGAGTTTGGGTCCCCAGGGCCCACATAAAAGGCAGATACAGCAGCATGTGTCTGTAACCCCGCACTGGGAGGGCAGAGACGGGTGAAAACTTGGAGGTTTCTGCCTTGTCAGTGAAGCCGAATCAGTAAGCTTCAAGTTCAGGGAGAAACCATGTCTCAAAAAATATGGTAGAGAACAGTAGAGGAAGGCCGCTGACACGAATGTCTGCTATGTTCTCGGCAGGCATGCACTTACACACTTGAAGACTGGACTGGAACAGCTGGGGGAGACGGGGGCTAGCAATCAATTACCTTACTGCTGACTTTCTTTCTCTCCCTCCCTTATTAAAAGTGAGGTCATGTTTCTTTATATAAATGCTAGTGTGGACTAGAGCCACTCCATTTTAATCACAATTGCTATCTTTAAATTACTTTAACTGAGCTTCTAAAATCTTGACTAGCTGTAATGGAGAGACTGCTGTATCAGCTTGTCTAATTCATCTCTTCAAAATAGAATACAAAAGTAACATGCTGTAAAATTCCTCTATTAAAATGGCCAACAAGACGGATCCTAATAACTCTTATTACGCTTATTTGTGAGTTTTGTTAAGTTCCAAGGGCAGGGACCATACTTTACTCCTTGCACCAATTTTCTTTTTTATTATTATTGTACTTATTTACGTGTGCATGTGCCCACACATGTGGGAGTCAGAGAACTGGCATCATTTCTCTGCATCCACCATGTGAGTCTCAGGCATCAAACTCAGATTGCCAAGCTTTGTGGCAAATAGCTTTACACACTGGGCCATCTCACCAGCCTCTTCACTAATTTGTTTTTTAGACTCCACAGAAAAATAGGTGCTGCACTACAAAAGCAGAAAATAAAAAGCCAAGATCAGCCTTTTTAACCAGTTGGCCAAGAAATTCAACTCATGGTGTCTTCTCCACTCCGCTCTGTCAAATCTTTTCCTGCTTTCTAAGTATATCTTTACCACATTGCACAACTTTGTGATCAGTTGTTTATTAATAAAATTAATAAAATTCAGTATTGTCTAAAACTGAAACCCAGAATACATGCTAAAAATCTCACCTGCCATTTACCAAATGCAGGACCCTGACTATTGGAGATGGTAAAGGGATTGGAGAGTGGAGTCTGGTTAGGAACTTTCTGGTTCTTCCTCTATATATGACCTAGTTCCCCCAGTGTGTCATGCAGAACAAAGACACAGACATTGTGTGTGTTTCTTCACATGCCCCTCTTTGGAGTTGATCCTGGCTACTTTTCTGACTACCTCTGAGACTGACTTTCAGAGGACCCCATCCACAGACATATGCTCACCTGCCTCTTGCTGATGGAATCTCTTTACCAGAAAGGTTACTATTTTGGGTAGAATACCAGCAAACTGAGTGAAGCAGTTCCTTTAATTTGTCCTGCTGCAGGAATTCCCAGCATCCTTTCCAGGTAAAACTGGATATGCAGCCTGCTTGCCACAACCCTTTCTCTCTGCCTTGCCTTACTCTGAAGGTCTGTCTTGTTCCATGAGCATGGAGACAGACCAGAGCATTCTCTGCCTATTCTGATCCTAAACAGGAGCAGGATGCCAGTCTTAAATCATGTAGGCATAGTCTTTGAGTTAGTCTCTTGGATCCTTTCAAACTAGCACCTTACAAACCAGCCTCAAGAGCACAAGCTCCTATGCCAAAAGCACTGTAACTTCTTATCAATGGTCCTTCTTGATCCCTTCCTCAGACTTCTGTTGTGGAGGTAGGGCAATGGCTATGGTAAAGCTACATTCCTTACGCACTTGGCAAGAATCTTATCCCAGTTGCCAAAGCCTCTCTTTGGGCCTCATTTAGTCTTCATGATTATCAGGAATCCCTGAATCGTGTCAAGAATACCAATCTACTAGTCTCTGGGCTGTCGTAATTTTATAACAGAAGAAATAGTTTAGACACAGATCAAAGTCCTTGAGAAACACACATATAGTAAAGAATAAATGTTGAAGGCCACCTCACCTTCACTGTACTGGTGGCAGTGAGCACCACTACAATGAACAAATTACATGGTGGAGAGATGGGAAAGAGAAAAATGGAGCAGACCATGCCCAGGCACTGTGGAGAAGTGGATCTGGAGGCACAACAGGACACACAGCAGTGAGGTCCAAGCTGATGTGAGTGGCCTGCACTGCCACCTGCAAGGCCATGGTGATGTCTGCCCCCAAGGGCCAGGTCTGGGGCCTAAGGTCCTTTTGCAGCTGGAGTCTGTGCTGATGTTTGTGGCTCATGTTTCTACCCAAGGCCATGCAGATGTTTTCAGTCTTCATTGGCTCCTGAAGCCATGTTGATCTCTGGGGGCCATGCTGCCGCTAGGGGCCATGTTGATGTGAATGGCCTGCACTACCACATGGGCCCATGGTGATGTCTGAGATCCAGTCTGCCTCTGAGGCCCTTGTCTGGGTCCCTGGTCCTACTGCAGCCAAGGGCCATGTATGTGGTCATGTCACCAGAAACCATGTGGAAGCTCATGATCCATGTTCCCATTGACTGTAAAGAGCAAAGAAGCTTCTTCAGCAGTGACATTGGTGATGGCAGATGAATAGTTGAGAAAGAGGGACATGGAAGGCTTCTGTGATAACTCCTACCCCCATCCCAACCCACTCCCACCTCCCCCCCAAAAAATAGCAGCCTAACCAGGAAGCCATCGAGGAGAACTCTTTAAAAGTGTGAGAAAGATGTAGAAGTTAACTCTCCACAATTGATGGCTTCTGGTGGGTGGGGGTAGAGGAGGAGAAGGACTCAGTTCTCTATAAGGGGCAGGCTACGAGAATTTGACCATGCTCCAGTAAGTGCACAAATTGGACTTGTTTTTGTTTGTTTGTTTGTTTGTTTGTTTGTTTTGGGAGAGAGGTCCCAAGAGTAGGAGCAGACTTGGAAGGACTGACTGGGAAATGACTGTGATTGGGATTCATACATGATGTGAAATTACCAAAGAATCAATAAAAATATTATGTTTAAAAAAAAAAAAGAAAGAGTAACTTTTACACTGGGTGGTACATGCCTTTAATCTCAGCACATGGGAGACAGAGGTAGTTGGATTTCTATATGAGTTTGAGGCCATCTTGGTCTACATAGTGAGTTCCAGACCAGACAGAACTACAAAGACCCTGTCTCAAAAAAAAAAAAAATAGTTCCTCTGTCCTTTGGGGAAAGATCGACATTAAACATTCTACAAATGCTTAAAGAAGGTGGGTAATATGTCAGAAAGACTTTTTGAAAAAAATGAACAGGATTGAAAACTATGTTAGTCAAAAAAAGAGGAGAGGAAGATAAGAAGTTGAAATTGGGGAGGGCTGGGCTAAACAATTAAAGTTTTTTGCAATGGAAAAGTAGTATGTAAAATGAGAAAAACACACTGGTAATATCAGAATGGGGGAGGGGTTGAGACCACAACTCAGGAATCTCAATATGGGACAGTAGGAAAGCCTCTCAGCAGAAGTGACCTGTGGGAAACAGAAACTTGAATGTCACTCAGGCCAGGTGCAAAATGGATGGAAGAAAAACCACAGAAATAGTATTATAACAGCTTTTTTTTTTTTTTTTTAGTTTAAGGTATTTCTTTTTTCCCCCCCAACAGCTCTCCCTTTCACTCCAAAAAATGGTTCTTTTTCTTATAACTATAAATACAATACAAAACAACACAAATAAATAGGCCACAATTATAAGAGTTATATGGCTTAGCATACATTCCCAATGTCCAGTCCATATGTATTTGGCACCTGACTTTAACATTCTACTATCTAACCATCTCCATGAGTGTAAAGTTCTATATCTAACTCAGCTTTCATACTAACTTGCCTCATAATTTTAAAAATATCTTCTTAGATACAGAACACCCTCTTGATTCCTAAACAACTCAAAATTTAACTATGAGACTCTAGCTATCTATTCTTCAACCACCTCAGAAACCTGAGAGGGATAAATATATCTGATTATATAGGAAGTGCAGGGCCCGCAGCTTCTAAAACTAAGAAATGACATACCAGTGGCTGCCTGGACAGTTCCCATTTTCTCTCCATACATTACAGCATCAATCTTCAGCCATTTGGCCCCGTTTCTCTGACAGACATTGATTGTAGAGCAGGAATTATGAAGGACTTGCCTACCCTGTCTTGGCAGAGCTAGGCTGTCGACCTCTCTGCTTCCAAGTTTTGTCCTTTTTGGACAGAAGTCTGTCTACAGTTGAAGCAAGGGGTTTTTCTTGCCTAGAGAAAGGCTTACCACCAATTCAATCATCTCCCACTGGAGATTCTTCAATGCTCATCTTCTACTTGGAGTAGAATAGGGGGTGCTGTCAGGAGCTGACATGTCTCGATATCAAAAAATCTTAAGTTAAGAAAACATCTTTGAATGCCATATTCTGCAGATCTCTTGAGGTTTTTGAAGAGGCCCTATCTATCTCTTATATTTAGATAAGCAAATATTGCTTGTCTCTTAGCAACTTGATTTCTGAGTAGCTTAGAAAATAACTATAATAGACTGTCATAGTAACTAACAAAATGACACGTTTTCATGACTATTAGTTTCCGTTTCTTAATTATCCTAAACAGTTTATGTCGGTTGGTAGCAAGAGGTCAAAACTTGACATTTCATTTATAAGTATTACTACAAACAATACCTTTAAGAAGCGTTACCCTTAATTTTGTATCAATATACAAAGATCAATACCGATGTAGCCCAATACAATCTTAATTTTACATTAATATACAAGGGTCAATACCATTGTGGCCAAATATAATCTTAATTTTGTATCAATATACAAAGATTAATACCGATGTAGCCCTGTACAATCTTAATTTTGCATTAATATACAATGATCAATACCAATTTAGCCAAATATAATATTAATTTTGTATCAGTATACAAAGGTATAAGGCCATATTCAATAATCTGTCCTTTTTTTCTTGATCTTTCCTATACTATGTCTATGTCCCATTTTCTCAAGTCTGTTCACTCCTATATAGGAGAGAAAGAAGGATACAGAAAAGAAAAAGAGAGAAGTCCCTGGGTCTAACCTCCAAAACCCATTTAACAAGACCATTTAACAACTTGTAGTCTTTTCCCCTAAATAACAAAATTTTCTATTATCTATCAAATAACCAAAGTGGGGGGAACACCCTCCCCACCTTCTGGGGATGGGACGTTGTTCTCTTAAAATGACTTCCTGCTGATTTGGGACATAGTAAACCTGTTTGGGGCCCAAATAAGAATGGAAAAACGGTTAAAAATGTTAATAGAATCATTTGATGTTCAGTCCTTTTGTGCTCAGCTATTTAGATTTATAACAGCTTTAAAAGGAAGAAATAAAAGAAGCAATGTTCAGGGAGAACATAGGAAGAAAAATGATGAATGATATTGGGAGCATTTTTGCCCTTTTCTCATTTCACATGTACAGTGTTTGTGAGCATGTGTACATGTCCATGTGTGTGCTTGTAGAGGCTAGGGGTTGATGTTAAGTGTCTTTCTCTGTCGCACTCCCTTATTTTTTGAGACAGTATTTCTCAGTGAACCTGGACCTTACTGATTGGCTACCCTGGCTGGCCAGAGAGCTCCATGGATCCACGTGTCTTCAACCCCAGCACTGAGCATGCAGGTGCACACCACCGCTCCTGGCCTTGTGTGGTGGTCAGGATCTGAACTTGGGTTCTCATGCTTGCATAGAAGGCGCTTTACCCACTGAGTCCTCTCCCCAGGCTTCATTTGTGATGTGTGTTTGGGGGGGGGGGTTGTTTTGTTTTGTCTCTTGGATGACTAATCTCATAGGACACTTGTGCCAGCATATTCCAAATGGATGTTGTGTGATGCCAGCCCTGTCAAAAGTTCCCAATCACAAGGCAGTGGTAGCCTTTAATCCCAGCACTTGGGAGACAGAGGCAGGTGGATGGATCTCTGTGAGTTTGATGCCAGCCTGATCTGCAGACAGGGTTCCAGAACACCCAGGGCTACATGAAGAAAACCTTTTCTTGGGAAACCAAAAAAATAAAATAAAATAAAAAGTTTCCAGTCAACCCAAAGAAGGGGAGAAGACCTAGCATAATGCAGTCCAGTCTACACTTAGAAATGTGTAGTTAAAATGATATAGAAGTATCAGAGAACAAGATAAATAGCCTTGCTTAACCCAGCACCTCACACTGGGTTAACCATTAGGCCAAGCATATCATATGAAAATAGATCAATATTGTGACTTTTATACTAATACTGTGGTTTTCTTGAAAACAAAAGGATAACTGATACACTGTTTCTGAAAAGGAAAGTTCTTGGGTCTCTTGACTTAACTTTGAAGCTTGATTTGGCCAAATATTTAAAATGAATTACTATTTATAACAAGAGACTAAAAGGAACTTTATAATTTTATAATATTGACATCAAAGTAATTTATTGTGTAGATTTATAATTTATCAAAATTAAATAATTTTGTAATATTGTAATTTTTCAGCCTTAAGAAACTTTAGTCCCTTTGTCCTTAGCTTTAGGCTTACAAGAAAAAAGGCAGCTAGCTGTGGTTACAAACTCCTTTAATCCCAGGCTTCAGGAGGCAGACACAGGTGGATATTCACCCTGATCTACAGAGTGAATTCCAGGACATCCAGGGCTAAGTAGAGAAACGCTGCCACCGCCACCACCCCCCCCCCCCCCCCCCCAAAAAAAAAAAAAGGAAAGAGGGAAAATAAGAAAAGAAAAAAAAAAGGCTTTTATGGCCAGACTTTCTCTGCCAGCCAGCCACACAAGTAACAGCATGGAAGCCTTTTGTTTATATATGAAAGCCTTTTGTTTATATATTCTTGTTCCCAACTACCTCATGTAACTTAAACTAAACTGTTTATCCTAATCTAGGGTCTGCCACATGAGTCGTTACCTCCCCTCAGAATAAGCACCTGTTTCTTTTTCAGTGTCTGACTGGAGAATCTCCCTAGCCTGATTCCTTCCCAGCATCCCTATCTCTGCCTGGAAGTCCGGCCTATCCTCTCCTGCTTTGCTATAGGTTGTTCATCTCTTTGTTAAACCAATCAGAAGGTGATGGAGAAGGTGTTTGCAAAACCCTGAGACAGATGATGTTTCATAAAAATAACAATTCCATGGTATGGTCTGTTCTTAACTCTCTGCCTGTACAGCTATCAGCATTCAAATAATACAAAGACAGCCTTTACAGTAGGCAAAAGACCATCCCAACAGGCTTTGTGTTTAGAGTACTTTAACTTTAAAATGAGCACAAATAAAACTTTCCCCTCCCTATTGAGAGAATGAAAGTGGTTATATATAATAACCAAAAAGAAAAATTTTATTAAATTATGAAAGGCAGATGTTAATTACATTTTCTATACAAGGAATATTGAGGATTAAAGATATCTGTTTTTTCAAACTAGCTGTCATATAGAAGAGAAAAATTGGGAAGAGTCAAATCTCATTCTTTCTGATTACGAACTCCTTACCGGAGTAAAAGAAAAAATAACTACTTTCATTGAACATCAAAAAGACTTTTCTTTTGTTTATGAATTATCCCCAACTTCTGAAGAGACCTAATGACAAAAGCTACTGTGTTTCCTCCCATTCTTGGACCCAGGTCTCTCTCTTCTACATAATTATTAGTGTCAGGGTGCGTAGTGAATATATCTGTCTTGTCTTTATACTTTTAGAAATTGTGTCCAATTGAATAATAAAGCAGCTGACTCAGAAAGACAGGGACTTGCTGTTGTCACAAGGCAGGTGATGACAGAGTACATTTTCAGCTTCTTTGCAGCACAAACACTGCACAGCAGCCAACATTCAGAGCAAGAACCTCATATGCACATCTGCCAAATAGCAGATTGGTTAGCTGAGGGATACACAGAGTCTAATTCATACACCTTTGAAGAAACACATCTATCTACAAGGAATAGTGCTAGTAATTTTAAATGAAGCATTAAATACTGCTATGATAGTACTTTTTTAATTTATAAGAAAAACTTTTAAAGGAAACAGGCTTTACCTGCAACAATAGACTGCTGGTGAAATTTTCAGTAGCCATTTGCCATCCAGGTGTGGAACATATATGGGTAATCCTGGCACGTGGGAGGCTTAGGTAAGAGGCTTTCTAGTCTAGGTCCATCAGAGCAGCATCCTGACACAACCTAGTCCTAAAAAAATTAAACTCTAAAATAAATTAAAGACTTTGTATTTAAATACTAAGTTAACAAAAATTCTTGGTTTTGTTTTATCATTTCTCTTATGTTGCATTGTTTGGGTCAATTGTATATAATAATATATCAGTTTTAAAGAATAAGGTTTGGAGCCAGGCCTGGTGGCACATTCCTTTAATCCCAGCACTCCCCAGGTAGAGTCAGGCAGATCTCTATGAGTTCGAGGCCATCCTGGTCTACAAAGTGAGTCCAGGACAGCCAGGACTATTACACAGAGAAACCATGTCTTGAAAAAACAAACCAAAAACAAAAATTAGGTTTAGGGTTTTTTGTTTTTTGTTTTTGTTTGTTTATTTATTACTTCAAGTTACATGTCCATCACAATGCCCTCTTTCCACCCCTCCCGGTCCCACCCTCTCCCACCCTCCCTCCCACCCTCTCCCACCCTCTCCCACCTATCCTACTCCTCCGGACTAGGTTGCCCCTACATATTAGCCTCTCTCAGTTCAACAGTCATATGAGTGTTAAGAGCTTCCTCTTGCACTGGGGGCCTATATAGCAACTCTATTAGGGCAAAGTGTCCCTTGGTGTGTTGGTTTGTAGCATAGTTATCCTGTACTACATGGCTAAAATCCAATTATAAGTGAATAGATTCCATATGCATCTTTCTGGGTCTGGGTTAGCTCACTCAGGATGAGCTTCTCTAGTTCCATCCATTTGGCTGCAAATTGCATGATTTCCTTGTTTCAGATAGCTAAGTAATATTCCGTTGCGTAGATATACCACAGTTTTTTTAAATCCATTCTTCTGTTGAGGGACATCTGGGTTGTTTCCAGTTTCTAGCTATTACAAATAAAGAACTCAAGAAATAAAACACCAAGAAACCAAATAACCCAATCAAAAAATGGTGAACAGAGCTAAACCCAGAATTCACGAAGAAGGAATCTCTAATGGCCGAGAGACACTTGAAGAAATGATCAGCATCCTTAATCACCAGAGAAATGCAACTTAAAACGACCCTGAGATTCCATCTCACACCTGTGAGAAGAGCTAAGATCAGAAACACAAATGACAGCACATGCTGGCTAAACTGTGGAGAAAGGTTTGGGGTTTTTAGATTGAAGTTTTCTGTTTGTTTGACAGAAAACTGTATTAAATATGCAAAGGAAAGAATGGTTACCTCTGAGGACAGAACTAGGAGTTAGAAATTGAAGACATTCCATTTTTGTTCTATGTATGCATTTATAACATTTTGTATTAGTAATTGTATTATTAATAAATGTATTAATTAACATGTAAGCATGTTCTATTAGAATTTTTCAAAGTTCATAAAAGTTGCCTTTAAGCAATAATAGCATATAATTAATAGTAGGCATGTATAGTTTTGTTTTTAAATCTCAAATATTTTAAAAATGAAAATATCATTTTTAAAGCTTGTGCATACCCATCACTTAGATTGGAGCAAACATTAGCACTTCAGGAAAGAAATATTCTTGAAAAATGTATCCCAAAAGTTCACTTGTTAACCAATAGTAAACATGACTGTCCTGCCTGGGCCAGTGCTGGTGTAAAAAGTAGCATATGCTGCAGAAGCTCTAAGGCTCTGCCCAGTCTCCACTGCACAACAGCTGTAGCCGTGGGTTGCTGGGCAATGGGCAACACAGCAAACCCAGCTCCCTTCACTTGTGCATGTATTTATCTAGATTAATGATGTAGGCCGTCATAAACAAACATGGTATTTGTTATAGAAATAGGATGGCTAATGCATTTCAGGAAATTTTAAGATTTTCCTTAGCGCTTGTGTGTACTTTCAGTGCTTTTAACCTTGAAAGAGATATAGATTGTTTGGAAACCAAAATTAAAGGTGGATTGAAAGAGTACGGTCTGATCTACTCACCTCAGATAAATCACATCCTGAATCTAGGAAGGTAAGCTGGGTTTTCTATTTGAATTGTCTCCTGGCAGAAAGAAGTTGTAGAATAATATATTTCTTTTCTGTTAAAACATAGAGTAGTCTCATCCATGAGAGGATAAAAATCCCAATTCTTGATGTTCATTCTCCACCAATACAAAGGAAAACCAAAGCCAGAAGGAAAAAATATTTAATCCATAAAAGAAAATAATTCTAGCTTATACTAGAATATATTTGTTCATATGTAAGGACTAAGAAAATTGTAAGTGCAGAATGTTTAAGCAATTTTACAAGGTGGGATGTCTACTGTCAGTCATAATAGCTATGTGCATCATATTAACAGTCAGTACAATGGCTCTGAACAGATTGTTTCCGCAATTAGGATCTATGTACTGCTAGCAATAAAAAAATATATGTGAGTCCATTTCCTCAAACTCTACATAACAAGCATGTTACAAAAACAAAGTTAAATGCTACATAAATAATTATATTTTGAATGAACTGTACATCACTCTTGATGCACAGGCTAATTAAGGCTTAAGATCACAAAAGCTGTTGTTATAGTCTTCTGTTCTTTTGTTTGATTATAATGGTGAACAGTGGGAAAGGTTTGGGGGTCTTTTTATATGAACAAGTGCTTGAACTAGTTAATAAATTGACCTTTTTCAACTATAATACAAAAACTGACCACCATCTTTATATACTTAGCCATTTATATCAAAATACCAATGAACTTATTCAAAATAAAATTTTTGTGGGGGCGTTTTCGAGGTAGGGTTTCTCTGTGTATCCCTGGCTGTCCTGTCACTCTGTGGACCAGGCTGGTCATAAACTCACAGAGATCCGCCTGCCCCTGCTTTCCCAAGTGCTGGGATTAAAGGAGTGCAGCACCACACCCAGCCAATTTATTCAGATTTATCATACTACTTGTAAGTAAACTTGTGAAGAAGCTTGTATGATCACTCATTCCTAACATGTTTCTATTTCTTCTATCTTTTCTACATATAGTTCACATTGACTAGAATACCATTAGTGTGGCTGAGGATTTTTTTTTTTTTTGTGGTCATTGTTCAATGAGATTGTATTATTTAAAAGCCCAACTGAAGGGAAAACACCTAATAGTGACAGTAACAAGATATTAGACTAGGAAGCCCCAGACCCTTTTCCTCCCCACAGAGACACCAGTTCAACAGTGTGTGTGTAAGCCCCTTGGGTGAAAACTCAGAACCCAGTTAAGAGGGTTCCCAGAAAAGACAGACAACTGGACTGCTAGAAAAATTTGTGCATCCTCTTGTCAGAGCCTTTCAGATAGTTCAACACATTTGTATTGCTACAACAAAACACCAGGTTGTGTAATCCATAAACAGTTGATATTCATTTCCATTTCTTAGCATTCAGCAGGTTGTGAACGACTGCTAGGAGATTCTGTCTAGAATTCTAGGCCTTTCCTCATCAGTTGTTCCATCTAGGTGTCTCATATGTCAGAAGGGATGGAAGTGTCAAAAACACTTGTGACAGCCCTGTCCTTTTATTATGATACTGCTCTCCTTCACGAGTGGGCTGTCATAATTTAGTCACCTCTCAAGGGCCTCACTTCTTCTTAATATTGTTGTATTTGTGATTACATTAACATGAATTTTAGAAGGGACATCAATTCCTGAGGAAACTCCAAACTACTTGGTTCTCTCTAGGAAGGAAAAAGAAGAGTGAACCTCCAGGAGAGGTGGTGCACGCCTTTAATCCCAGCATTCAGGAGGTAGAGGTGGGTGGATCTCTGTGAGTTCAAGGCCAGCTTGGTCTACAAAGTGAGTCCAGGACAGCCAGGGCTACACAGAGAAACCCTGTCTCAAAAAATCAAAAAAAAAAAAAAAAGAGTGAACCATACATACAGGGTCCTGACTTCCAGGAGGAACTGCCCAAAGGGCTGCTTTCTTTGTTGATTCTGTTGGAGCACCAAAGGATTCTGTGTGTTTTTTGTGCATGGGGCCATGAGAACGAAGAGATGTGTGGGATAGCCGACATGAGACACTATAGTTTGGTGGCCTCTAGGAAAGAGAAGAGTGGAACACACATCCAACATTCCAGCTTTTGTTAGGGGCAGCTAGTTTCTTTCTAGCCTGACTTGGGAAATTGATGGAACCAAAAATACTCTAGATGCCTCCAGACCACTGAGAGAGAAGAAGAGGGGGAGGGGCCAGATTGTCTTCTGCTGCTTGAAAAGACCTGAGTTATAGTCGAGAGGCACTGGGGAGAGGAAGAAATAAACAGCTCCTTAATAAAAAGAAACCAGCCAACCTCCCCACCCCCAATCTAGAAATCTAAAGACATAACACAGAAAAAGTCTGATAGGTCCCATAATCCCTTACTGATCTGATTGGTAAAAGTTTCTCCTTATACAAACCAGTCTAAAAAGACTGGAAGCAGCTGTTATTTTCACATGTGTGAATGACAACACACAGTTACAAGAAACATGAAGAAACAGGGTCTAGCATGATCAAGGGAATAATATAACTCTCTAGAAACAAATCTTATAATAATAATAAAAATAAAATGAAAATATGTAAATTAACAAGAAAGAATTCAAAATATCACAGAGATATTCAGCAAGCATGGAAAATGAAAATAAGAATTTCAACAAAGAAATAAAAAACATAAAAAAAGAACATAAACTGATTTGGGAGCCAAAGGATGCAAGAACTGAAAATTTCAGTAGTGAGTTTGTCAGCAGAACTTATGACAGCAAGAAAAAATCAGTGAGCTAGAGGAGATGCCACTTGAAATTACCCAGTCAGAGGAGCTGATTAGGAGTTAAAAGTATGGATAAAGCCAAGGGAGTTTAGGGCTTTTCATTGCAAACTGTCACAAAAGACAAAAAAAAAAAAAAGTTGTATAACAAACATAATTTTACCAGGAAGGTATAAATATGTTTACACCAAATGTATGAGACAGACATTGATAGAACTGAATTAGACAGTAAACAAAATAGTAGGCTATTTCTTCAGTGTGGGTAGATTATTCAGACAGAAGGTCAACAGGAAAGAGGACTTGAGCAGAACACAGAAATGTACCAGACATGCAGAGCATCTCACCCAGCCGCACCAGTACATGTGCTTCTCAAGTGTAACTGGAGCATCTCTCATGGGGAATCACATGCTCAGTCACAAAACAAATCTTAACATTAAGACTCAGATAATGCCAAGTAAATATCTGATGTTAGTGGAATGGATCTACATCACTAACAGAAAGAAACAGGGAAATTCATACATATATGAAAACTAGACATTTTGAGACAAATAAAAGCAAAATCGTAGGCTATCAAAGTATACATTAAACAAAAGTATCTCAAATGAACAAGCTAAACACATAGGGTACTACTGTAGAAAAACACAACCAGGCTCAAAATTAGTAGGAAGGAGGAAGCAGTCACTATATTAATTGTTACAGAAGAAAAGAATGAAATTGAAGATAAAAAAACTAAGAGATGTTTTTGAAAACTTCAGCAAACTGACAAAACTTTAGCTGGGACTAAGAAAAAAGAAGACTCGAGTAGATAAAATCAAGATGAAAGAGGAGGCATTACAACTGATACTACAGAAGAAAACAACTAGAAAAAGGACAAGCCAAATATTGTTTGATTTAAAAGTGGTCTCATAGAAATATATAACCTAAGGAAACTGAATCATAAAGAATTTGAAAATCTGAATAGTGTACACCTACTAAGAAAATTACAGCAGTCATCAAAAAACCTTGCAACCAAGAAAATTCCAGGAGCAGATGGCTTCACTGATGAATTCTACCAACATTTTGAAAAGAATTAATGCCAATTCTTCTCAGACTCTTCCAAAAAAAAAAAAAATGTGAAGAAAAGGGAACACATCCAAACTCATTTTATGAGGCCACTATTACTCTAAAAGCAAAGCCAGAAAAAACATGCCACAAAAAAAAACTATCTCTGGCAATATAGATGCAAAAATCTTCATCAAAAAGACAGCAAAGTGAAGTCAGCCACTCACAAAAAGGGCTATACACTGTGACCAGTGTGTCACTGAGACACAGAGATGTCCCAGCATGCAGAATCAGTGTGGCATACAGCACTGATTGATCTTCTCAATAACTGTGAGAGCTCATTTGACACAAGTTAACATGTTTTTGTTTACCTTGACTTGACCTGGTTTTTGTGAGTCACAGTCCTGCTATGTAGCTCTAGCTAGCCTGGGACTAACCATGTAGCCCAGGCTGGCTTTGAACTCCTAGAGACATCCTCCCTCTGCTTCCTGACTGCTGGCATAACAGGCACATACCAACATGCCTGGCTAAGATAACATGTTTTCACACTGTAAGGAATAACCTGTGAATAGAAGGAAATTACATCAACATAAAAATACTATACAGGCCAGTCTTGGTGGCACATGGCTTTAATCGCAGTACTTGGGAGACAGAGGCAGGAGAATCTCTGAGTTCGAAGCTGTTCACTGTCTACATAAGGAGCCAGGACATCCACGGCTATGTGGAGAGACCCATCTCAAAACATAATACCATACAGGAAAAACACACAACCAACATAGCCAATGAAAGGTTGAAAGCTTTTCCTACATATCAGGTACAAGCCAAGGACACTTGTCACTTCCATTCAGCATAATACTGGAAGCCATAATCAGAACAATTGCACAAGAAAAATAAATACATAAAAGGTATCTATGTCAAATAAAATTGTCTCTGCTTGAAATGTCATGATAATATATGTAAAATGTCTAGATTTTTACCTGTACCTACATACACCACACACAGAACTAGTAAGTTTATTAGTGTCTCAGGTTAAAGGCAGACAGCATACAAAACTTAGCTATATTTCTGTACACCAATACAGAGCAATCAAAATATTAAGAAAATAATTCTAATTATAAGGCATCAACGTTTTTTAACTATTTGGTAATAAAGTTAACAAAGAAGGCAAAAGAATTGTCCACAGGAAACTACAAAACTCTGCAAAAAGAAAGTAAAGTAGATACAAATAAATAAAAGGGAACCCATGTCCGTAGATTTGAAGATTGGCAGGTTTTTTTAACATGCTACTCAGCAGTCCTCAAGCTCAATAGAATCTTGATCAAAATCCCAGTGGGAAAATAGTGGGGATAATGCTAAAAATTCATTTAGAATGGTGAAGGACCACAAGTAACAAGTAAGAAGAAGAGGCAGAAAAGGCTAGAGGCCCTCGGATTTCCTGATTTAAAACTCTTACAAAGACATAGTAAGGAAAACAGTGTTGCATCAACATCAAGGAATGTATACAGACTTAATGAAACAGAAGAAAATGCCAAGAAGTCATACATGTACAGTCAAATGGTGCTTGACAGTGACACCAAGATTTACAGTAAGAAATTTATGACGTCTTCAGCAAGTGGCATCAGGAAAACTATATTTATAATGCAAGAGGGAAGTTGGCCTAAAGAATACACTACGTACAAAAATGAACTACAAGTGCATTAGAAACGTAACCTTGAGGCTTGGATCTGTAAAATTTCTAAGAGAAAACACAAGACAGAAGCCTTGTGGCCGTGACATTACTTCATGGACATGTTGTCAGAATACAGGCAACAAAGCTGGGCATGTTCATGCTGGCAAACACCTGGAATCCCAACACGCAAGAGATGGAAATAGGAGGATTGAAAGTTTGAAGGCAGCCTTGGTTGCTTAGGGAGACTCTAGGGTGGGGCCCAAGAATCTAGGTAGTGATGAGTGACAATGTGCTTCCTCAACATGCCTAAGACCCTGGGTTCTGTCCCCAGAAGTTTGTATAAAGATAGATAGATACACAGATAGGTAGGTAGGTAGGTAGATAGATAGATAGATAGATAGACAGACAGACAGACAGACAGATAGTCCCCAGAAGTTTATATAAAGATAGATGGATGGATGGATGGATGGATGGATGGATGGATGGATGGATGGATGGATGGATAGACGGATGGATGTAGGTAGGTAGGTAGAGAGATAGATAGATAGATAGATAGGTAGGTAGATAGATAGATAGATAGATAGATAGATAGATAGATAGATAGATAG
>CAJQZJ010032130.1:9059504-9074504 GCA_907164525.1 Lophiomys imhausi
GATAGATAGATAGATAGATAGATAGATAGATAGATAGATAGATAGATGATGGATGTAGGTAGATAGATAGATGTAGGTAGATAGATGCATAAGCAGGCAATGGGAGGCTAGAGAGGTGGCTCAGCAGTTCAGAGCACTGACTTTTCTTCCAAAGAACCCAGATTTGATATCCATCACCCATATTGTGTCTCACAGTTGTCTGTAATTCCATTTCCAAGGGATCCAACACCCTCTTCTAGTTTGTGTAGGCACCAGACATGCATGTAGTCCACAGACATACATATAGGCTAACATATACACATAAAGCAAAAATTCAGACAATTTTTAGAGGCACAAATAAGCAAATGAGACTATTTCAGACTGATATCTCTCAGTACTGAAAAAAATGAAAAACACATCTAAGCAAATGAGAAAATATTTGCACGTCACATTGATGAAAAAGAATTAATATCCAAGATACATGGAGAATGCCCAAAACCACATAAATTACCAAATTTAAAAATGAGAAGGGACTAGGTTGTAAGTGGACAACACCTGCCTGGCATGTACTTTAGCCCAAGACCTGCTCAAAAGAGGAGGAGGAGCAATTTAGTAGAACTTTATCCAAAAAAGACTTACAGATCACCAATGGATTTATAAAACATACCACATCACCATGATTTTAACACTGAAACAGATTTCTTTTTTTTTTCTTTTTTTTTTTATTTCTTCAAGTTACATCTCAATCGCAGTCCCCTCCCTATTCCCCCTCCAGTCCCTCCCTCCCACCTTCAACCCCCCATCCTCTTCCGTTTTTTTTTTCTTTTAAGTTTAAGGTATATCTTATTTCCCCCTACAGTTTCTCCTTTCAGTCCAACAAACGGCTCTTTCTCTTATAATAATAAATACAATACAGTACAACAGAGGTAATTAGGCCACAGTTATGAGGGTTATATGGCTTAACGTACATTCCCAATGACCAGTCCATATGTATTTGGTACCTGACTTTAACATTCTACTATCCAAACATCTCCATGAGTTTAAAGGTCTATATCTGATTCAACATTCATACTAATTGCAACACAATTTTAAAAGTATCTTCTTAGATGTATAACACTCTCTTGACTCCTAAACAACTCAAAATTTAATTATGAGACTTTATCTATCTGTTCTTCAGTCACCTCAGAGACCTGAGAGGGATAAATATATCTGATTTTATAGGAAGTACAGGGTCTGCAGCTTCCCAAACTAAAAAATGACATACCAGTGGCTGCCTGGACAGTTCCCATTTTCTCTCCATACATTACAGCATCGCTCTTCAGTCATTTGGCCCTGCTTCTCTGACAGACATTGATTATAGAGCAGGGGTTATGAAGGACTTACCTACCCTGTCTTGGCAGAGCTAGGCTGTCGACTTACCTGCTTCCAGGTTTTGTCCTTTTTGGACAGCATTCTGTCTACAGTTGGAGCAAGGGGCTTTTCCTACCAAGAGATAGATAGGCTTGCGACTAATTCAATCATCTCCCACTGGAGATTCTTCGATGCTCATCTTCTACTTGGAGGAGAATAGGGGATGCTGTCAGGAGTTGATATGTCTTGATATAAAAAAATCTAAAGTTACGAAAACATCTTTGAATGCCATATTCTGAAGATCTCTTGAGGTTTTTGAAGAGGCCCTATCTATCTCTTATATTAGGGTAAGCAGATGTTGCTTGTCTCTTAGCAGGTTTATTTCTGATTAGCTTAGCAAGTAACTATAATAGGCTGTCATAGTACCTAACAGAATGACTGGCTTGCATAATCATTAGTTTGCATTTAATAATTATCCTAAACAGTTCATGACAGTAGTAAAAGGCCAAAACATTACATTTCATTTTTTTCTTTACCTCCTAACCCTTCCATCCCATTTCTCTGGGGTGGGGTGTCCTTATATAACAGTCCCTCATCTCAGTTGAGAGGTCGTATGAGGGCCAAGAGCCTCTTCATTCATTGGGGGTCTATGAAGCAGTACCATCACTGAAACCGATTTCTAAAGTTAAAGTATGTGAATAATACTGAATACTACCTATTCATTAACACCATGTGTTGTGGCCTACACTTTCCATTTAGTTCACATAATATCACCTTTCCATTTAGTTCACATAAACAATATGTATATTTCAGTGTTTACTCAGAGCCTTTATTAGCTTAATCAGCACTCCAATTCTGAAAATGAACATCATTTTTTTTTCTTTCTAGCTTCACTGACATACTCTACTCTGAGGCTCTGAAACAGCAAACATGGTTGCCAAGAGAACCTTTAAGAAAGCCAGATGTATCTAGAGGCTATCTATGTACTTGGAAAAAGCATATAGCACTGACTGAAGTCTGCGCTGAAATTATCTGATTTGGCTCTCTGACCTAGCATTAACCAAATAATCTCCAGAGTCATAATTAATTTTCATTTAGGAGGCCTTAGTCTACGACTGGGAAAAGATGATTTCCCCTCTCAAATTGTTCCAGTCATGCTTCCATGTACCATTAAACTGTTGGCATGATTTAGTCCCAGAGGATAGATTTTTGTTTGGCATCCTAAGAAATTTTGATATAGTTAAGAAGGTGAGAAGTACACATTGGCATCATTTAAACAACATAAGTCTAAACCCAATTGGCTTTTACATGCCAAAGCTAGAATGTGCCAACTGTTTAGTTCTACACACTAATAACTTCTCACCTCTGTAAGTGAATTTCAGCAAAGTGCTTGGTGTGTTTTATCCTGAGCTTCTTAGATGCATTTATATCTTATGGTGCCTTACTAACAGACATGGACTGTCCATAGCAAGAAGCAGATGTGAGTAATGGAAAGTTGGCCACTCCAGACCTCAGTAGAGTGTGAGTGTTGCTTTAGTGTAAGGAGCCTCTTGAGCAGTTTCTATAGTGCCAGAATCTCACGAAAGGCATACAGTCTTGTCACAGTATTCAGTCTGTGCTGTCGGAGGTTGGCTGTCCCTTTTTAAGTCAGCATGATGTGATACAGTTACTCAGGAGGCTGAAGTGGAAGAGTCACTTGAGCTCAGGGACAGGGACTATAAACATAGCCATTCGCTCTTGGGGTGAGGGGGCACAAAGTTACAACAGTGATTAAAATGATTTTACAAGTAAGTTAGGAACCAGGTAGTAGAAAGCAAAGTTGGAAAATAAGTTAGTGCCAAGCCCTAAAACCCTATTTAATATTTAGTACCAGACAACTTCAACAAAATGAGGTTAAAGCACAGCTATTACTTAAAATTATACTTGGAGTGTAGCCAGAAACATCTCTTTTCTTATAACAATAACAATGATTTACAGCTGTAGATCACAAATCCCATGAGGTAAACAGCTGATGGTAATTTTAAAACATCCTTTTGCCATTTTCCTTTTCTGCAATGAACAGGTTCCTTAATTGCATTCCCTCACAGTGAGGAAACACTGTGTCTAAGATCTTACAGCACAGGCTTGTGAATGGCATTTACCTTAATTGATACTGAAATGAATATTATTAATGTCTTCTTTCTCAAATAATTCTCCCCTTAGATGACTGAGTTAAGCAAGTTGATGTGAAACAGCCATCCATATAATGAAGTGTTAAATTGTGTAGTGTTGCATGCGATTATGGCTGAAGAAACGGTCATTTAGGTCTACAAAAAGGAAGGTGCTAGGACCTGGCCCAACTTAACTGTGGTATAATTAGGGTAATCAGTATAAGGCCATTGAAAGAGGAATATCTTCCTGATAAGAGAAAAACAGAACTGAAGCAAAGAGGTACAACTGCCATTCACAGATGTGCAGTCTAGACATGGTCATGGTTAAAGAAAGTACTTACTGGAGAAGACAACTGATTTGAGGAACACCTTGAAAGCCATGGAGCAGACTGAGAAGCACTGTGGGATTGTGGAGTGTCTAAAAGCAGGTGTTAATGCATACTAGTTTGGAGGTAGTGCACAGCACACATTGATGGACACAGCAAAGACTTGGGTGCTATTATATCTGAAGTTATAAAAGCATCAAAAATTCCGTTAATGGTTAGGAAAAAAGAGACATATGTACAAAGACCCTTTCAGTGAGAAGCTAACAAAATCTATTAGATTTTAGAGAATAAAGAAAAAGAAGATTGAAGTTCAGCTGATAGAGACACATGCACATGAGTGTAGCTCCAAAGAAATGAGGGAGACTCAAGAAATACTCAAAACTACATGCATAAATTTAGCCACACACTTATTACTGAAACTAGAAAGCAACACTAAATAATTTAAGAGTTTGTTTTTGTGGAACATGTTTTAAACTTCTGTGTTCACTCTCAGTTTCCCAAAACCTTTATGTCTCATGATGTAGGCTGATGGTTTGCTAGGTAGTAGCAGGTAAGTAGTTAGGTAGGCAGGCAGGCAGGCAGTCATTCTCCATCTTTGTTAATGGTACAGAGTGGTGATTCAGCAGTTACAGTTAGGGTTTTTTCCCAGATTTCATAGGAACTATTTTGGGTTGTTCTGTTTTTGTTTTTCCTGGAGCCTCTAGGAAGAACAGCTGCTTCATTTTTAGCTCTTTCTTAACTTTCTCACTCAGAAACCCCGCCTTCTCCCTGTCCCAATAGCCTTTTCCTGGGGCAGCCTAGGGTAGAGGGTATTCTGATTTCCTTCATCGCTTTGCCTACAGGTGCATCTCACCTAGATGGCTGTGACGTGTTCTTATGCTTTGCTCGGTTTACTTCCACAGAGATTTTCTTCCATAATTTATTTATTTTTTTATTTTTTACAAGGTGGTGTGTTCTAGGATGTTGTTTTACTTGAACATTTTCTACTTTTTACCCAATTTCTCAGAGTCCGAAAGGAATAAGAAATATATACTTTCTTATTTTTGTTTCCTGTTGAGGTATCTACCTGATGGCTTATTTTTTGTTTTGTTTTTTTGTTTGTTTGTTTTTTCTTCTCAGTAAGATATTGATGATTTATTAAATACACACCCAAAAACTGGTCATGACCATCATGACCAGGGTCACAGAGGTCACAGAGCGTAACTGTGATGTCAGTCTGCTTCCAAAGCAGGCCTTGTATAAGGAAAACCATATCCAGGTAACCAGGTATAGGAAACAAACCACATCCAGGTAGCAAACAGGTTCGTGTATGAAACAAACCATATTCAGGTAACAATCAGGTAACCACATGTAGGAAGCAAGGGGATGGCAATAGTACATCATTTTAAATAGCTAGACAAAGAATTTCTAACTGACCTTTAATTTGATTGGTCCCAAGTAGAACTGTAATTAAGGGTTCTTCAGAGTGTTAATGTAAGAAAGTAACAAAGTATAGTAATTTCATCTTGTAACTAAAATGGAAACTGAAGACAAAAATGGCTGCAGTTATGCTAAAGAAGCAGGTCCCAACAGCTACCGCTGGAAACTATTTGGGCCAAAGCAGAAAGTGCAGTTCCTTCTTTGTCTTTTTCTTTTTTTTTTTCTTTTTTTGTTTTTTTTTTTTTACTTTATTTTTTATTTCTTCGAGTTACATCTCAATCGCAATCCCTTCCCTACTCCCCCCTCCAGTCCCATCCTCCCACTCTCTTCCACCTCAACCTACCCAGCCACTTCCTTTTTTTTTGTTTTTAAGTTTAAGGTATATCTTCCCCCCACCCAACAACTCTGCCTTTCAGTCCAACAAATGGCTCTTTCTCTTATAATAATAAATACAATACGAAACAACACAGGTAATTAGGCCACAGTTATGAGGGTTATATGGCTTAGCATACATTCCCAATGTCCAGTCCATATGTATTTGGCCCCTGACTTTAACAATCTACTATCTAACCATCTCCATGAGTTTAAAGTTCTATATCCAACTCAGCTTTCATAATAACTTGTATCACAATTTTAAAAACATCTTCTTAGATCCATAACACTCTCTTGATTCCTAAACAACTCAAAATTTAATTATGAGACTCTAGCTATCTATTCTTCAACCACCTCAGAGACCTGAGAGGGATAAATATATCTGATTATATAGGAAGTACAGGGCCTGCAGCTTCCAAAACTAAGAAATGACATACCAGTGGCTGCCTGGACAGTTCCCATTTTCTCTCCATACATTACAGCATCGCTCTTCAGTCGTTTGGCCCCATTTCTCTGACAGACATTGATTGTAGAGCAGGGGTTATGAAGGACTTGCCTACCCTGTCTTGGCAGAGCTAGGCTGTCGACTTACCAGCTTCCAAGTTTTGTCCTTTTTGGACAGCATTCTGTCTACAGTTGGAGCAAGGGATTTTTCCTGCCAAGAAATAGGCTTGTGACTAATTCAATCATCTCCCACCGGAGATTCTTCAATGCTCATCTTCTACTTGGAGTAGAATAGGGGGTGCTGTCAGGAGTTGACATGTCTCGATATCAAAAAAATCTAAAGTTAAGAAAACATCTTTGAATGCCATATTCTGCAGATCTTTTGAGGTTTTTGAAGAGGCCCTATCTATCTCTTATATTAGGATAAGCAGATGTTGCTTGTCTCTTAGCAACTTGATTTCTGATTAGCTTAGAAAATAACTATAATAGACTGTCATAGTACCTAACACAATGACAGGCTTGCATGACTATTAGTTTGCATTTCTTAGTTATCCTAAACAGTTTATGACAATTCGTAGCAAAAGGCCAAAACTTTACATTTCATTTTTTTTCTTTACCCCCTAACCCTTCCATCCCATTTCTCTGGAGTGGAGTGTCCCTATATAATAGTCCCTCACCCCAGTTCAAAGGTCATATGAGGGCCAAGACCCTCCTCATACATTGGGGGTCTACGAGGCATACCACCAGTGAAAAGTGTCTCATTGCCCGGGAGAGAGAACTAAAAAACAAATAAACAAATAAGCAGACAAACAGATAAAAAATAATTAAAAATAAATAAATAAATAAAATTAAAAGTCTATGTCCATGTTCCCTTTTGTGTGTTGATTGTAGTATCGATATCCTCTACTATATAGCTAAAATCCTACTATACGTGAGTAGATGCCATATGCATCCTTCTGAGTCTGGGTTAGCTCACTCAGGATGAGCTTTTCTAGCTCCATCCATTTGGCTGCAAATTGCATGATTTCATTGTTCCTGATAGCTGAATAATATTCCACTGTGTAGATGTACCACAGTTTTTTAATTCATTCTTCAGTTGAGGGACATCTGGGTTGTTTCCAGTTTCTAGCTATTACAAATAAGGCTGCTATGAACATAGATGAGAAAACTTCCTTATGATTCCGTGAAGAGTCTTTTGGGTGTATACCCAGAAGTGGTATGGCTGGGTCCTGAGGCAAAGCTATTCCAAGTTTTCTAAGGTATCACCAGACTGACCTCCATAGTGGTTGCACAAGCCTGCACTCCCACCTGCAATAGAGGAGGGTTCCCCTTTCTCCACACCCTCACCAGCATGTGCTGTCATTTGAGTTTTTGATCTTAGCCATTCTGACAGGTGTGAGATAGAATCTCAGAGTTGTCTTGAGTTGCATTTCTCTGATGATTAAGGATGTTGAGCATTTCTTCAAGTGTCTCTCAGCCATTAGGGATTCCTCCTTTGTGAATTCTCTATTTAGCTCTGTCCCCCTTTTTTGATTGGATTATTTGGTTTCTTGGCATTTAATTTCTTTGAGTTCTTTGTAGATTTTGGATATTAGCCCTCTGTCAGATGTGGGGTTGGTGAAGATTTTCTCCCAGTCTGTAGGCTGCCGTCTTGTTCGAATGACAGTGTCTTTTGCCTTACAGAAGTTTTTCAGTTTCATGAGGTCCCATTTATTGATTGTTGATCTCAGGTCCTGAGCTGTTGGTGTTCTGTTCAGGAAGTTGTCACCTGTGCCAATGAGTTCGAGGGTTTTCCCCACTTTTTCTTCTAGTAGATTTAGTGTGACCGGCCTTATGTTAAGGTCTTTGATCCACTTGGACTTAAATTTTGTTTTTAAACAAGATTCATTTAAATATCTTCTGTTGTAAAAATAAATAAATAATAAAATCTAGGCTTTTTTAAATCTTTGTTTCTTATATTCTCCCTAGGTGTTCAGCTCCCAAACCACAGTTAGCTAATGCCTTTATTCATGATTCACCTTTCCTCTAAGCAGGCAGTGTCTATTGAACATGCAGAAAGAATATGCCTTCTCTTCCTTAAAGATCTCTGTAGGACTGTTCAGTCTTAAGTATTTTCTATATGGTCAATATCTTCACATATAAAATATCTTACATTAGAAAGACTGAAAGAACCAAGGAACGCATAGAGAACAGCTCTTTTCTTTTTTGTAGAACTAGAATAAGTCTTAGGTATCTACTGTTCGTAGGTACTCCCTCAACTCAGAGTAAGGTATGCATTTTAAATGATGACTGTCTAACATAAACACAGTTGACTTTGACCTGTGTTTCTAATACTATTCTAATGTGATAGCTGCATTTTAAACCTCATGTTCTTTCAACCACCAAATTCCTGTATATGTCCTACAGTATTCCCACTGGAAAACAAATTTCAGATAACCTTTGATCTTTCAAATCCCCATCAATGTGTCTTCTCCCAGCTCTACATTTTTGAAAAATCTGATAAAAGAGAAGAAAGCCCTAGCTGGACTGAAGCTCATTATTTAGACCAGGCTGGCCTTAAATTCATAGAGATTCACCTGCCTCTGCCTCTGAGTGTTATGATTCAGAGTGTGCTACCATGCCTAGCTAGTGACTAAAATTTTAATTGAATAATTTGAAAACTATAGGAAACATATCTGTTGTTAAAATCATACAGGGTAATGCATCGTCCTTGGCAGATGGAACTTGGAAAGAAGACAGCATGCCCACATTTTAACATTAAGTAGGCATGGGTAGATGTTTTTGAATGAGTGAAATGGATTGATGAACCACAATCCCGAGGCTCTGTTTCCAGCATGATCTTCCTTCTAGTGCCAGCCACCTTTATATTAGTAGTCAGAAGATCTTTTGGTGTGTTGGTTGTAGGATAATTATCCTGTACTATATAGCTTCAATCCAATTATAAGTGAGTAGATGCTGTGTGCATCTTTTTGAGTCTGGGTTAGCTCACTCAGGATGAGCTTTTCTAGTTCCATCCAATTGGCTGCAAATTGAATAATTTCCGTGTTTCTGATATCTGAGTAGTATTCCATTGTGTAGATGTGCCACAATTTTTTTTATCCACTTATCCGTTGAGGGACATCTGGGTTGTTTCAAGTTTCTAGCTATTACAAATAAGGCTGCTATGAACATAGATGAAGAGATGTTCTTGTGATTTGGTGAGGAATCATGTGAATGTATACCCAGAAGTGGTATGGCTGGGTTTTGAGGTAGAGCTATTCCAAATTATCTAAGATATCAGCAGACTGATTTCCATAGTGGTTGTACAAGTTTGCACTCCCACCAGCAATGGAGGAGGGTTCCCCTTTCCCCACAACTTCACCAGCATGTGCTGTCAACCAACACACCAAAAGGAACAGGAACATAGACTTTGTTACCTATTAGTGAGACACTTTGCCCTAGTGGTGCTACTGTGTAGGTACCCAGTACATGAGGAAGCTCTTAGCCTTCATATGACTGCTGAACTGGTTGGGGGGGACTGATATGTAGGGATACCCCACTCCAGAGGAGTAGGATAAGAGAGGGGGTAGAGGGTGGTAGAATAGGTGGTAGGATCAGGAGGGATGGAAAGAGGGCACTGGGTTGGAGATGTAATTTGAAATAATAAATAAACATAAGAAAAAATAGTCAGAAGATCTGATACAATGTTGCAAGTATCCACTACATCACCATCTTCCAACTGGGCAGTTCCAGTGATTTGACAGAATTCAAGTGGAAAACTAAAAGAATCACCAAAAAGTACATTTTGCAACACTGTGGGCTGCTTCAGGATGCAGAGCTATCAGCTGATTCATGGAGTTTCTGTTACAGTCACTCAAAGTGTTTACTTTCCGGAGTGTAGCCATGATAGTTGTCTTGGAAGGAGTTAAATATACATCCACTGGGATTTGAGTTGACCTCAGGAAAAGCAGATTTTGAAGCAAGAACAAAGGAGTCTAAATCTAGTGAATTGAGAGAGATCTTGGTACATTTTTCATTCTCTGAGTTCTTTCCAAATCAGACTATAGATTTTTCTCAAATCTACCACAGCAAGCTTGATACTTTTAGTGACAGTAGTGCATGGTGGCAGCCTGTGATCTGGGAACTGACAAGTGTGTGTGCTGCTTCTCTTCCACACAATGTGCCCCACTCATCCTCACAGAAGCTCAGCACTTCTCCATGTTTCTTTGTGGAGACAACAAGGAGCAGTGACTAATAAGCTCTTGGGGTTATTGAGCATCCCTCTTCAATGCTCACTTTCTGAAGTTGAAACACTCATGCATTACACACATGCATGCTAAACTTGTCAGAGGTGAAGTGCCTCCAAATGCCACTTGAGTGTGATTGAAAGACCCTGAGTCTCATAGAACTCATAATGAGATGCCAGGCCTGACTGCTCAGACTTTTTCTAAGAGAAAGAAACATCCTGTTTAAAAAAAAAAGACTTCAAGAAGTAGAAATAGCAGTCGATTATATTTCTATATAAACATATGCTGATAGATCTTATTAAAAGAGAAAGTAATAAAATGCTGTATTGTGCATTTTATTGAATATCGTATATAAGCATATATAAGATCATCACCATTCCTTTGGTTCTATATGAGGAATCAAAAATTATTTGATTTAATGCTTTAAGTTTCAAGGATAGAGTTATATCTTTTTCATCCTAGTCGATATAATTCATAAAACATTTCAAGACAGTATTAAGGATTTTTATACTTAAAGTCATTGATATGCCTGTGTTTAAAGTCAAGATGTGGTTAATATTGTTGCTGTATGATGTGGTTCTGAAAGCCTTCCAGCACAACCTGAGGGTTATTACTTCAGGAATTTTACTTGGAAGGAAATTACTTGGCTCAGTTTTCACATTCTAATTTCAGAAGATGTTAACAATGCTATCCCATAGTTGAGTCTCCTACTCCTAGATAAATTCCTCAAAGATTATCATAACTTCCTATCCTCTAATTTAATCTGTGGATCACACTTCTGTTCGATGCTCATCACTCCAGCCATGGAGTCTGTTTCGGCTGTACAGGGAAGAGGGTAATGGTTAGGAATTATGTAGATAGACTTGCAGGAACTTGGGATTATACTGCCTAGGTTTTGTATATGGTAATTGTACCATATGTCTCAATTAAATTAGACAGTTATCCCCACAAAAGTTCAGTTATCCCCACAAAAGTTATCAACCTAGAATGTTCTCTCCTTAAGTTTTTTTTTTGTTTTGTTTTGTTTTGTTTTGTTTTGTTTTGTTTTGTTTTGTTTTGTTTTGCCCAGCACAAGTTTTGTCAGGTTGTGCTTGTCACAATATACTATGCAAAACCTCACCTCATACTAAACATTTTGGATGAAAGAATTTGACTTTGATTTTCCTTCTGTTACTAGTAAGTTAACCAGGTAAAACTTGAAAAAAAAAATAACACTTAAAGACATTAACTAACATGCCCTGGCACGTTGTGCAATATATCTAATTGTCTAGGTATTAGTTTATGACTTACTTTCACTCATTACTATGTTCAGTGAAAATCAACAAAATTCCTTGATATTTCAGTTAAATGGCTCTACATGATAAGAACTAATCATGCATGTTGGTGCCTATAAAATGGCAAGCAAAAGTCCTTTGCCTAGTATGCCCACATAATACATTAGTCATTCAAGTGTTTCCATGTATATTTCCTTCTAATAGAAAAAAGCCAAATTAGACAATTTATTAACAATTTTCATCATTCTGCGTTTTCATGGTGGTCTGATGTATAATTAGCTAGAAATCCTCCATTTAAAATTAATTGGTCCTGCTGGGCATGGTAGCTCATGCCTTTAATCCCAACACTTCAGAGGCAGAGGCAGGCAGATCTCTGTGAGTCTGTGGTCTAAAAAGTGAGTCCAGGACAGCCAGGACTGTTAAACAGAGAAACCCTGTCTCAAAAAAGAAAAAAAAATTAATTGATCCTATCCTGATTGACTACAATTACAATTAACATTAATATTACTTTACAAGGGTTAAGAAAAATATATCATTTATAGAAATTCCAGCTATCCTTTAATTTTTATACAGGGTTTTGTCAATAAAAAAAAATCCAAAGTAAGAATTTGCTTTCCTTATAGCAAGTCTCTAAAACATCTACTTTACTGATGTGAATGCTTATCTTTTTATACTGCTCAGCAAAGCAGCAAAGTATAAAACAGCCTGCAGCTGTGTTTTTGTTAAGACTTGTTTGGAGACTTAAGAGAGCCTTAGAGCAGCAGTTAGAGCAATGGCTACTCTTGTAGAAGACCCGAGTTTGATTCCCAGCACCTACATGGTGGCTCACAACCATCTGCAACTCCGGTTCCAGAAAATCTGATCCCCTATTGTGGCTTCCATGGGCATTTGGTACACAGAGGTGCATGCAGATAAAATACCCAAACACACAAACTAAAATTTTTAACTTGTTTTTTATGCACTAGTAGCACTGCATTTTGTTTATTGCTTCATACTCATAAAGTAAGCTTTCTTTGTTTCAGACAGGGTCTCGCTGTACAGCTCAAACTTTGTGATCTGTGATCCTACTGCCTCAGCCTTCTGAGCACTGGGGTTATATGTATGTTAACAAGCTCCATGTGTGTGGTTTTAATTAAACACCTGAGCAGTTCATAAGGATCAGCCAAGTACCCAGGTCAGCTCATCAAAAACAGTGGTGACTGTTACTGCAGTGCCCTGTGACAGATGTCACAGGGTTAGAAACTGCTCTGTCTACATGGGTACTCCAAAACAGAATTTCAGCAGAACACTATCTCTTCACTTTGCTCTATTTTTCTAAATGCCTCAGTATAGAGAACACACACCACCATATTACATGTAATCTTGATATTCTAGGTCCAAGAGGGAGGTTTGTTATTTTGTTTTGTTTTTCCTGTAGGCTTTGTGGTGCTTTTCTGGCTATCTCAGTGCCTTAAAGGAAAATTACTTGAAACTCTGTCTTAAAAGATTGGATTATATCTTCCTGCTGCTATTTTTCTCTTCATACTTTGGCAAATCATTTCCCTGAAATACAAGTGTGTTAGTTTAAGTGTGCTAGATGTTATTTAGTGCGGGATTTTAAAGACATAGGGAAGTGCTTGTATTTCAAAGTGGCTTTTCACTTTATACAAGACTTATAATAGATTCCACTTAACTATAATAATTCAGAACAAATTTGATTTAGATGTAATTTCTCAGAACTATAACTACCTGTAAGTCCCTACACCTTGACAATTCCTTTAAATACTCCATTTGATTCTAAAAGAAAATTAGCTGGAAGTTATTTTTAACATGTGTGCATTTGATTGTTAGAGCAGAGGTCAGGAATCTTTCTTTACTAAATGTTGTGGGTTTGGCCACATACAATAGTGCTTTTTCAATCCAAAATTGTCACATGCTAGTTATTCACTGTTTTCAAACATGTTACCTACTACATTCTCAGTAGTAAGCAACTCCAGGAGTAGGGAAGTAAGTGGCCTATTAATATTTTATAAAGCCTTAGCTCTCTTAAAAATTGATTTATATGTTCTACTCTGTGATAACATTTGATGTTGACTTTTTAGGCTATTTTATCAACTCAGAGGTGATTAAGATACTACTCAGAGCAATTAAACAGTTCTTTTATAGAATAATATATTCAAAATTCAACTTCAATATTTTAAATTGCAGGAATTGAAACAGAAGGAATAATGATTAATAGACTTTGTCACTGGAGGAAAATCTCAACCTGTTATGTATACAACAGCAGCCGTGTAAGCCTGCTATAGGCAGAGGTGGGTGTTCCTGAGACCAGAAAGAAACTGGATTAAGAAATCCAGAAAGAAACTAGATGCAGAAAGGGCAATAGGAAGATGTATCAAAGAAAATTACAGTGAGCAGATAAGTCATTTAGGAAAGATATTAGGGAAATGATTTATTAAGCTAAGCAAATAAAAAGTATCTTAGTAGTAAATAAGGACAGTTGGCATGTATGTAGGTGTGGTCTTGGGACTTTGCCACCCAGACCAGGGATTTGGGCTGTGGGGAAGGATGATGACCATCTGCTCCAAGGGACTCCTACTGGCTGATCCACAGAGCACAGTTGGCACAGGTCTCACAGGAGACTGCCAGCCTTCCTATCGGGAAGTAGGCAAAACAATGGCATTGCTGTCAAGCACAGAAATGAAGTTGAAGATGTAAGTAATAGGTAGATCTTCAACAGGGTCAAGGAACTTGGGAGCGCATGATCCAGGCAGATGGAAGTTGGCATGTCTCTGGGACAGATTGCCCTTGCATGTGGTGGAAGATGCTTGAAAAACTAGGCAAAAGTGATTCTCAGTGAGTAAGGTTGAAACAATTACTTCTCACAAGATACTTAGCACAACCTTTGCCATCTAAATATAAACAAAACAATAAAACTAAATATTAAAAAAAGAAACTATCTACAAAGTAAGTCATGTGAAAGCATGTAAATAATAGTGATAACTCTTACCTGACTGCCTGCACACAACAAACTGATACAAATGCCTTTTTTCTCTAACCTTCTAAAACATTACCAGTAAACATTTCACCACCTTAGAGGAGCCATCTTTTTCTTTTTCTTTTTTTTTTAATTTATTTCTCAATCATAACCCCCTCCTCCTCCCCCTTCCAGTCCCACCCTCCTACCCTCTTCCCCCTCATCCTCCTATTGTTTTTTTGCTTTTTTTTTAAGTTTAAGGTATATCTTTTTCCCTCTAACAACCCCCTTTTAGTCTGATAAAAGACTCTTTTTTATAGCAATAAATACAATACAAAACAATAAGAATAATTAGGCCACAATTATGAAAATTATGAGGTATAACATAAATTCCCAATGTCCAGTTCATACATATTTGGCAACTAATATTAATATTCTATTATCTGTCTATCTCAATGAGTTTAAAGTTCTATACCTAACTCAGTTTCCATCTTAACTTGCGTT
>CAJQZJ010032130.1:9077004-9092325 GCA_907164525.1 Lophiomys imhausi
TATTATTTTTTCAACAAACACTTCTGGTAGAGGGGAACCCCTGATCCACAGCTACAAATTACTAATCATGTGTATTATTCAACGTTTTAGTCCATTTCTGAAACTTTTCCTTTAAATCAAAAGGACCGCTCTTTAGTAATTGCAGGCTGCTTGGCCTCCTGATGGGAGACTCATATACCCGTAATCCCCCTGACGACTGTTCCTGGCACCCATCCCACTCCTCAGCAAAACACTGAGACTGAATTAAGAGGATGAAGAGGATAATTATTAGATTCAGGAACAGTTTCCCAGCAAAATCTGTTTTTTATTCACCACCGTGAAAAACTGTTTATGGTTTTGGAAATACTCTGTTATGGTAATGGGTATGAAGCTGTTAGGAGAAGTGACCTTATTTTAAAATTTAACAGTTAAAAGTTTTTTAACAAAAAAAAAAAATTGTATACAGTACAGCCAAAAGCATACAGATTTTGGTGCTGCTCTGCTCCTTATGATGCCTCTGCAGAATCATTTTGAACGTTAGTGATGTTTATAATCATTAGTGAATGGTATCAGCTCCTATTTCTTCTGCCTTGAAATATCCAATCTAATTTTACCAAGTATGCACTTTTTATAAGTTAGATATTGAATCTTTCAAACGTATGGATATTTTTAACAAGCATTTTGTCAGGTTAGTAGGAAAACTGTCAAAATCTCAAACTGAACATGGTATGAATAGTTATAGGCATCACCCATATTGAAAGTAACAGCCCTGTTTGTCAGGCACGGAGCAGTGCTTGTGGAAATATGTAAAGGTACAACCAGAGAATTTAGTTGTTCCTATCATGGAAATAAAGGAAACACCAAAGTAGGTCCCCTGGACAGCTAAGAGCCATTGATCCTTCCCTGGAAATACTGTTTAATTACTGAATTTTAAATATTAGTTTATTTGCATCTTAAAACATCAATGATACCTGGCAAATTAGTTGTATTTAAAAATTGCTCTTAGCATGATTTCTTTAAAAGAACATGTTGGTGAAAAAATTAGCATGTAAATTTTTATTGTTGGACACAGTCATCGCTATCTGAAATAATTTTCTCTTTGTGTCTAAGAGACTTAAATCCTAGTAGGAGACTTATTTCTCTTTTTTAAAAAAGTTTTTGTGACCAGTAATGCATTAGAAGTAAATATGAGGAGCATATTTTGTGTAGTAATAACTGAGATTATTCATTTCTCATGTGCTTTATCTGTGTTTAAAATTCTTAGAAAAAAAGCTTAGAGAAAAAATGTGTACATCAATATATAGATTTAAAATATATTACATCCATTTCTAATACATGTGAGAAGGTTTCCTAAAATTGCATTGTGTTTTGCAAATGAGATCTTTCCTAGCCCATCTGAGTAAAGCAGGAAACAATAACAGAGGCATAAAGGCAATAAGGATGTTTTATTATATATTATTCACTGAAAGTGATCTATTTCGTGCTTTGAGCTTCACGTGTGCGTGTGCACCTGAGAACTTGTTTTGCATGCAGTGTCTTTCATAGTGAGCGTCTATACAAGTGACATCAGAGTTCTGGGAACAGAGGGTGGATATTATTCAAGCCCTTTAATTGGCATAACTTCAGAAATTCTTTTGGCTAATTTATAAGTACAGATTTTATGTGTATATGTAGTTACAAAGAAATGAATTCTAAGAAGTTCAAAGTAGACTGGTAAAATATATAAGCCAGTTAGTATATTTAGGATACAAACATAAAATAAATGATAAACTGCATATACTTGTTAGAAATTTTCATTTAGAAACAGAACTACTGTTTTCGAAATGTACTCTGTATCTTGCAGGTATTTGATATATTGCTAAAACTGACCCCTCAAGAATAAGATATTATAATGAGAAACAAGAAAATGCCCATACTTGATGCAGTTTTAAAGGGAAAACTTTATTTTTTTATCATTTATTAAAAATTTGTCAGTGAAGAACTTCAGAAGCTATTTGATGGTTTCTTCCCATAAATAATTTTTTACTTTGCTTTGACTATACCAATAATTTTTATAATACTAATAAGATGTGAGCTCGTGTGCTTATATGTAACTGTAATTATGTTTATAGAGTAAAAATGTACAAATGGGTATTTTTTAATTAAATCTTTAAAGCTTAGATTATAATCCTAAGGAACAGTTACAAAATTCCTTACCTTCACTGTACTGTTTTGGAGTATATCACAAATACTAAAAGAACTGTGTCCGCAGCCTTCCTGCAGACATGGTATGCCCATGCTGGGGAAGTGCAGAGCTCCTACCTGACCAGAGTGCCTCTTCTTGCTGCAGTGGAAACCTGAGACAGGATTTAGCCAATGTGGTGTAGCAAGTCGGATCTGCATTTTGAGGCTCTTTCAGGGCCCTTGTAAACAGATTTAGCTCAATGGTAAAGTTAAGTAGTGGGGGGTAAAAATCCTCCACATGTAAAAGCAAATGAGTTTTTAAAGAACAGAAAATAATCTCTATGAGAAATTACTTGTAAATTATCCATGTGGAAAGTAAACCTAGCTCTTAACATTTCTATAGAAACATGCATTTTGATTAAGCCGAAAAAATTTAGAAAAAAAACTAAAAAGTAGTCAATCATGTATCTGTATATACTCAGATATTTTGTTCTTTTTTGTATTTTTCATCAGTATTGTTTTTCTTGCTTTACTTGCTGTTTCCTTTATTTTACATTATTCACAGATTACCTCTCTGTCTAAGACTGACTTGCGTCATTCCCTCCATCATTGTGTGAAGTCATTTCAGCAGAGTTCCTCTTCGGAGTTGTAGCCTCCTCTGCTTTGTGAACTTTAGCCAGAGTCCTGAGTCTTTACCTGCCCATCCCCACCCCAGGGCGTGTGGAAAAGGCGCTGTCTCTGCCCAGTGCAGTGTGTTCTCACTCTCCCTCCCAAACTGGGACAGAAGGAAGGATGTAGAGGGAGGTATATGTGCAGAGCAGATGTGAAAACAGATTTGTGTATAAATTTTCAGTAACTTTTCTGTGATACTTAAGGTTGGGTTTCCAGGGGTTAGCATGCTTTCCAAAATCAAATGGGAAATGGAAGTTTTCATTTCAGAGAGCTTTAATATCAATTATTTTCTAAATTTTACTAAACCCTTAGCAATTAATGTACAGATTGAGTAAGTTAAGAAGGTATCATGGCAATACATGTGTGACACTTAATGCACCACCATAGCATGTATCAGACGGCACTACCTATTATCACCAGTCTGTTAGTTTAGTTTGAAGTGCTCACCACCTGAAAGCGCATGCCTTGTCTATCTGTGAAAAGTAAGGAAAACCCTTGCTGTGATAGATACCATCCATTCATTATGGAATGGTTTTGTAGAATCAAAATAGAGTAAACCACAGTTCATTTTGTCAAACCAAAAACCTACTACCTAGCTACATTTGTATGAAATCTAACACAACATGACAGAAATAATAGCCCGGCTCTCAATGCACACTGAACTGGTGAAAGAAATCAGGAATGGTTTGGCAAAGATAAAACATAAAATTGATTTTGTGTTATTTTCTTTTCATTCACGTTCATTCCAGGTAGACTGTGTCAAATGCCTACAGTAGAGAAGAGCTTGTTCATGCATGCAGGACAGAATAAAGATTAAAAGCTCTAGGAAATCAGTTTGCTTCAAGAAACCATTAAAGTGTGCCTGTCCCTCAGGCTTCACAGATGTGTTGATTGTTGCGTTTCAATCATGTAAATATGTTGCAGCATAAAGTAACCAAGATTCCCTGTTATAGAAGTGCTCCTGTGTGGGGGTAGGGAGGGACAAAAGAGGACTAAATAACACACTGTAATGAAACCTGCCTTTGGGCAGCACATGCTTCAGTTCTGAATGCCCAGAAATACTTTGTGAGCACTCTAGGCTGCCTAGCAATGGGGATTTTCTAATTCTGGCGAGCTTGACAAAGTAAATACAACTCTTGAACATAAGGCAGCTCCTAATAAAAAAAATGAAAAAAAAAACAATTCCCCCTTGTAAATACCTACATTTGGCTCCATTAAAAATTCTTTCTTCATACCCAGGAACCAGTAGACCCTTAAATATGGGGATCTCAAAGTAACTGGAGAGTAGTTGGGAGATTTAGAGCTGTCAGGATGTTTTACATCGCCACTGCCACTGAGAACTTCATACACTATCTCAGGGCTTTGGAGAATGTTGTTCTGCATACACTGTAGGCATTATACAGAGAAACACTCTGGCCATTATTGCTCTTGGGAGTCATTTGCTTGCAGCCAAAAGGAAACCAATGCATGTTGCTGGGTATGCTATCTAGGGTATAAAAATGTATGCGTGCCACATTTCTGGGCTGAAAAAGTACTCCTTCAGGATTGCCAGATCTGGAGGTTAGCTACTGAGCTGACAGTAACATGCTTCCTTAGCTATTTGGAAAACTACAAGATTGCAAAAGTCTCTCTTTTCTGCCTTTTAACATTTTAGGATTCTAGTCCATAGTTAAAGGTCAGTCATACCTCTGCCAGCCCCTGAATTGTATCATGGGTCTGCTTCACCTAAAAATCCCTAATATTTCAGAATGGACCTGGGTGCAAATGTACTCATATATTTACTAACAGTTCCCTGAGGAGGCAGTTTCAGAGGAACAGGCACTACTTTGAATTGTAGTGACAGATCACCTTTGTCACCACCAGGGCAGTGTCCATATCATATGCTATGAAGGAAGAAAGGAATGGAGTGCAAAAGAGTTCTTGAGTGATTAGCAGTTTGAATGTATTTCTAAAATAATTCTTTAAGTTTACAACTCGGATCTAAAACACATACATACAGTTTTTTTTTCCTTAAACCATCTTATTATTTTTAAGACACCTGATGAGTGTCCCCAAAATACTGCTTCTAAAATTTTTTCTCATTTATCTAGAAAAGGGACTTCCTCGGTAACATGCACCTGGGATACCTGTCATAGTGACAATCAAGATCCCCCTGCCTTCTTCCCTCTCCTGTGATGTAGTCATAGGCTCTGGAGTTTCTCCCTGTGGCCCTGCACTCTCTGGAACATCTGTGCCCTTTTCCTGCACGGTATGCTCCAGAGCCATGCAGACTTTGAATTAAAGAGCAACTGGGACCAGGGAAGAGGTAAGCAGAGTGAGACTCTGCTACACAGTTCAGGAAGGATGGACGAAAGGGAGTTGTTGGGAGATAGGAAGAGCCCATTTTGCTATTTAGGCAAGAGAGCACAGAGGATCACAGTGAGAGCAGTTAGTCTACTGAGACTTCAGTATCTCATGCCCTTTCCCAGGAAGCAGCAGGATAGGGAGGAGTGCAGAGGACACATTGAATGGTGGGGCACAGGGAGGCAGCAGGTGATGGGGTGCACAGGGCACATTGGGCACAAGGGTGCAGGTAGTGGGGTGCAGGAGGATACAGCAAGTTGGGGTGTGGTGGGTATTGGGGTGCAAGGGTATATAGCAGGTGGTGAGGAGTGCCCAGGGGTAAACAAAAGCACCCCTTTTGTTTTCTTTCTAACTTTAGGTAACAATTCAAATTGTATTCTGTTGCCTAAATGTTTTTTTTTCTCAGTCCAGCACATTAATGGAAATAAAAAGAGGAGGGAAATGCAAAGAAAAAAGGAACTCCCTTTAGTTTATATAAAAAGTAAAATCAGTGTCAGACATGATGGCTCAAGCCTATAAATCCCTGCTTTTGGGAGGCTGAGGCAAGAAGATTGCCACAAGTATGATGCTAGTTACTAGAACTAGCCAGGCTAGTTAGTGTAGGCTACAAAGAGAGTCACTGTCTCAGAGAAAAGAGTTGTGGGTAGGAAGGGAAGGAGGGACCATGTTAAGCAAAGTTATCCAGAGTGTCCTAGTTCTCTGGATGCATGAAAGAGGGAAAACAATATGCCTTTTCTGCATCTTAATTGAAAGTTTGAGAACATGAATGTTTTAGCATGTTGATGTTATTACCCTGCAGTCCAAAAAATTCCAATTTCTCTTTTAAGAAAAGTAACCTGAGTAAGTTATTCCCACACACTCAATACTGGAGTTTCTCCTTAGATGTGTCACACAGAACTCAGCCCCTCCACAAGGAGAGCAGGCAGGAAGAAGCTGGGAGAGGCAGGAAAAGACATTTGAGTCACTTTTCTGTTGGGAGTATTTCTTCTGAATCAGAAGAAAGCATGTTCTAAAACAGCCTTTGTACACTGTTCTCTGTAAACGTCCTTCATAAAATGCAAATGCTTGCAGTAACTTGTTTTCCATTATTGAAAATATCCACGCATGACTTAATAAGGAAATAATCAATAACCATAGAAAAATATTTCTATCACTTCTGTGATAACCCTAACCCTTTGGAATTAAATCCAAATCAATTCTCATAATTTACAAGCCCTACCAGGTCTGCCCCCTGCCTGCAAGCCACACTTAATAACAATTTGCCTGCTTGTCTATGCTCCAGCAAACCTGGGATCTTTCTGCCCTTCAAACATGCCAAGCTTACTCCTGTCTCATCACCTGGATCTTCTCTCTCCAGGTCTTATAAGTTCCTTCTCAGAATTCAGATCGTAGCACAGATGTGCTCTTGGGGAAGTTCTTCACCAATTAATGTGGTGTCCCACAACCAGTGCCATGTCACCATGCTTCATTTCCCTTCAAGCATCCCTTGCTATCCACATGGTCCACATTTGCCTGCTCATCTGTACTTTCAGTCGCTCCTTTATGAGAGTATGCATTGTCCCTTCTGGGGTGAGTTCCATGGAAGCATGGATCTTGCCCAACTTGCTCGATGTCTCTGCTGTTTAGAGATACTATGACACATACAGAATTAAAAGTGTGGATACTGAAGTCATGCTGCCTGCATTCAATTCATTCCAGTACATTAAGGATGTCTGCTCTTATTGTTTTGGACTTAATTACATGGTTCATAGCTAGCTGTAAGGGAAACCTAGAAATGAAGCCTTTAGTCATAATGGCCTTGTATTCAAGGTCTTGGTACTAAGGGAAAATGGAGACTATATATTGGCACACAATTATCAGTCTCTATCAAATATGACAGCCCTTTGGAACCCAAGACTGTGCTTACATTTTCCAACAAATACCTATTCTCTTACCCAGGGACAGGTAAGGAGAGATTTCTCCAACTAGAAAATTGAAAAATCATATGCCCTGGCAGTTCGTAGAAAAAAATCTTCCTTGAGGGTTGGGATGTAGCTCAGTTGGTAGAAATGTCACTTAGCATGTAAAATCCCTGGGTACAGTCCCTCAGAGTCTAGTTTTTAAAAAAAATGGGTATGGTGGTAAACACAGTAATCCCAACACTCAGAAGGGAAAAGCAAGGGACCAGAAGTCCAAGGTCATCTCTGCTTCATACCAAGCTTAGACCTAGCCTGGGATACATGAGACCCTGAAAAGAAATAGAGGGGGGAGTCTTTTTTATCCATTATTCCCTTTTCCTTTAAGAAGTCTTTCCTTTGCCCATTATCAAATATGACTACATGAAGTTGTTGTTAAAAGATGTTTGAGGTTTGAGGACCAGTGTGGCTTTGGGTGTTGAATAACTCTAGGCTTCTGACCAGGTTTGTGGTTTCTTTAGCAATATAAATAAGGCTTTGAGGGAACTCAAGGCCTTGGAGCAATGTTTCTAAACCTGTGGGTCAGTAGAAGGACCCTTTCACAAGTGCCCCCTAAGACCATCAGAAAACACAGATATTTACATTAAGATTTATGGGCTGGAGAGATGGCTCAGCCATTAAAGGCTAGGCTCACAACCAAAAATAAGATTTATAACCATAGCAAATTATAGTTATGAAGTAGCAACAAAAATAATTTTATGGTTGGAGGTTACCACAATATTGAGGAACTGTGTAAAAGAGTTGCATCATTAGGAAGGTTGGGAACCTCTGCCTTCAGTTCCCAGCCCATTTATTTGCTTCCTCTCTGTTCCATGTACAAATTATACCCCTCAAAGAGCTTGTCTGCATGTAGCTCCAGGGTTTCTTTGCAGGAAATAGATACAGCCCAATTATTTTATGAGAAAGGAAATCTCTAACAGAGCATTGGGGTTGGGTAAAATAATTGGAGGAGTTGGAGGACATTGCCACAAAACTGGACTCTAGGAGGACAGGAAGGGGAGGTGCTAGGAGACCCCCACTGAAGCTCCTGACTGGACACACAGCTCTTCGGACACAGCCTTGAAAAGTCCCACTCTGCACTGCAACTGCTTCTTCACCCTCAGGATGCAGCCAGCTGGACACTTAAACATTAGTCCAACCTCCATGTCCACGAAGGCTTCTCAGCGCTTAGGAAGGCAGTATCTAGTCTGAATGCTGGTGCCAGAGCAGTCCTCTCTGCACCGGTGCCTGCCAACTGCAGTAGTAACACAGCAGGAGAGCTGCTCTTGCTTCTCTTCCACCTTCTACATCTAGTACACAGATGCACTGAGTTGGATAAACCTCATCTGTGTCTTTCCAGACCCTGCTATGAGGAAAGAACACCAGAAGGCAGTTTGAGTGGATACCAAGTACCTGCTTTAAGACCTGAATCTTATTTTCTGGGATCTGTTTCATTTTATAATTAGCTACTTGAAACCACATGAAATAATAGACTTGATTGAGAAATTAGCACTCCTCACATGACCATTTTCTGGCTATGCCCTTAGTGAAGGTCTTCAAAAAGGCTCAGGGGCAGAGACATCACTGGCAAATGTAGTCATCCAGTGCACAAACATCCAGGTGTTTGCAGACTAACAAGGCCCCAAATTGCCAAGCCTTCGGTTTGTTGGTTAAGACTGTGAAGTCTAAGCAAGGTACCTCCTTTAACAGAACTGTAGTCCTATCTTGCTAGCGTTCTAGTTCTGGCATGAGTTCACCTCTTTTATAAACACTTTTGAAAGAAGCCATAAAAATCAACAGACACACCAGTATTCTAAATGTCTTCAACATTTCATGGAGAGCCACTGTTTACTAGGTATAATGTTTACCTTCCAGGTTATCTCAGATATGATAACAATACTAACAATCTGATCTTTGACCTCCCTGCCCATCTTCCAACCACAAAATCAAAGCATATGTGTATCACAGAACTTAGGTATTATATATGTCATTTGCCAAGATCTGTATTAATAGGGTGGAGGTTAGACTGCTGTTACAGTGATCCAGTGAGGGTTCCTTGGATAATGCAGAAGTCTGTATCTCTCACATAGACCCACTTGGGCGGCCGAGGCTCCTTTGGTGACCAAAATATTGTAGACTCATTCCATCCTTTTGCTTTGTTCTCCTTAGCACATAGCATCCATCTTATGACCATGATAGCTACTTCAGCTCCACTCTCAAGTCTATACATCAGCAAGTGAAAAAAAGGAAGTTAGGTCTGCCCTGAACACTTGCAGAGCCAAGAGCAAGAATACATTTTAAAGTTGTCAAGCCGTTAAATGTCTCTCTCTTTCACAAATATACTTTTCTTGAAATTTAGAGTAAAAGTTCTACTTGAAAATATAAGACAGAGTTGCTCTGCAGGCCACCTTCTCTCCTACAAATGGGACCACTTACATATTTGCACATACCCAGCTTGCACATCCATAATGTTCATACGCCCACTAACAGCATGTCTTTGCTACTCCAGAAGCTTCAAAGTGTGCACACAGACAGCGCAGTGCACTCATGAGTGGGCACACCTGAAAACAAGTCTATAGGCTTTGTAGCCATCAGGACATGAAATTCAGAGTTTCTGTGACCCTGGAACATATTCAACAAAGAAAGATACAGAATTTTTTAAATCCTTTCTAAGAGGAGGGCAGAAAAGAGTCTCATGTAATCCAAGCTAACCTCCAACTCTGTATGTAGCTGAGGATGGCCTTGAACTACTGGTCCTCTTGCCTGTACCTCCAGAGTCTTGGGTTTATAGGCATATGCCACCACCAACTATGAGGCTGATATAAATGCATACTGCCTTAGCCTCTAATTTTGCCCTCCATGAGAAAGAGTCTGGCCAGAGGAGAGGTAAATGATCAATGGCCCTCTTGGTGAGATTTACTAGCCATTCTAAGAGAGAAGGGAAGGTGACAGTGCCTACTCCTTTAAAAAATAAAAATAAAAAATAAAAATCCTAACATTACCATGGCAAAGAAACAATGGCCAAGACGCAGTCACTTAACCTCATTTATTAGCAAGGGAAGGTGGGAAATGCAGCCTTTATTAAAGGACGTCATGTGACCTTCTAGTATTCAGGGATTCTTTTACCATCCAAAGAGAATAGATATCGGGAGTAAGCTAGCAATCTCTACCACAGACACTTGCCTTTTCACAAATCATACTTTGTTTAGACAAGTAAGTTCTTCACAGTCTGCTTTCAGAGAGGTGAAAGCAGATTTGGAGGCAAGACAATACTGTCAGTTATAATTGACGGTCAAAATAATTGCACACCTGAGCATTTTTCAATGGGCAGCCAACACGCAGTGTTCCAGCTCTGAGATGTTATCTGATTTTCAGATCAGTCAAGAAAAAACAAAACCAAATGAATTTTTTAATTCAAAGAATAACATAAAATTATGGCACTAATTGAAACCATTTTAATATTAAACCCTAAGAATGAATTGGACCTTAAGAAAATAAAAACATAAACCAAAAACCTCACCATGTGTAGCAGAATATTTTCCAGAAGTACTCAGCCATTACCAAATGAACACTTGGAAATCCAAAAAGAGAAAAAAGAAGGCAGGGTAGGGAAGATTGGTTCTGGCATTGTTTCCACTGGCCAAGTTGGATACAAGGCTAGTGCACAATCATGAAAAATTGGGTAGAAGCATACCATACTGTAGTGTCTTAACTGACTGTAGAATACTTGCGATATAGTGTTATGTTATAATAATGTAATCATTATTAAATATTGTAAATGTAGAAGTATAAAATATAATAACTAGAGGCTAGAGAGATGGATCAGTGGGTAAGAACACTTGTCCAACAAGCATGAGGACCTAAGTTCAAATTCCTAGCAGCTACCTAAAATGCCTGAACCTCAGCATTGGGTAGCAGAAGCAGGCAGGTCCCAAAGTTTGCTGTCCAAACAGCCAAGTAGCCAACTGGCAAGTTTCTAGTTCAGTGAGAAAGACAAACAGGATGAAAAGTAATAGAAGACATCCAACGTTCTTCACTGGCTGTTCCATGAACACACTCAGATGCACCACACCACACGCTTATGTCAAACCCCATGCAAAATAGTAACATGCAATAGCATGGGGCACTGACATTCCACTGGCTGAAACAGCAGTCTGTGAAACTTGTAATAAGGACAAATGTATCAAGCCTGCTGCACCCTCTTCCCTGTTTCTCTGTTAGAAAATGCATCTCTCCTCTAAGGAAAGGGGCATCTCCCTACAAAATAAAGCAAGAGAACATTGCTTTACCCTCCTGCACTCTAGGCTCCTGGGGGAACCAGATGAGTGTTTTCTTGGTCAGAAACTAAAAATGGAACCCCAAGCAGTGAGCTGTGGTTCACCACAGCTATGCTCCTGATGCTGGTGGTTTTGTTATGCAGCCTTTCCTTTAATGATGGCAAAGTACTGATTGTCTCTCTGTGTGCTTGTATCTCAATTTGCACTTGTTCTCCCATCAGTAGTAACAAGTCTGCTAAGCATTTTTACGTACATTTAAACAAAAAGCCTCTTTTGCAGCTCAGTCTGTGCTTGTTTAAGTTTGGGCTGTGAGTAAAGTGACATGGCCAACCCCAGGTCCTGTCTCTTGGCGGTATTTTCCTGACACAGCATCAGTCTTGAGCCCACCATGGATCCCCTTATTTAGAAGAAGGCAGACCCATCCTTTGTGCTCAGAATTGCCTACTCATGAGAGTAAAGTGGAGAATTGATACACTTCTACATTTTTAAAAATATATATTTACTTTTACTTTTTTGTTGTTGTTTTTCTATGCAGTGTTTCTCTGTCTGTCCCTGTTTCCCTGACTCTGTTTCCCTGACTGTCCTGGACTCGCTTTGTAGACCAGGCTGGCCTCGAACTCACAGTGATCCACCAGCCTCTGCCTCCCAAGTACTGGGATTAAAGGCATGCGCCACCACACCCAGCTTAATATTTTTAATTGTATGTATGCTAGCACACTCGTGCAAGTGCCTGAAAAGGCCAGAAGCATCAGATCTCCTGGGCCTAGAGTTATGGGTGGTTGTGAGTGGTGACATGTCTCCTCTTTCAAGCCACTTGTAGGACAGGAATGCCTCTGTTGTGGCTCTTTAGCCTGTGCTCTAATTCATTGTATCACACAAAGTAGGATTACAGAAATCAACAAGCTCTCTGCACGTGAGGGCACCGCAGAGCTGAGACTCTTTAAAGGAGTGGGATGGATGCTTGTTGTGCATATGTGTCCTCCCCTTTGTGTGAAGAAGGAAAAATAACTATTAAAACCCAGGTGGAGGAGCTTCATATTCTGACATTTCCTTTATTCGCCATTTTGTCAGCAGTGAAGACGTGCAAAAAACTTTTTTTTAATGATGTGGATCTTGAATTGCTGTCTGTATTACTTCCTATTCTGTTGCTGTGATCAAACACCATAGCCAAGGCAACTTATGTGAGAAAGAGTCTAGTTGGGCTTCTGGATCCAGAGTGCTAGAGTTCATCCACAATGGCAGGGAAACAGGGCAGCAAGCTCTTGGCATGGCAGTTGAAGAGGCAAGCATCAAGCATAGGGGCAGACTAGTAGGTAAGGCATTTACTTTCAGAGCCTGCTTCCAGTGACATACTTTCTCCAGCAAGGTTGTACCACCTAAACCTCCCCAAACAGCACTACCGACTGGGGTACTGTTAAAGTGCCCAAGACTATACGAGACATTTCTCATTCATACCTTTTTAATACAGCCATGCACTGTGGCACTGGCCCAAAAGCCAGCCAAGGAATTGTGGGTACAGCTTCCTTTATGTTTATTATTACAGGGGTGGGGGTTAATGTATACTAAATACTGAAGTTCTGGCTTACTTCTTGAGACCCAGTAACTAAATTGGTGCCATTTATAGTTGTTAGTGAGTTATACTTGTCCAGTTACTTCCTTGCACTAGTAAACTCACTTGGTTGTGTCATGATATACTACATATATTTTTCTGAGCCCCCCTGAAGCCTAGTTTTTTAGCAGAAGAGGTTTAAATATGTCAGTGTAGTACTTGACAGTTCACAAAGTATCTGTGTATGTCATTTGATCTCCATGGTAGTCTTGTTAGGAGACAGTTATTCCTTCATATGATGAGCACACTGAGGCTCATCAAAGGACAAAGGCAGGAAGCTCCCTGTCACCCACCTCCATGCCCAGTGCCCTTGCACTATGGCTTCTGCTTTGTCTCTGGCAGGGTCCTGAACACTGGGGCAGAGGGACAGATTTTCAGTAAGGAGGCCAATATAGAACCCATCAGGTCAGGTATGAACCAGTTTTCATTCAAATTTGTTGCATTTAAAAGAAAATTAGCCGGGCGGTGGTGGCGCACGCCTTTAATCCCAGCACTTGGGAGGCAGAGGCAGGCGGATCTTTGTGAGTTCGAGGCCAGCCCGGTCTACAAAGTGAGCCCAGGACAGCCAGGGATACACAGAGAAACCCTGTCTCGAAAAAAAAAAATTAAAATATATTGGAAACTATTCTCAAAGATCAGTGTTCCATGGTTCTGAACAACACAAACTGGCTTTCCAGGGAATATGAGAGATTTGCAAAAGAATCCCTGCCCATCTGCTAAGGGTTAAAATGAGCTCTGTCAAGTGTTTTCAGAATACAAACAGTGGTCCTGGTTTCATCTTGGTAAATATGAAAAGTATAATTGATTAGACTCCCTTTAATGGGTATTTACCTTCAGTTTGTCTGAAATCTAGGTGTGATCTTCGTTTGTTGTCTTGGCCCTTTTGTCTGGGGACTGTGGGTACTGAGCACGGGTCTGGGAGAAAAGGAATTAGGAAGGGAGCCAGTGGGCCAGGAAACCCCTTTCTGTGTGTCTATAGGATCAGACGGTTGCTCACCCAGAAGGGACAAATAGATAGTGGGTAAGCCCAACAAAAGGAGAGGCAGGCCTTGGGGGAGAATTCCCAAGCCCTGCTCTCCTCCTGGAGAAGCCCTGGATCCACAGACCAGTCCTGTTCACTGTTTGCTTCTAGCCTGGACTTCCTGTGGAATGCAGATGTCTTAGCAGAAGCTCTGGAACCTGCCAGCGTGTTTTTTTACAGCTGTTTCCTTCCATACAGTAGTGACAATGGAACCCATTGATCTCATCAGATCCCTACAAATTTCCCAGTCTCCTGTGGGAATAATGGGAGTTCATACTTTGCCCATACTTCTACCAAATATAGTAGGTGTAGTGGGTGTATACCTACTATATAAACTAGGCTTCCAGATATCATCCCTTGCCTCATAAATACAGTCCTTGCCGCTCAGAATCTGAGGAAACAAAATCAGATGGAAGAAATGTTCAGCTTAGGATAAAAGATCCATTTTTGCTTAGGTCTGTGCTCAGGACCCCAGGTACAAAGAGGCAGATGAATCCTTTGGGTTTATAATGTTGAGAACCATTTTGTGCATTCATCCTATTCATTTTTATTTGAGTCTGCTTTTCTTTAAACTGTTACTTAGTAAAATATCAGCATCTAAAAGTTTATCTACCCTACAGTCTTTCAGTTTACCATAAAGGTCACCATGCAGTACATTTTTTCAGGAAACAGATCTGGGATGCAGTGGAACCTGAGCATTTTTTACATGTCAAGTGTGTGCAGGCTTTGGAAGCCTCAGAGGAGAGCTCCCTGACACACCTGGCAAGGCTGGAACCTGAGCTCCTTTCTTCCTGCTTCACATCACATTGATGTGGCACACATGCAAGGGAGACTTGGGAAAAAAGAACAAAACATTCTGCTCAAGAATCTACATCTCGTGGTGACCACATTCAAGTCAGCAAAAGCAAGCAAGACCACACACAGACATGGATTGCCGGGCCTTCTTTGGGCTTTTTCTGAGGACAAGAATATATAACCAGCTTTACAGTAAAGTGTTTGGCTAGGAGTGGTTACTCATATCACCCCAAGTTTTTCTGATCAGAAGTAGCACAAGAGTAATATGTGACTTTTCTTCAAAGTCATTCAACCCAGAAGATTTCCAAGCATGTCACATGTCACTTTTTTCCCAGTGACAGGCATTCAACCAGTTGGCTGTAGGGGTTAGATAAATTAGATTTAGAAAATATATAGGAGTTTCTGATACTGTCTCTTAATTCGGGGCCTGAAGAGCATTATCAGCATGAAGTCAGCAAAAACAGGAAAGACTTAATAGACTGAAAAACAAGGTTGAAGTCAGGAAAAACAGGAAAGACTCAATAGACT
>CAJQZJ010032130.1:9092335-9115121 GCA_907164525.1 Lophiomys imhausi
GAAAAACAAGGTTGAAGTCAGGAAAAACAGGAAAGACTCAATAGACTTGAAGAAACAAAGTATCTGGCCTGACATTGTTTTCAGCTGTTAAGTGGGCGGAGCCCAAATTAAGCTGAAACAGAGTTCCTCCTATTTAAGGACAGTGCATGGAGCCCAGAAGAGAAGAGGCCCCTGATGCTAGAGAGCTCCAAGAGTCCTGCTGAAAAAAGGGCTGGCCATTGATGGCCAGCTCTCTCCCTGAAGCAGAAAGAAGCCGGTGAGCAAAGAAAGCCTGAGCAAGACACCAAAAGGCCAAGGATTGGACCCTGTGGCTCAGCTTTTGCCTAGAGGGGTTTGATCTGTCCAAACAGTGGCCTAAAGGAAACGGTGCCTGGCTTTAAGGACTGAGGCAGAGCAGCTGAGTTCCTGATTCAAAAGAAGTAAGTTGGCCTGCAGACGGCTGGGGTCTCCCACAGAGAAGAAAACATGAAGCCTTATTTAAGGTGAGACTGCAATAACCAACTTACCCTGACGAACCTGCATCTGAGAGATCCAGAAAAAGGGCTGCTAAGTGTGTTAAAGAATCTATAACAAAGACTGTGTTCCTGACGACTGAGGACCTGCCCCAGAGACTGTATCATTCTAAAAGGTTCTGAAAGTGGTTGTTATGATTATCAATAGGTTTAGTGGATAGGTTAAAGGAGTTGTAGGAATTTATAGGATTAATAGTTAAGAAATTGTTGGTGTTTGTTATAAGTTAATTTAGTAATAAATAAATAAATGTTAAATAATAATTTAAAAGATCGGTTACAGTTGGCTCACACTTATTGCCTAGATAAGGAGAGAGGGAAAGAGAAGTGCTTAGGCAAGTCACTAAACAAATATTTAAGTTCCTAAAATATATTTTATTTTGCTAGTCATGGATAAACTACACTTGCTTTCGTGATTAGATTACCCATACAGGCTGACCCTTCAAACACACCTGTCTATATTACACTGCTCCTGCTATTGGGCAGATCCCATTCTCCTTGTCAGAACTGAGGTCATCACTTAGGCCCCCACTCAGGTCCCATCTCTGTAAAGCTTTCTCCTCTGCCCCTACCTGCCTTGTATCCATAATCTGGACAGTTCACTACGTGGGTGATTTTTGCACTTGCCTTATCCATGTAAGTGGGATATGAGGAAACCAGGTATGTGAAAGGTGCTGTACTCGCTTCTGAATACCTTGTAGATTCTGTTTGTTGAGTTGATTCCACAAGGCTGCCCATACCATTTGGTAGGTTTCAGCAATGGAAACACACACACACACTGTAACTTTCTCTAAGTTTCAAATACCTCTAACCATGCCTGTATGCTGCTCATTTTGCTCATCAGCAGGGACTATGAGCTCTTAAAGTGAAACACAGATGTAATTAAAGCAGGTTCCCCTCCTACTTCTTCTGTGGACTATAACTGTTAACACTCCAGAGACACTTGCCGCCTCAGACCCGGGAGCCAAGCTTCCCTTTAGACCACTAAGCCTATCCTGTTTTCATTTCTGCCTGGACTCTTCTATGGACCAAACATAAAAGAATACAAAGAACTGATCATTTGGGAACAAACAGGTCTCATCTGAGATTCAAGAAACAAAGAATTACTTAATAACCACCAGGCTGGGTGCTGCAGATGAAATGAACAGTTCTGTGTGAATATCCCAGGGTTTCCAGACCTCCTTCACCCACCTGACATCTCTGTTGACCATGCATCTGTACTACAGTGTTTTTTTGTCTGAAATACATTTGTATTTCAGACAAACTAATCAAGAAAGAACCTTTTCAAAAAATATCATAAACATCCTTAAATATTTTGATTATTTACACACAGCTTGTGTTTACATGACAGCAAGGAAGCCTTTCATGGGGAAGCTTCTAGCAGGAACATATGCTTGTGAGCAAACATCTTGACAAAACAATCCTAGCCTTTTTTTCTCCCCATTGAACAGAATTTTCCAAATGAAGGTCTCAGCCAGATTGCATACGAGAGAACCCTATCTTGTCTTGCCTGTGTTATTACCCTCCTGTTTTGTGCCTCACACAACAGGAAGAGAAATCCTTTGTAAACATGGAGGAGTAGTTCTAAAACCCCTGCAGATTCCAAAATCTATGGATACCAAAGCCCCTCCTGTATGGCATAGTAACTACACATACCCTTGTATAAACTTTAAATCATCTACACATGATGATAATGCCCAATACAATGTAAATGCCATGTGAATGGATGTTTGCTATATTGAATAGAACGTAATAACAATATATAATGTGTTTGAGTATTTTCCAGCCATGGCTTGTTGATGGGGAATCCACTGATGTGGAAAATGATTCCTTAAATTTGGAATTTGTATTGGGAGCAAAGTGAGGGTGGGAGGACAGGGTCTCACTTTGTAGCCCTGGCTGGCTTGGACCTGTAGATCAAGCTGACCTCAAACTCACAACAGAGATCTACCTACTTGTACCTTCCAGCTAAATTTGAATTTCTGTGTGTGTTGTGTATGTGTGTGTGTGAGAGAGAGAGAGAGAGAGAGAGAGAGAGAGAGAGAGAACTGATAATTTTATATTTTATATTTCTTTTTCGGGGTAGAGAGAGACAGTTAAGACAGGGTTTCTCTGTAGAGCCCTGGCTGTTCTGGAACTAGCTTTGTAGACAAGGTTGGTCTAGAACTCAGAGATCTGCCTGCCTCCCAAGTGCTGGGATTAAAGTCATTTGTCACCACTGTCTTATATTCCCTTCAAAACAAAAGCAGTCTTTTAAAAATATAAATATCAGCCGGGCGGTGGTGGCGCACGCCTTTAATCCCAGCACTTGGGAGGCAGAGGCAGGTGGATCTTTGTGAGTTCGAGGCCAGCCTGGTCTACAAAGCGAGTCCAGGACAGCCAGAGATATTCAGAGAAACCCTGTCTCGAAAAACCAAAAAAATATATATATAAATATCTCTTCCTAATCACAGTAACATCTGCAGTTCAGCTGTGAGGGTAGGTCTGCTTAAGAAAGCCTGGATCTAGGAGAAGATAAAACCAGGAAAAGGGAATATTCAAAGCCAACTACACTTTTGAAAGTCTGTTTCAGTGTTCCGCATTGTGTCAGACCTATAATAAATGCTGTGGCTATCTCACCTACAAATATGAAAAGAACTTCAGTGCTTTGCCAATACTTCTTTGAAAAATATAAGTTCCTATAAAAAATATAGTCATAAAGTTAAATCATCAAGTCAACTTATACACATAGAGAAGCACACTTCTCTGGGACTCCACCATTCCTGAAAAACTATAGTTGATTAAAAAGCAGGTAGGACCCTGACAAAAATAGAACCAGAAAAAAACTGCTATAATTTATGATTTTATTTAATTTGTGCATTTGCATGTTTTCATTCCTATCTAAGAAACAAGTATCTTAATAGAGTTAGTTTTGGATTCTGAAAACATTTCTCTGAGAATCTTCACTGAGTTTCTAACAGTAGCTGTAATTTATAAAAATCTAGTAAGAATGGACTGTGATGATAATGGCTGTGTCTGAGGGATTGTTTTAGCAGAAATTTTATAGGCAAGACTAATTGCTGATCAACAGAGCATAATATTGTATTCTAAAGTGTGTGGGAAAAACAAATTTAATTTTTTCTTCTTTTTCTTCTCTCACAATGTGCCTCAGCGACTGCATTTGCCTCCAGACTTGTCAGACACGGTGGGCCTTTCAAACAAACAGGATCTGGCAGACTCTGCGCTGCTGGGCACAGGCTGCGGCATGACGGCCGGAGGCAAGAAGCACCTGGACTTCTAGGGTTCCTCCTTAGTCACTGCGTGCGGAATTAGCTGACACTCTAATTATGATTGCTAATAGCTTTGTAAATATTTCTCTTAATGATTTGACCCGCAAGTCTTTGAAAAACACAGGATTACAAAATGGAGCCACCATTCTTCAGTCTGCATTGTTTCATTGTTTGTTTTTTCCACTAACTCTTGTACAGAAATAATACAGCAGAAATATTGTCATTTACATTTAGCTGCTGTTGTGTTTTTAATACTAATTAATTTTTAAATAAACACCAAGAAATAACACAATGTGCCTTAACGTGGTCACTAGTTTATGTGAACTATAGCAGTGGGGTGATGGTGGTGTTTAGAGAATAGAACCACATAGAGAATAGAACATGGAATTCAAGTTGTATGTGAATACATCTCAGAATACTTTGTTTCTGAAAAGATGACCAAAAACTGCTACAGCTTTTTTAAATGAATGTTTCATTTGCTAATATATGAAACAATTTGCATTTGCTCATCCAGTTGCTTAAAGTGGTGGAGACAAAAATCACGTTTTGGGGATTCAATCTTAATTACCCCACCACAATGGTTAGTGCGCACAGAACTTGGTGGGACACACAGAAGCTGGGCAGGCCGCTGTTCTGAACAATTGACATCAACACTATGAAACTATATCAACAGACAAAAGTCAAGATTAAACTCAAGCTGGCAGCTACACTGATGCTGGGGCCCTGGAGGAGACCTGTGGTGAAGCCCCGTCAGAAGGTTATTCACTTTGGGTCTAAGACACAGCGAAAAACTGGACTGAAGTCACATTTCCATGGTGCCATCTAGGCCCTTCATTAACTATGAGGACTGGCTGAACATGTAAATGAGTCTCTAACCATGTAACATGTCTCAAGAACGCAGCATATGGAACAAGTTTTCATGTAAAACACTAGGGTTTAGTGTCATGGGTCCATAGTCTTGAAGGGTTTAACAAACCATAGGTTAAAAAGTGAAAATTAGAAAGCAACTTGTATGTATTTAAAAACTCAAGTTTTTTAAAAAGGTATTTATCTTTTGGCAGAAATTGAACTTCCAAAATATATTTTCAAATAAATTAGACTATTTTGAAGCCCTTTTAACTAGCATTTTAAGCAGTTTCCTTTTAATATACCACAAATTATACTCTATTTGCTCTTGACAACATTGTAGAAAACAAAGACTAGGTTTTTAAAACTGTCTAACCAGTATGATGAATGTCAGTCACTTAAAAAAAAAAAGCGCACTGTAGCATAAACACACACTGTATACAGCTCTTATTCAGAATTAGAATAATTGAATCAATGACAGTGATTTGCCAGGATGTCAAATCTCTCCATCATATCCTGTCACTACCAGTTTATTTTTTGTGATAAAATCAAAAAGACATCTGTTTTGTCACCAAGACTTCATTAGCACTAAAAAAATCAGGTTGATTCTTCTCTCTTTTTTTTTTTTTTTTTTAATGTCTGGGTGGTTTTTTTTAATCCCTTTTAATTCTGAAGACACAAATTCTTCCCCGTTTTCTTTTCAAAATAAAGTTTCAGAATTGATCTGTCAGTTAAAATTAAAGGGCTTTTATATTAATGAAAGGTACTTCAAAGATTTAAGACAACTTCAAAAAATTGATTTCCTCCATAGATAATGAATCACGTTGTACAGGTACACCGTGGCAGCCCTGCTGTCCTGTAACGCATTGTCACTGAACTGAAGTGGACATTTGATTGTTTTGATAGCTAACCTTTCTCTGGCCCTGTGGTGATTCATTTTACACAAACACACAACAGCACAGTTACATGGCATTTGACTCAGAAAAGGAATTGTGAGGCCATCGGGTATATAAATTGATTGTACAATATTTAATAAGTCATTGGTTTGTTTCTTGGCTCCTGTATCTATAAAATTAACAGCGGACTGCTAGTAGACATGTGCTTGACAGATAGGTAAATTCCCTAGAAATTGAGTGAGCATATTTGAACCCTTAGTCTAAATAGAAATTAAGCTTTTCAAACTTAATAAACACACATTTTAAATAAATAGAGTGCCTGCACTTTCCAAAAATACTACATCCACCACTTTGTTTCTCATATCACTCAGCATATTCTAAGAAGAAGAAGCTTTTGGAAGTGGATGTGTGGTGTATGGTAATTTCATTTTGTTCGGTTTTATTTTCCTCTCATAAAAACCCTGTACAAAAATGTTTTCCTGTATCTGGAAACTATTTGTTCTATTATCCCAACAACTTCCTACATGAAAATATTGGTCTTCAAAATGCTAACATATATATAATACATATTATATGCTACTATATATATATATACATACATCCTGATATATTATAAAATGTACATTCTATTCATAGATTTTAACTTGTCTTGAATATAAATACTTAAGAACACTGTCAAATAGAATATCTGAAATATCTTTATATCTATGTTCCAGTATATGAACCCTGAGGCTCTGTATGATACTCATTTCTTGTACCAGATCTGCCTCTCTTTAACATGAGACAAATATTTTGACTACAATAGGTTCATCAGGTATATGGCTGGCTCTGAGACCATCTGAATTTTTTGATAATAGCCACTGGACAAGATCACTTTTCTCTTCTTTTTTATTCTTTAGCACTACCCCCAGGATCTTCTAACACTAACACCAGAACAAATGAAAAGGTCTCAAAAGTAAAGGTTATTCTACTATCGATTCCCTGTCTTTTCATTTTAATGACTGGGGCATACACATACAGCAAGGATGTGTGGGGAAACCCATAACACTTAAGCTCATTATTAATGTCATCTCTAAGATATCATGTTACTATGTTCCAAAGAGAGTCACCATCAACAGTGTCAGAATTAAGCAATATAAACCCTAAAGATTTACACTTTGATCTTGAAAGATGAGCAGTTTAGTCATCTGTAACCAAGGCAAAAAAAAAGTTATTGAAAAGCAGAGTAATGTGTATTTGGCATCAATCAACCAAACATAGATACAAAAAAGAAGAAACAAACAAGCAAAAAAAAAAAACTTTTTTCTTGATAACATTAAGGCTCAGAACACAAAGAACTGAATAAAAAATGATGAGTGCCGTCCTGTGATGGCGAACACTCACAGAAAAATGCTAAATGTTAATACTCTAGAAGTAATTTTTGGACACCTATTTATGATGTTTCATTTCAGTAGAAACAGGAAGTGATGTAGGCAGTGTTGAGAAGCCAGTTGCTCACTGAACAGGAATTGTTTGAAGGTGTAGCTTTAGAAGAGGGGAAATCCTTGGAATTTTGTAGCAGTACAATGCAAAGTTATTTTCACCTAGAGCAGCAGTTCTCAACCTGTGGGTCATAACCCTTTGGGGTCAAATAATCTTTTCACAGGAGTTGTTCCTGAATATCAAATATTTACATTATGGTTCAAAATTACAGTTATGAAGTATCAATGGCATAATATTATGATTGAGAGTCACTATAACATGAAGAACTCTATTCTAGGGTAGGAGCATTGGGAAGGTTGAGAACAACTGCCCTGGAGTGAGTGATTCAACTCTGATTTCTGTTCACCTGATGTTCCTATGTCAGTCAAAACTTGAGAAAAAAATGTAAGTGTTTGCACCAAGGATGTCATGAAACTTGGTCTTTGTCCTGGAAAATGGCACTAAAACATCCCTGCAGATTTTCCATTGACAAATCTATAAATTGACCTGTCAATAAATAAGCAAATGAAAATTATCATTGAGAGTCAAAAGCCAACTCCTGGACACTGGGACCCCAAAGCCTGGGATACAGACAGTTCATCTCTATGGGGTGCATACTGACAGAAGGCAAGGCACCTTGCTGTTCTCATCTTACTAGACCAGGGGCTTCCACAGCATCCCTTCTTCAGAATATACAAGCCTGTGACACTGTGCCCTGGCAGTCTTCACCCTCTCAGGACTTGTATGTATCTACCCAAATGCATACATCCAGACCCTCAGCTCTTACATCACTCCCAGATACTGCCCCGAGAATGCCATGTGCTGTTGGATATAGAACTGTGTGCTCTACTTGAAAGAGTAACACCAGCCCAAAACACAGCCAGTTGGAAACTGCTCTTTTTCAAGGAAGAAGTAAGCCAGCAGCGGCTGCAACACAGCTCTTCTCTGGCAGCTCCCTCCACACACATCCCTCAGGGAACGGAGGCTGCAAAATGTCAGGAGGTGGGAAGGTCTGCAAGGGCGATTGGACCAACAGAGTATTCATGCCAGCAGGCAAGTGTGGGCTGACATGAACAATGACTGCCAGCGCACACACACAAACTGCACTCCAGCTAGGATGGCATCTCCAGACATAAAGCAACTCTGCTAGAATAAATAGGTTTCAGTGGTCTGTTCATAAGTACCAAAATGGGAGGTGTTGAACTGCAAGGTTATGTTGAAATCTTCTAATCAATTTATTTTTGACCATTTGCCTTTAGGGATTTAAAACAAAAAACAAAAAAAATCACAGTTCAAGTCAATGGAAATGTCTTTCCTCCCTAGGACGTTTCTCCATGAATGAGTATTTTTAATCCAGACACCCAGGACCCCCAGATTTCTCACTCAAGTTCACTGAAGAATGTGTGTCTACACTGACTTAAATGTTGCACAGAAAAGACAGAAAATAACAGTCAGGCAGGCCTTTTTCTACCCAACAAAGGCTTATTTTTTTTTCCATCCACTGCTTGGGCTCAGGCGCCCCTGCCCTGCGTGCCGCCACTTTAAACATGATCAGATCTGTGCTTCTTTGCAAATAACAACTGACCAACAATGGGCCCTGCTTCATAGATTTGAGAATGTTTGGCCTAAGCTGCCAATGACTGAAGGCCTTTAACTCACACCGGCCAGTCACAGCCTGCTTTGTTGTTGTCTGTTGATGTGTCTGTTCTCATTACTCCTTGACATGCAACATTCCCCCTCCACCCTCCAACCATCCACAGCAGCACAGAAAAAAGCAAGACTCCAATGGGAACAGCTGTAGGGGTTCAATGGGAAATGATGCCTCTTGTCCAAAGGGGACGGAGACAGAACACGGAGAGGGGTTATCTGAGAGAGGCTACAGCTTTCAGGGAATCTTGCTTAAGAACTCAACCTTTCAATATTACTTTAGTGGAATTATTGTGGAGATGGGCTGCCCAACTTGAAAATGTCAGCTCTAATTCAAAACACTGTTCCTACTGAATCCCTTGTTGCATTTTTTATTATCTCTACAGTTTGAGCCGTTAAATGAAATAAATGGATAAATTGGAAGTATTACCATTTTCCGTATATGTTGTGGGATGCAGCTCTCTACACATCTGCATGTATTTTGTTTGTTTGTTTGTTTGTTTTTCCAGATAGACTGCCAACTTCTGATGTCCGAAAAAATTATTTCCTTAAGGACAATCAGGTTGTAAAGTGGAGTGTGTATAAAAGTAGCCATTGACTTAGGATGTTAACCTAACATGGAAACAAAATTTGTAACACCACACTATCAGGTTAAAATGAAAATAGTGTAATAAAGAAAATACAAAGGCTTTGGCATGGTTCTTACAATCAACAATGGTTAATTTTGATATGTATTTGTGAACAACTGCAAAACACTTAGGTTTAAAACTCTTGCAAGCACTTTTAATTGATTAGGAATGAATTCTAGGTGCACAAAATGATTGGACCGTGAACAGTAATACAGCTATATCTAAGAACAATTAACTTCAGCTGGCCAAAAAAGAAACAAATGATTGCATGAAAATGTGTATAAAACATCTATTGCGTATTCTTGTCAAATATAAATGAAATTAACTTTATTATAGAAATCATCCTGAGGGTTTCTAGGGAAGACAAATACTTACATTTTGACATAAAACAAATTGGATTATATCGAAGACACACTCTACCTTTTAGCTATCAACTTCTCCTTGAATTTATATCTTACCCTTTTTGCACATAAACTTCATCTGTTAACAACCTTTGGAAAACCAACAGATATTTCTTACATATATCTAGTGTGTGTTGTTCCAGGTTTAATTATATGCAAAGGAATGATACAAACTTGGAACATCGGTCCATAAACTATGAACAGATGGGTAGAAGCATTCGATATATCTTGATAAAACTCTTAAATCCATGTCAAATGGTGTCTGTCGATCAAGGTTTCCTTTAAACAACCACATGAGCCAACACAGATCCAAGATCCACCAGCCTGTGTTGTTCTTTTCTTCATTATAACATACAAATGCCCATTTACAAATAATACACCAAAATGAATAAAAGTTTGGATACCAAAATGAAGATTTGTTCCAACTGATACCGTCCTTCTGTATGCAAAGGTCACTGTTTCTAGTCCATTCCTGGGCTCCAATACAGGACACAGTTGCAAAGTGAAGTGCTTCAAACAGCCATTCCTCCTTCTTTCATGGACATCTAACTGTTGTGTCCACATAGTCACTGACTTAGTGAACACAATCTGCTCTCTTGATCACACTCTCTCTCCTTACTGTAATCGGGGCCAGTACTGAGACATGTCAGGTTCACTTCCGGGAACTTGAACAGGAACTGACACTCCAGGGGAAATGAGCCCTATAAACGAACACAAAAAGAGCTGCATAGGTAGATTCTAACAGTGGAGAGCAGCACGAACACACAGACTTCAAGTTTATAATACTTTTTTTATTTCATATTTAAAAAAAAAACTTTCAATCATTAGAAAGAAAAGCAGACCTTTTGAACCTGGGGGTATGTTTACACATACCTCATGAAACCCAAGTTTCCTTCCCCAACGATTAGAAGTTTATCAGTGCAATCTTCTCTGGAAGACTTATGTGCTACCATCTTGGCTGGCATTGAGAAGGTAGCATATGTAAAAGTCTTCCAAAAAGTACCCTCATCAATCTCAGTGGACCCTCACTGAGCAGCTCTGGCTAAGATGTCATCTCAAAACTTGATTTCAGGCCTTCTCTTCATACTCAATTTCTGTGATGACATTCACCACCATAAATGATGACTCCTTTAAAAGTCTGTGTGGTAGTCAACTCATTTAAGTGAATTTCCCTCTTTAGTCAGTTTTCTCTCTGGACAAGAGTAGTAAAATCTTCAACACACCCCTTAATGCAAGGCTAGAAGTTTCTTTTCAAGTCAGTGGTAAGCGCAGTATGGGAGATCAGCCAGCCAAAGAGACCCAGTGGGCCCTTCTGCTCAGCTGCAGAGAACTCACCTGTTGAAGTGGTCCCCGAGGTGCCCATGGGCTGACTGTTCATGTGTGTTTGCATGTGTGGAGGGGTGTAGGTGTCATAACTCCGCCCATTCACCGAAGGGCTGGTGGGCAGCATGCAGGAGTATGAGGAGGTCTGGCTGGGGACTGGGGGCTGCCAGGAGAAAGAAAAACCTGTGATTACTGGAACCACATCACACAACCACATCCTAGACAACCTCCTCCCCAGGTCTTGCCAGCAAGCCTGGTCATTACTGATGCCTCTTTGGAATGTACTAGAATCCATATAATGAGTCTAAGCTTGGCTTTTCACTGGCCGCCATCAGAGCAAATCTTCCTGTGTGCCAAATTTCTGAAACACAGTAAATTCATACAAATGTCCAGTGTGGGAAGTCTGCACTGTCTTTTACCTCTGCTAGAGTTATTAGAATGAGAGACTCCATCTCTCCACAAACCTGGACCTATTTGAGGATGCTATGATCCCCAAATTTCATAGTTCAACAATAGGACTCTGGAGGGACCTTGGGAGCCTCCCAGTGCTGGACTTGGAGGACTAGAGTTTTTGGGTTTTTTTTTAAGACCCAATCATAAAGAAGTCAGGTTAAAGAGGTCAGGAATGTCACTGAGTGTAACTTAAACACAACCTGAGAATTAACTGTGACTTCTTTTTTTGTTTGTTTGTTTTTTTATTGCAGTCCCCTCCCTATTCCCCCCTCCAGTCCCACCCTCCCACCCTCAACCCCCCATCCTCTTCCCTTTTTTTTTTAAGCTTAAGGTATATCTTATTTCCCCCTACTAACTGTGACTTCTTAACTGACCCAAAATCCCCGATTGAGTCTCATCCATCAGATTGTATTGCTATCTTCTAAGAATTCAAAATGGAAATGTTAAGGAGATAAACTTTTCTCATAACAAAACAAGTTATGAATAAATATGCAGAGCCAAGATAAACCCCCTGTGGGGGTTCTCATGGTTATTTGAGGTCGAAAAACCCATGACGTGAATCAAAAAAAAAACATAGGGTCAGCACTAGCTGCTCTGCAAATGCTTGACACCCTCAAATCCTCATTTACAAAGACTGATACCCACCAAAGAAGATCCAAAGGAAGATGCCCATTCTTTGCAAGACTTAGAGGATTTTTGTCAACAGGCTGAAGCCATTGGCAAAGAGATTACCCCTCCCCATTCCAAAACTTAAAAAGTAATTTTTTCTGAACAGTAAAATCACAGGTTGTTTTTATTTTCTTTGTTTAGTGAAGCCAAATTATTTTTGTAACTGTACAATCTATCTATATTATATGCTTTTTAAAAGTCAATATTTGAAATAAATCAACCCACAGACTCCTTTATAAATGGAAGCAAGCCTCACATAATCCATCATCTATGTAATTATTTCATTTTATTTTTCCATGTGCACATTATGTCACCCTCACAGAAGCCTAGATGTTGCTACAGTATTAAAAACTTCATGAGATACTCTATGGCCTCATTAAAGTCAGATGCTAATTGCTCATGTCAAGTTCAAAAAGGCAGAATGACCTAAAGGGCCCTGCCAGAGTTTCAGCTTGCATTTGTTTCTAACTCCTACAATCACTTCCTCGAGGCAACCTGACTGGAAATTCCAAGGTAGTTGTGGTAATAATACCGAATAACGCGCTGTTGGTCCCTTCATTTCCATCAGTTGCACTGACGGCCAGTAAAACCCACACGCAATAGAAAACAAGCATGGCAATAAATGCTCTGAGGCTGCTTATCTAGTTCTAATGTTGCTCTGAGATTGGGAGTTCCAAACACTGCAGAAAAAAAAAATGTGCACTGAAGAATAAATAATCTAGGTAACCCCAGAACTGTTTCCAGCAGGAGCTCATGCTGCCAATCTCCTACCATCAGGCAGGTCTAGTGGTGGAACAAGCAGGGGACTTAGGAACAATGATGGAGAGGACCCATAGAATCCCTCCAGCAAGAATCCACCCACCAACAAAGGTCTAGTACATACTAGGGACCCTGTACAACTTACACTAGAAAATGCCAACATAATCTAGGACCTATCACTATGAACACAGGCCAGGATATTAAGAATTCCATCCAGCAGCAAGGATTACCACCAGCCGATCACATCATCTACAGCTGATACACATTAAATTCCTAGCAAATACTTTCTATTACATTTTTACTTTTAAATATAGAAAGAACTAGTTTCCCTATTTTATTAGATTTATTGTACTGTGTAAAGAAGACTCTTACTTCTCAGCCTCTTTTTTTTTCCTTCCTCACTAGTTTCTCACTTGAACCAAAAATAATCCTCAAAATGCATATGCTGATTCTGTATTTATTATTTCAAACACACTAACATAAACACAAAGTTTTTAGACATTAGCATCTTACTACCTTATATTATGCCAGCGTTATTTCTACTTTATGGTACAAGCTTCATTGATACCCAAAATAGACCTCACCACCACCCAGCATTATCCAGCTAACATGATGATAAAAGGTTCATTAACTTGACTGAACAGATCGAGTGTTTGTTTTTCAAGGGCATGAATCAATCAATCAGTCAATCAATCACTTAAAAGAGATTGGATTGACTGTCTCAGAGTTGACTGGTCAAGCCAATCACTGTCATGAGAAGGACTCCCCAGGGGATAAATGTAACTGATGGGGTCTGCAAGCCCTGACCCATTCTTTGCTCTGTGCAGCAGGTGGCTAGCCTCTTACTTGCATAGGCAGGTTGTTTGCCATAGTGAAGCTGGGCATGGGTGGCAGAGCACTGTAAGTGTTGGTGAGGGCGGTGTCTGTTCGGCCCAACATGGAGCCTGATGTGAAAGAGGAAACTGCAGAGAAAGAGAAAAGAGAAAGAAGGAAGGTCATTACAGGACAAGGGAGAGCCCAGGGCAAACAGGTTTAAGAACCTTTCTTGGCAGCTGGCATTTCAAATTACCAGGCGTAGTGGGCTGCGGAATTGGCTGGTAGACACTGGTGCTGAAGCTGCTACTGATAGGAATGTGGCTGGGGGTGTTGCTGGCCTGTCTTCTCTGGTTCCTCAGTTTTTCTTCTCTTCTCCATTTGGCCCTTCGATTAGAAAACCATACCTGGAAATGTGTGGAACAGGTTAGCCCTGTGCTTGCTACCACTCTGCCACAAACAAAAAACCCCTCCATTGCCACCCTCCTTTGCCCTAGGACAAGAAAGTCTTTGCCAGCTTCCCCTGTTACTAGTTACTTAAATGACTGGTATACTGACAAGGTAAAGTATAAGAATCACAGTGCATAATATCAGCATGGTTCCTAGGTACCTGTATTCTTGCTTCAGGCAGATCTATTTTGGCTGCTAGTCTTTCCCGGGCAAACACATCTGGATAATGGGTCCTCTCAAACTCTGGAAGAGTAAGTTATGCCAGAACACAAAATATTTGAACGCTGGATCAAGCTGGCTTTTGCCACCCCACCCTGGTCTTCTCCAACCAATTTCCTTTCAAACAACTTGACACTGTGTTGACTGTACTTGCAAAGAACTTTCCCACCAGAACCAAGTTTTCTTTGGAATGACATTCAGTGACTGTCCCCCTCTGTGGCCTGAGACAGCCAGATCATCACTTTCTTTGTATGTCAGAACTGTAATCTTTCAGTTTATTGGTGAAAAGAAGAAAGAAAACACACATGCATGTATAGATGTTGGGGCAGGGGAAGGGAAAAGAAGATCTTTTCAGTCCTCTGTGCAAAGGACCCCAGCTAAATTTAGCCCTCTGTACTGTTGGTGTGGCATTTAATTTGATTTAAGACTTCTCTATTTTGAAAATTTCCCATCACCTTTCTCCAGAGCCTCAATCTGCTCCTGGGTAAAAGATGTTCTATTTCTTTGCAGCTTCCGCTTCAGCTGAAGTCGCATTTGAGCTTCATCTGAGTCTTCTCCATTTGAGCTGATGGAGTTGGTATTCTCTCCCCCCCCCTTCCTGTTGCTGGCAGCCATCTGCAACAAAAAGAATAGGACAATAAGAGAAATTGAAATGACATGGGGGGTGCTCCTAATGGGACTTGTTATAAACTCCAAACACTGGGTACTCAGAATTTCCACAAAGCCTTGATAAGGTAATCAAGTGTTAGCCTTCCTTTAATGACACTGTTACCTGAGTCTCAAATTTCTTTGTTTTTAATCTAGATGAGACCCACAATACTCTCACAATATAGCATTTCTTTGAATGACAAAGCAAGCCAAAAAGTTTCCAGGCGAAAAGATCTTTCACTTCTGACAGACTCCTCGAATGCCTTGCCCAGCTCTCTCGCCCTGCATAAAGTATTTACCTATGGCTGTGTTGGGAAAATAGAGTGATGCGCAGGATTTCAGCTGATCTATAATCAGTAATTCCTATCTAATCAATTAGATGTTGATAGGTTTGTAGAAAATGCTATTAAGAAACCAAACCAAGCTTGTAATCTTTTTTAAAAAATATTTATCTAGTTTTTATTTGAATTCTGCACAGTCAATTTCATTTTAAAGGTTGTGAATTTAGAAGTACTCGCATTGTTCTGCAGTTTTATTCAACCATTGTGTGAGTGTGTTTCGCCTTGACACCTATTACGAGCACAGCTGTAATTATATCATCACCAAGAACAGGCTATAATTGCTGAAAATGGAATTTTATATTTAGATAAAAGGACTGTCCATTCTTTGTAATGTGTTGCACCAGAGAAAAGTAAGATTTCTTTTAAATTTTTAACGTGTAATTTTAAAAAAGAAATCGTGGAGAGTTCACTAACTAGCTAGCTATGCCTGCTGCAGCTGAATCCTTGGCATATCCTTTAAGTGGTACATTTTTAATTAGGGCATTTCCACCACTTTTAATGTAATTTCTATCATTAAACAGGGAAAGTTTCATTGTTTTCCTTTGCGGTTGATGAAGAGATGTGCACTTGGGCTAGCTGGCTCTGTAGTGCACCTTGCTGGCAAGGCGGCAGCCTGTGGGAAGGGAAGGACTCTAGCCTTGGCTGGGCTTCCCAGGGTACCTCAGGGTGAGTCTTGGGTCTTGAGGCCTGTGGCCCCCACGATATACCAACAGTACTGTTCCCTCCGGATCCTAGAAACTTGGCCAGTTTGGGGGAAGGGGCCGCCAGGCCTCTGTGGGAATCGACTTGGCCAGGAATATCATTTATAACCAGGGGACAATAGGCAGCGTCTTCAAAGCGTTCAGGGAATTGTGACAGGATCTAGTAGGATCTTTTCAGGAACTTTGAAATGTTTTAAAACCCCAACTTTCTCTCCCATTTAAACAGGCGGATTCATCGGCACTGGCCACCATATGGGCCCTTGGAGATCTATTGAGATGGCCACCAACACTTGAATAGAGAGGGGCTGCTTTTCAGCACCACACAATGCCCCGCGAGTAAGGGAAACTATTAAACTCCTGGGGCAGGAGCGTTGGCAAACTTTCGTGGGCAGAATTTTGAGGCCACAATGAGCACGGACAACAAAAGGATTCTCTTGAGGCGTGCAGCGGGCCACATTGTGTTACAAGAAGCCCAGTCAACAGACTTTTCAGCGAAGTGTGTTAACCCCTCTGCTCTGCTGTCATTAATCACTGTCCGGAGAGCGGGCGCCTCGGTGCTATTTAGGGCGTTTGGCTGGGGGGGGGGGGGGGGGGGGGGGGAGAGGGGGGGCCAGGACAGGGGGTAGAGGGAGGTGGGGAGGGTGAATGGGGACCAGGGCTGGGGCTGAGGGGAGGCGGAAGAAGAGAGGCTAAAATAGAGAGTAGGGAGGGAAGGGGAAGAATAGTGTGGGGGAGGGGCAGAGAGAAATGGAGAACTCCAAAGAGATAATGGCCAAAAAGGTGTAAGAAGGGACGGAGGGACAAATGTAGAGAGGAAAAAGAGACTGGAGGGTCGACCGAGATGGGAGAAACCAATGAAAAGATGAGGAGGTAGGGCCCAGTATTGGTAAACAAGCCGCGGGCTTTCTGCCCTACAGCAGATGAGTGGGGGAGGGGATGGTCGTTCTCTGAAGGGGACACGCGGAACTCACGTGTAGGGGCACAAGTGGTTGTACTAATTTGCTGCCCCAGGTCTCTTGAGGACTTTTCAACGTGCCCCCCCGGGGGGAAAATATGAGGAGAGCCTGTTCCTTTTCCCTTTTATTGTCGGAATGGGAGGATGATTTTTTATTAAGCCCTTTTGGTTTACTAGAAAAGTTCACAGTTACTACTTTTGGAAAAACACAAACACAATCCGGCCTGGTCACTCATGCCTCCACTCAAAAGAAAGCCCTGGCCCCACCCCAGGCCCTTCTCTAGCACGTTAGATCTTGCCAATTAAACAAAGCTGAGGGTCTCCCTCCGAAGACGCCCGCAGATAGCATTCTCTATTCTCATCTGCTTCTTTGACATCCTCCTAATTTTAAAGCGTAGGGATTATATTCATAGTCCTCCAAGCTCATGCACAATACGTATATAAGCACGCTCTGGTGATACAAGCCTAGGGCTCGCATTAGCTTGGGAAGTGATGTTTAAGGAGAAAATTAGGTCTATAGAAGCAGGAAAGCTGCATTTTTAAAAAAGTGGAATCAGTGAAAAAGGAGAAAACGCTGCGGGATTCACCACCATACCAGAGAACAGCACAGAAAATTTGTTCACCACTTTAAAAGTACCAAGTGTTTGCAGCTAGGTGACCCAGTGGTCACTTAGAGCTGGTTTTTTGTTTTTTGTTTTCTTTTTTTCGTTGGTGACTTTACCTTCCACCCTTAAATCTTTTAAGAAACTAAAAATAGAAGCTAGAGCTCTCTAATTCCCCACACGATAAACTTAAGTGGCAGACAATTAAGATATCTCCTTTAAAAAGGCGTCCCCTCCTAGCGGCGCAAAGAAGGGACCTTCAATGGGCGCCGTACACCTCCCAGGCTAATCCGAGCAGAGAGTGAAAGCGCCTCCCATTATCCCAGCCCCAGGACCATCTGACGCAGGGGATAAGATTTGTTTCCTGGAAGAAGGAGAAGAGAGAGGGAGAGAGATGGGGGGGTACAGAAAAGAAAGAAAAAAAAGACGCTGGGAAATAAAATCATTCCTTAGTTTCTTAGTGTCTTAATCAGTGAGGCGGAAAACAAGCAAGAAAAGATAGCAACGCGGTTGGGGAACCTTTTCAGCTCCGGAGCGCGGATCAAAACATTGAAGCATCTGCTGAAAGGAGGCTGGCTAAATCCTATAGAGGGCCTGAGTATTACGGGGGTTGGGGCGAGAGGAGGAGATGAGAAAAAGTGTCTCCGTGATCCCTAAAACCACCAAATCGCTGGAGAATTGGGGCTGGATAGAGTCGTCTCATAATTGTCAGCCCACGTCGTCAGGATTTTATTCACCGCCGCGTGGCGTAGATCAGATGGAAACCATATTTGTCTCCCTCAGAGACCTAACCTCGCCTTATGCTTCTGGAAATGGACTCTTTACAACCCAAGATCAGCTTCTCAAGCCGGGAAAGGGAGACGGAAAGGGAGGGAGATCTCTTAGCACCAACAGGCCAGAAGAATCCCTAGGAACTTAAGCCTGGAGAGCTGACACTCACTACCAGAACCCAAGGTCCCCACGCCCAAGAGTCTAACTCTTTTTGAGCCACACTTCCTCCCCACGCTGAAGGCAGAGCAGAGAGCCGCGGGTGGGAAGAATGCACTTAGATGAGGGTAAACAAGGTGGTTGGTTTGAACAATCAAAAGTGTATGAACCAGCATTCTCCAGTAACTAGCTACTTAAGTTAAAAGTCTCTGAACTAGCGCCACCTCTCGCCCCCAGTGGTCACCACCAGTCCCTGGCTCTAGCTTTCCCGCTCCCAGGGATGAAAACCAGCCTGAAGCAGGCAGCGCTTGCTCTAGTGGAAACTGCTGACGTGGACTTTAGTCTCAGCACCCAGAAACAGGGAGGGGGGTGTTCATTTACTGGTACCCAAGCAAACGTTAGCCCCAAATACCAGGGAGGCCCATGGGTGGAGTACGTCTGAGCTTCTTTCTGGGCCTATTGTCCACAACCAAGACACCTTCGATCAAGTGGGCAGGGAAGGGGTTAGCAGGACTCCAGAGTGCCATGGGTGGAGAGTGGAGGGTCATCAATTGGAGTTCTAGCGTCACTGGTGTGTGTTTTGTGGGTATGCTTCAAGGAATCCTACAGCTTCAAACTTCAGGTCCTGCCACGTTGGCTGTATCTTTCCTTAACTGGTCTTACTAGAGACCGAAGAGGCCTGGACCTGTGAGCATGCTGAGCTCTAACACTTAAGGCTGCAGGTTCGAGGTCACATGGGAGGGGGGGTTACCCAAGGGAGTAGGGGACTGCACATCAGAGGCCAGCACAGTGGCTGAGGCGCTGGGAAACCAGAAAGGAGCGCTTTTCTCCCTACCGTCCTAGTGTCCGTCCTATATTGTTTTCTGCTCTTAAAACTGACATGTCTAATTGGCAATTGGTGCCGAATCGTGTCCAGAGGTCTCTTGTGGAACATTTCTACAGCTGTCTCCTTCAACTAGACGCTTATTCATGTCGCCTTAATGAGAAACAAAACGTTCTCTAATGAGCAATTACAGAGCGACAGGATTGTTCCCATAACAAATTCTTGCGAGTGACAGAAGCATCCTTTGTACCAGATATTTCGCATACTGTTACCGATTTTCCCTTCTCTAACCCGGCTCTGAGGAGGCGCCCTGCACGCCGCCGGGCCGGTCCAAGAGCTCACCGTTTCACAGCAGCCCCTTCGCTGTTCCAGTGCCGCCCCCAAAGGCCCCAGGCTCTGTGGTGCTCCCGGGAGTGGGACGCCACGTCCCATTATCCCGCATATTATCTCCTTGTCACGAGGACAACAAATACCGATTAATCTTCATAGTAAACTGTTTCCTATTCTTGACCAAGTTACCTCGGTGTGAGTGGGAAGGGGAGAGAGACAACACACCCACTCCACTCCTCTTCCTGCTTCCTTCGCACAGATCCTAGGACAGGAAGATATAGTTCCCATATGTCCCTCGAGCCCCAGAGCCTTTCCCTGCAGCCTCAGCCCAGTACTCTGTTTTCCCAACCCACTTCTAACCAGTTGCCACCCACAGGGAATAAGAACTAGAACCCACGGGTGTAGAGCGGGGAGTTGAGGAGGGGCAGGTGAGTTAAAATTTTTGAAGTTGTTACACTTGAGGGAGGAGCCTGCCACTGGAAGTCTTCAAATCGAGGGTGCATATGAGGGTTCACCCTCTCCTACTACCTTACTCAAACTCACATGATTTGTCAATTACTTCAAAAGCAAATGATACAATTATGTTTATCTTGCACTCTGTCCGTGTGTTAACCTGTCACATTTGTCCTGCCTACGGACTCTACTACATTTTAATGTCAAATTTGAATAAGGCGCCACTAGGCTCTACCTTACACATGCTCAACCTCTAGCCACTTCATGCAACTTTTGACATACAGTTCCCTTACAATCCCGAGTCAACAAGATGGTTTCACAAACACCAATTACACAAAATGTGAGTTGAGATACCCAAACCGTCCAAGACAGTGCCCTCTTAAATCCTAGGGACTCAGAGCCCAAAGGAGGAAAACATTTCAGGAAGATGGCTGCTTGAGTTTTACCTTGCGTGGGTTGCCCTGGTACTGAAGTCCCGGGATACCAACCAGGGCGGGTGCCCCAGCTTCCGGTCTGCCCGTTCAACATCCTTAGTTTATCATACATGCCGTCTGCGCCCATCTGTTGCTTTTCGCTAGCCAGGTTGCGAAGAACTCTGTTTATTGATGACACCTGCAAATCAAACCAAATGGTAGTGTCTCCAAAAGACACAGCCACCCCATCTGAGGTCCCCACTTCAGCTCTCCCAAGCCTTAAAGAATGGCCCAGTACGCATGCAAAAGCTCCCAGCCACCCCAGATAGTCAGTGGGTTTTTAGCTATATTGCTGAAAGAATGACAGCTATCATTTTCTTCCTGTTAATGAAGTTGGGTGAAAAGGAGGGAGCAGTCCCTCACGTCTGTATCTATCACTAATGACTGTCACCCGTTGCTTGGTTTTGTTCAAAGACTCCCTGATGAAACATTTCAACTTAACTTAGAGATTTACTTTATTGTAGAGCAGAAATGGATGCATGTTGCCCGAAAGAAGAATCAGGCATGTGCTTTGGGGGCAGGGGAGGGATTTAAAATCTGGTTTTCAATTTCATTTTCCTCCTCTATTCAAATGCCTTTCCCCAGTTCCTTTGACCCCTGGTTTGTGGTATACAAATGAAGTGAACAACTCCCCACACTTGACTCCCATTTTTCATCAATGGTCCAAAAATCAAAACCCGCCTCTTGGTATTCCCCCCAGGTACTGTGGAGACCCGCGCATACTAGGGAAAAGACCGAGAAAGCAAGACACTGGGAGGAAAAAGAGCAGAAGGAGATAAAGAGGTGCCAAAGATAGGGGAGACTGAGGAGAGCTTGAGGCAAGGGAGAAAAATGCTCACAATGAACTTACACTGGGTATGTTATCGTTGGTACAGACCCCCTCGGATAATAATCTGTCTCGGATTTCCCAAGCAAAGATGGACGGGCACTCCCGCTTATACTGGGCTATTCTGCTTACAACTTCTGGAGTCGCTACTCTTGGCTTACTACCTCCGATTGCCCTGGGCCTGATGGAGCCAGTCTCGTAATACCTGCCCAGAATTTTACTCACACATCCGTTGGACACCTGCATAGGGGAAGTGGACAGAAAACCACATTATTAATAATTTCAAGACAAAAATAAAATTGTTTAAGTATGCATTAAACAATGACAAGCTTACGTTTTCATTGTCCAGCACTTGGACTTTTGCATCTGCATGGGTCTATAACACAAAAATATACCTTCAATGGTATGAGAACTTACTGTAGAGAGCTTTTTTTCTTAAAATTACATTTGTAGCCCTAAAACTACAAATATGATGCTATTTTCAAACACTCTGAATTATTTTTTAAAAAGCTTTTAAAACGATTTTCCTAAACACTGTGTGAAGATGCATCAAAACGAAGTCAAGTTAATTTTTTGTGCTGACCTTGCTTAAAGCAGCATTATGTTGCAAAGCAAAAGGGGAAATATAATTGAATTTTTATGGTTTTCCCTTAAAATTTTGCCCGATCGAGCAAGTGTGAATTAGAGGAGTGAATAGTATTTGCCTTCTAAAATCCATATACATTCTTCATAAGCATGAAGAATGAAAACAAATCTCTAAAATCCGAGGTTAGCACAGGATGGGGAGAGGGGAATGAGATTATCCCAGTTTCTGTAACTCAGCTCATTACAGTTCATCACTGTTACCATAATGAATGTCTTTACCAAGTGAAAAGATATATATTTTTTAATTCACACATTCTTTTTCTTAGGCAGATGAATTATCTTACGTCACTGACTGAGGTTGGAAGAGACAGGGACCATGGTGGAAGGAGCGGGAAAGCCAGCCGGAAGGTAGGGAAATTGGTGGGAATGGAGTGGGTGGGGAGATCCATAATTAGTAGCGTTTACAGTAAGAAATGAAGAGTGGAAAGCCGCAGGGGTGGGGTGGGGGGGCGGCGAGTAAGGCAGCCACGGGAGGATCACCTGCAGAATTCGGGAAATGTCGCACGGCCGGGCCCCGCTGTGAGCTAGCTCTACGATCTTCTGCCGGGTGGAGTCCGGCAGTGGCCGCCCGTTGACAAAGACACCACCAAGCTGATTCACTCCGCTGTGACCTGAAGAAGGGAGGAGGAGAACAGAGCAGAGAATAGAAGAGAAGGAGGAGAAGTGGTGAAGAAGAAGAAGAAGAAGAAGAAGAAGAAGAAGAAGAAGAAGAAGAAGA
>CAJQZJ010032130.1:9115718-9140332 GCA_907164525.1 Lophiomys imhausi
GTGTGTGTGTGTGTGTGTGTGTGTGTGTGTGTGTGTGTGTGTGTGTGTAAGAACAGAAAAGAACCAAAAAAATTGTAGCTAGTGAACCCCAATCCATGCCTCCACATCAGGCATAGGGTTGGAACCCCATCCACACCGAGTTCTGCCAGCTCCCAGTGGTGTGCAAAGCCTGGAATCTTCACACCGGCCACTACTAGCTTTACTTCCGCTGCTGAACTGCGCCCTCCCCCTCAGCCAAGGAAACAAATATTAACAGAAACCCAAAATAGAAAAAGACCATCACAGTGACTCCCATCCTTCCTTCAACTCTTGTTTCTCACAGCTTCATCCCATTGTCTGGTCTTAGTGACTAGGGTGAGGGAAGGAGCGCCTCCCTGAATTATCCTTCTCAGAAACCACAAGAATACAAATAAAGCCAGTCCCCTCTTTCCACTTCCTCAGATATCTCCAACCTGCAGCTCCGTCTCTAGACAGCAACCCTCTCAGGATATGTGGTTCTCAGCTCCTCTCTTCTCTCCTCTCTTCTCCTTGGAGCCTCCTGATAAATTGACTCCAGGAGCCTGCGCTTCTTAGCAATAAATAAGCTCCAAATATAGAAGAGGGGGGAAATATGATGAGCCTCTCTGACATTTGTCTTTAAAATAAAACTAGCTGCACGTCAAGTTTGAGCTTAATTTCTGGAAATAGGCGGAAGTCGCTCCGGATCATGCATGGAAGGCTAATTGAAAAGATCAGTCGGGGCGCTTGTGGCAGCCTTGTCACTTTGTGACAGTGCTCCGCTCCGGGAAATTGCATCGTCACGACAAACGGGACCGTGATAAAACGACCCTTTCCGTCCCTATTTGTAGATCACTCAGATGAGAATGAACTGCATTCGTCTCCCCTTCGAGGGGAGCTGCGTTTTCAGGGTTGCCTGAGGCTTGGAGCTGGAGGGGGGTTATAGCTCACCGAGGCGGGGGCGGGGCTTCAATTCGATGGGAACTGACAGGCGTTTAGGGATCTGGGCTCAGCCTGGCCCGGGCCAGCTCAAGAGGGTACATTGCACATTGCAGGAGACAGTCGTTTCTCCTACAGGGTAAGGCCTACCCTGCACTTCCAGTTTCCCCTAAATTTCCTTTATCTTCTACTTTGGCTTTCTAAATCTCATTTACCATGCAGGTATGGAGTCCCTTCTCTGAGCAAAAGAAACCTTCCCAGAAAAAGAAAGGCCGTCCCAGTCCCAGAGTTATCAAGTTTTCCAAGCAAAGCCAGGTAATTCCCGGTTTACAGATGCTAGAGAGTACAAGGCCTGTAATCGTAGACCTTCCTTATCCTGAATTGCAAAAAATAAAAAAATAAAAATAACGTGCCCAGTGCCTCCACAGCTGAGCCCGCATGTGCTGGTCTGAGAGACACGGGGCCAGGGCGCCTCAGCCAGCGTCGAAATGGCAGCGAGGAAACATAGCTCTAAATTCCCCTTTAGAGGTTAAGCCTTAATCATTGTGTCCCTTCCCTAGGGACTGCTGGCGTTCTTGCCCAGTGGCGATGATTATTCGCCTAGAATTCGACCGCAAAGCTTCTAATACGAAAACATATGGTGTTAATTTGGATGCTCCGCGCCTTGCGCACACCCGGGAACTAGCAACACAAAGCCTACAGGCCAACCCGCGACCCGTGCCCCTATGGGCCTGCCAGCCAGGCCATAACGGAGCAGCAAACGCTTGTGGCTGGGCACCTCGGCCTACCCGGAAACCTAAGACTGGGGAGTCTGAGCTCCAGGGTGTGGGCCTGACAGGTTCTCCATAAACACAGCTGCAAAGCTCACACCTTTACTCCCTTTCCTGAGTTTAGAGGCAGCTAGATGCCCCAGAACTTGGATCCGAGCTGCTGGGGACCCCTGCGCCTGTGCAGTTCCACATGTGCAGGTTTCTAGAAGTCCTCAGCCTCTTCACAACCCCAAGCATAGTTGTAGCCTTAATTAAGCCTGTGCGGACTCCCCACCCTTAACCCGGACTAGTTTCACTGGCTACCTGGACTGACTTTTATGCCTAACTATCATATACCAGCAGCCATTGGCTGAGCAGCAACGGACCTGGGCAGAGGTAAGAAGAGAGGCACAAAGAATCAAAGCACCACGAGCCTGGAATAACCAGCACCCACGCACTTGCACTTGCTAGTGCAAGGGTTCTCCAATTCCTGACCCACGCAGTCTCCACTCTCTTCCCAGATCCAGTAAACCCTGACTTCTATACCGTGGGCGGTTTACTTCCCCACCACGGGTACTGGCCTTGGGTGTTCCACTCCCCTTCCCTTCTAGGCTTGTAGCTAGAGTGAGGAGTGGAGGAGCTGGCGTGAGATTAACTAGGGGAGGGAAGCCCCCCACCCTTGGGGGTTGGTGGAGAAGTTGAGTCTTGGCCAAGCCCAAAGGGGCCTCCTTCTCTTCTCAAGAGAAGCCTTCGCCCCGCCCTGCTCAGCCCAGCCCCTCTCTCTGGGGTCAGAGCCCGGGCAGGGGTGGGGAGGGGGTGTGAGTTACAGGATTGGGGGGGATGGGGTTTCTCCACTGTAGCTTCAAAAACTCGGGCGAGTAGTTTTGAAGGGCCCCAGCCTCAGCCCTTCTGGAGCACAGCAGAGCAAATGCCTGCCTTCTTGCCCTCCCTCGCGGTCTACTTGGCGCTTATCCGGTACAGCTGGAGTAGATCCCAGGCCTCCTCCCTCCCAACCAGTGGCCAGGACTTCGCTGGACCCAAGACTCTGTGCGCTCCCCTAACCCATCGGTCCTCCTACCTCCAGCCCAAAGTCCAGAGAAAGACCTGAGACACTTACTGTTCTGCATGCTGGAGCTGGTTGGCGGCCTCCGGATCCCACGGGGCTCGAATACTGGGCTCTGTTAGCAAAAAAATTGGAGTTAATCTCGGGCTTTGCACAGGTAGGCCTGTACTCCTACTGAGGAAGACCTGGTGCATGGACTGGAGAATCCTCCTTTTCTTAGAAATTGAGCTACTCAACCGCTTGGGGCGATCTGAGGGTCACCTAGCCCTGCCCTCCTATCCATGCAAAATGTACTTTATGAGCTGCGGGGGGGATCTAACATTCACTATCAGTTTCCCCAAAGCCTTTAATAGTTAGCCTTTTAATCAAGAGAAATGACGACCCAGTTTTGATTTTTCCCCCACATGAACTATGTTTTTAAAAACCTCTTTCAGGTTTTGAAGCTCAAAAACAGCACCATAGAACTTGCCTGAAAACTGGGATATATGTTCACTCTTAGAATAGAAGATCTCACACATCTGTTCGCCCCTAGTTAAAGTCTTCTGCCTAAGACAAAACAGAGGAAGAAAAAGGTATGTCAAGTCAGCCCCAAGGAATAGGTTGACTGGTTGTCTGAGGCCCACTCTCAGCCAAAGCAAACTGGGTACTAGATCCTTCCACCCAGAAACACCAAATCCACCCCATCCTTCCAGTGGCCTCTCCCACAGAAATTGGGAAATCCTCTGGAAAATGGTGCTTTGGCTAGGCTTGGGAAAATGGGGAATCTAGAGTTGGAGGTCTCACTTTGCAAAACTAACAAGTACCAGGGAAAGGAGAAGGCTTAAACCAAAATAGCAGAGAGAGGGAGGAGTAGAAACAGAGCTGGGGAAGGAAGGCGACTAACACCTGAATTCTGGAGGGGAACAAATGGAAGGACTTGGTGGTGCTCCAGGGCCCAGGTTAGAAAGTCTGAATGAGCCTCAGACCAAGCTCCCTTCCTTCCTAAGGAATTTCAGCACCTCAATTGTGCCAAGACCCTAGAACTAACTGCTTTGGTTACTCCTTTCTCCTTAACAGCCCCAACATACACACACCCCAAAAAAGGCTTTCTTCCTCCACTGTCAGTCTCTCAGCTCTTTCTGGAATGAGTAAATGGTGAGCCCAACTTTTTATCCTAAACCTCACTTATTGTAATTAACTTTGCTTTTAGTGTTTATATCTTCCTCTCTTTTCCTGTACTGTGACACACGCCATCTACCTCGCCTCGCCACTTTAAAAAGTACAAACAGGAGGGGGTGAACACGGTTGACAAAGTCTACAGACACCAAACAATGGCTTCTATTCTGTGGCTCTCCCCAAACCCAAAGAGCAAAGCTGAGACTCTCACATCAGCAACACCAGGTCCAAGCAAAGGAACTAACTAACAACTCTCCAACTCACAGAGGGAAAAGAGGGAGTCTTCTCACTTAAGACCTGACTCACTACAGCTCCCCTCAATGCTTTCAATCCACCCACCCTCTCTACCTTCCCTCAAAAAGAGGGTTCTCGGAGGAGAGGTGAAGAAAATAATAAAGTAATTTCTTGTTATAAATATCTGGAGGTAATTGTGTTACTGGTGTGAGTTGTTAGGGGCTGTAAAAAGATACAAGGGCACCGTGGGGAGCTCAATTGGGAAGGGAGAGTTACAATAAAGAGCCTATTCAAGAGGTTTGCCTAGGGAAAAAAGGGGGGGGGGTAAAATAATGAAATAGTCACAGCATCATTTTGTTTTATTTTAAAGAAATCTCTCTTTTTCCTGTTTTTGGCTGTGATGATGATTAATTTGCCACTCCACAAGGAATTCCAAGAGATACAGTTTTCTCTTCAAGACCTTTTATGATCTAACTTTTAAGTAACTAAAAGGTAGTTTAAATCCATTTAAAAAATAAGTCCAGGATGAGGAGTTTTTCTCAGTGTCTGATTATGACTGAACATAGCAGAGGGCTAGAAACCCCCAATGATGTTGGTCTCCTAAAGCCTCCCTCCTGTCTTTAGGTCTCTTCCTGAATCTATGATTATGTCATGAACAGAAACTCCACACAAAATGTCCACCATATATATACATGACTCAATCTGCAAAAGGTGGCAGGTGCACAGAGAGGGGGTGGGACTCTGCTCAGAACAGTAAAACTTTCTGAGCCCCTCTGTAACCACATTTTACACAACCTCATGTCCCCATCCCAACTGGGACCTCGGTGATGCCATTTTAGAAAATTGTCTAGCTGATCCCAGTAAGAGCTAGCTGATTACTTTCCCAAGCAACTGGGAAGGTGATAGCACTTCAGGTTCCAGTTTTGTTTCATTCCCACTCATTCCCACTCTCCTCTCCCCTAAGAAGATATCTAATTACCTAAGTAATCGTTAACACTCAGTGCAAAAAGCACCCTGGGAAGACGGGCACACCCTTAGAAGTTAGACCCCCCTGCCTCAGCCCAAACCTCCAGCCCAGGCTAGGGCTTTGTATTGCCTTGGAGGGGCCATACATAGACTTACATCAGGAATGAAGGAGTCTCCAGAAATCTCCAAAGCCACAAGGTCGTGGTCCACAAGTTCACTGGACCTCTGCCTCCCCACTCCCTGACCAGAACACAAGTCAGAGCTTTTACACTATGCTATTGTTTTAATTATTTAAATTTTGAAATCCACCCCCACTTTCCTTAGCTGAATTGTTAGGAGAAATGTAGTTGCTCTGTCTTGATATCCCTCTTAGAAATTAGCAATTAGGATGAAAAAGTTTACTGTCCAGGGCCAAATGATAACAACTCACCAATTGCTTTAAACATATGTATGCAAAGATTACCAGTGACCTTTCCCCTGTCAGTGACAACAGCTATTCTTTCTCTTTGGTAAACTTGCTAGACTTTCAAGCATTTTAGCTTTTCATTTGATTTTCTGATTCTATCTCCTCCTCATCCCTTCCCCAAATTCGAGTTGAACAATTCAAAATGGCTTAGAAATGGAGAGAGAGAGAGAGAGAGAGAGAGCATTCACTTTGTTTTTAAACTTTCCAGAAAGCTCATTAATGAAAGGCCAGGGTTTTTAGCACTCGAAAAAGAAAGCATTTCCACTTGAAATTCAACTCCATTTCCCTCAATTACACTTGCTAAAATTCGAGGCTATTATGGCGCAGGGAGACTGAGGAAATCTGCCCCGAGAAAGAGGCAACAACTTTCTGAACTTTGAAAAGCCACTTTTCCTGCTGGGGTCTTAGAATCCAAAAGCTCTCGAATTACTCAGACTAATTAGCTGGGAGAGGACGTGATCCGACGAGAGGGAAAGGCAATGCTTTTATATAGATTTTTTTTCCTTTAAGCCACACAAAGAAAAAAAAATCAGTACACTGGGGGTGGGGGGAACAAACCATCTTTCCAGCACGAAACTTGTTGAAATGGCAACACTTGGTACAGCTTGGTCAATGGTAGACATGTGAAAATACCCACCAAGAGCCGGAGGTGGGAGTACACAGGCCTGGGAACACCCCAACTTTCGCAAGGTAGATTTGTGGAAAGCCGGGAGAACCAGGGCGTTTGTTTCCAAGTCCAAGCTTCGCGCTTGAGTGAGACTGGAGGCGAGGGCCCTGGGGCTGGATGGAAGCTGGTAGTACTTGGGATGGGCTGGGAGCTCCCTCGGAGAGCGCATCCGACCGCCTCGGCCTAGTGGCTTCCTTCACCGCCCGCGCTCGCTCCGGGTTTCTCCTGGCCTCCAGCGCGGCTGCAGTGTCCGTGAAGAAGTTGGCTCCGGCTGACCGAGGGAGCGATGACCCTTTGGCGCTAGAGTGCCTTGGGCAGTTCTGTGCCCGGGAGGATCTTGATCTTGCACAAAGCCGGAGCGCGGGCTGGCGGCAGGCAGCGCAGATAGTCCTCTGGTTGGGCGCTCGCTGCGCGCCGGCTCGGCCCCGGCTGGACAAAAGCATCGCCGGCGGCTGCTCTTCGCGGCCTGGGGCACGGCAGAGCCTCATCGTTCTTTCCGGTTGACCGCGGGCTTTTGGGACACGCTGCAGCGGAGAGCAGCGGCTTGCAGGGCCGCCTGCTGCCTAGCTGATTTCCGAGAGCGCCAGTCACACTTGCTCTGGTGCAGAGCCAGCCGCCCGCCCGGAGCTCCGCTCTGCTGCGGCTCGAGGACCGTCGCCCTCCGACGCGGGCTTTCGCTGGAAGTAGAAAGTTTGCGCTCCTGCGTGAAAACTTCTCCGACCCAACTCTCCCGGCGTAGCAGTGGGGGAGGGGTCCGGCGAGAGGGGAGGAAAGAAGAGAAGGAAAGACCTGCCAGGATATTGAAATATAAAGAAATTGAGAAGAAAGAAGCGGACTCACCTTTAAGAGGCATCCTCTCTCGTCGTTGTCAAAGCTCCTGTCAAGAGTTTTGTTTGGTTGGGCTTTTTTTTTTTTTTTTTTTTTTTTGGTTTTGTTGTTTTGGGTTTTTCCCCCCTGTTGTTGCTTAAAGACCACAACGGTTTGAAATGACGGTATTTTAAAAGAGTTGCTCGTGAGAGTTTTCTCCACGGACGCTGCTGGGTTGTTGTGTGAGAGCAATTCTCAGATCCCTGGGAAGAAGACAGAGATTGACAATAAAATGGGCTGTCAGCGGCTGGAGAGTGAGAGATAAAGAGTGTGGGTGAGGGAAGTGGCTGCGGCCAGCACACCTATGCTGATTGGTGATGGCGCAAGTGTGTTAATGTGTGTGTGCCGGCGCCCGGCCTCGCCTCCACCGCTCCTCACTGGCCCATTAGCGAAGCCTGACCTCTGTCATCATCCTCCAGCAAAACACTTCCTCCTGCGCCTGAACCAGAGCGGGAAATGAGGCCGAGGCACGGTTCGCTTTTCAAACCCACTAATCACTCCGCAACATGCAAATGCACCGCTCGCTCCCACAGAAAATATTGCTTTATGCAAAGCAGCACCGGGGCCTCGCGCCAGCCGATTGGATGCTCCCTCTCCCTGCCTGGTGCAATTGGTCGGTTTGTTTGAATATGAATACACTTGTTTTCGGCTCTGCCGGAGGGTCCCGGCTTCTCTCGCTCCGGCGCTGGGCCCCCCGCTCCCAAGCTTTGGCGCTCGCCGAGGTCTCTGGCTCCATGCGCTGCGGCCGCGAACTTGATCAGTCTAATGGAGGCCTCTGGGCTGGAAGTCACGCTGACCCCATAACCCCAAGCTTGGCCAGGGACTCCCAGCCCGTGGAGGTAGCAAGTTTCATCATTTCTACGAGGTCCTTTTTTTTTTTTTTGTCAGTGTACAGCGGACTGCCGCTCCGCCCCGGTCCACCCTAACCTCCCACCCCTATCCCATCCCGGCCTTGGCCCCAGGACACAAAGTACAGCGGTGACGGCTCCCTGGCCCACCTGGCCTTTAGGAGCAAGAGAAAAGAGGCCGGAATGCCCCTGGATCCCAGCAGCCCCACTCCAGCGGTGGTGGCACAGCGATGCCGAGGCCTGAAGAGGGCCTCCAGGCCGAGAACTCAGCGAGGCCCGCGGTCGCCCCTGCCCAGGCCTCCCGAGCCTACCCATTTCCCCAGCCAACTCCCGCACCCCTGGTCTTTTCTTCTCTTTCTGCTTTCCGAAGCCACCGTGCTCAGCGGAGCGGACGCACTGCCCTAGCCTGGAGAGGCCCGAGTAAACACGCCACTTACTTTGTGTACAGAGGATTGTTGTGAAAAGCTCTGAAGAGTCCTTACCAAACACTCTCCAACTTCTCCCACGTGCCATTTGTTGACTAAGTGCGGCTGCTTTTCCAGGCCATCGAAAGGAGGGGAAGATAAGAGGGGAGGGGAGGTAGTGGAAGCCTGGGAGTGGGGGTGGGGTTTGACCAGTGCTGAGAGAGATTCTGCGAGTGTGTGTCCCCGCCGGCTTTCTTGGTAAGTCAACGTGTGTCGTTGTGAGGAACCAGTTATCTGTGTGTGGTGTCTATGTATCCCCGCCAAGACTCCCTTCTCTTGGGTCAGCTCAGTCCACGGAGGCAATTCCCCTTCAACTGTTGCCAGAAAACCGGCGAGGAAAGTAAGTAAATGGCTTTTCCCTTCTGACCACACACCAGAAGTCCATTTGTTGAATGCCGGACATTAGGATACACCTCAGTACACTCCAAAGACGTCCCTCGGAGACTGTAGTTTAGGTGACAGGGAAGCAGGAGGCGGCCTTGTCCTGCGCTGTCCGGAGCTCTCTCGCAGCCTGCGGGCCGTGGAGCTCAGAAGTAGAAGGCCTGAGATCCGGAACACACTCAGAACCCAGTAAAGGGGTGCGGGGTTGGAAAAGCTGAGGCAAGGAGGCCGAAAGGCACCACCGAGGCCTTGGATTCTTTTGACTCAGGGCAAGAACCGGAAGTCAGCGTCCAGCAGTAGTCTGCTCACTCAGTCGGTCTCTGGCAGGCCGGGGCTGAATGCCCTTGGGGGTTGGAACCAGGTAGACGCTGCAGGCTGCCTCTGAGCCTGGTATGGGCATCCTACTCTAGTCTCTGCCTAGGACCCAGCAATACAGTACCAAGGAGACTTATCAGAATTCCGGGGATAGAAGAGGCCTTCCTTTACCCGAGCCAGAGGTGGGTTCGCACAACCTGCTCACCTCCTCAGTTTGGGGAAGGTGACTGGCTGGATTCCTTTTCGAAGACCGAGGGCATTGGGTCGGAGCTGGAAGGAAACAGGACCCAGAAGCTAGGGAGGTGGCGCCACTGCAGGGTAGCCGGCCTCCAGAGAGAGATTTCGTAGGACCGGGACTTTCAGAGTATCCCAGTAAGCCCGGAGTCCGAGTTCCAGATCAGAGGAGTCTGCATTCTCCCCCCCCCCTTTATATCCCAAGCAAGCATTAAAGAAGCATAATGAAAAAGAGGGGTGTCCAGTGACTGTCCCAAGTGGAGGCGGCGAATATCATTTTTACAACCTCTCAATTAGCAACCCAGTGGATTAGCCCCCTCCTAAGCTTCGCCTAAGAAGCAGCCGTAATCTTGTTGCTATTTCCCCCCAGGGCACTGGCTCTTTCAATCAGTTCCTTCTCCCACCCACAACCCCCACCTCACCTCAGAGAAAAGTTTTAACAAAAATCAGAAGAAGCTAGAAGCCTGGTGTGAATGCCGCTGACGTCACTGGGTGGGGATGGGGGCTCTGAGTGGTACTCTTGGAAACTTCACAAACAAGAATCAGAAAGGACTTGGCTGCGACTAGAGTGTCAATATTTGGGGAGGGGAGCTGAGGAACAGAAAGAGGCAGAGTTTCTGAAGTTTAAGAAGAGGAGTGAGAGCCGGAAACACTCTCTCTCTCTCTCTCTCTCTCTCTCTCTCTCTCTCTCTCTCTCTCTGTGTGTGTGTGTGTGTGTGTGTGTGTGTGTCTGTCTGTCTGTCTGTCTGAAAAAAGCGTGGGAAAACTGGTAGATCCTCACTTCCATCAAGCACCTGCTGTGGGGATGAGACCAGGCAGGAGAGAGACAAGGCCTCCATAAAATTAAGACAACGCTCAAGTCGCCATTTTAACTGCGGCCTCCAACACGTCGGAGGCCCAGTCGCTTGTCCTCCAGTGCAGGGATATATAGGCTATCGAAGTTTCGCTTTAGTGGGTTTTTTTTGGGGGGGTGTTACTGCCTTCCACCACTACTCTTTGCTACCCTTTCCTCCACTCCACCCTCTAGCGCACGGGGGATCTCTTTTCCTGGCGACAGTTTTCTGCAGGGACAGTACTGCACGCGGTCCCATCGGCTAGCCGAAAGCTGTTGGTGGGGAGGGAGTGGCGCTGGGGACATGGCGGTTTTTCTCCGACAGTGTTCAGAACCTCTCTAGCCAATAATGAGGCATAAATATGAGGCTCCCTCAGAATCTCTCTCCAGCAGTCCCTGGCATTTGCCTGTGCCCACCGCATCAGGTCTCCGTCCCAAGAGCGGCCCCTGGCGAGGCAAAGAAGTGCCCAGCTATGGGGGAATGAGCTTTCGCCTCCTAGCTTCAGAACCGCCAGGATTGCACTCCGTGTTACGTTGCCTCCAAACTCCCATTTCGACTGGTCCAAGCTGAGGTGCGGTGCTGGCACACTGGGAAGGGTGAAGATGCATGTCTTTGGTGGAGGAAAGTCTTAACAAACACTTGAGACACTACAGAACCCCAAGTGTGTCTTTCTGCGGGCCCTGAAAAGTGGGTTCCGTGGATTGCAGGGGTGGCAAACAGGTTAAATGCTTACAAAAAGCCAAGGCCTCTCACCCTAGCCACCCAGTTCCCGGTACCTCCCTGGCTTGGGCTTTCCCTCAATCCTGCCGGAATACAACACCGGCTAGCCTAGAACAGTACAGAACCAAAGGAGATACCGCCCAGCGGCTCCTCCAAGCTGTGGCCACCTTTGGCTGGAAAAAGCCCACGGTGCCCTTGCCTTACCTCGCCCCCTGCCAAATGGTTAGTGCCTCAGGGAGCTCTCGGGGATCCGTTCCCGTTCTATTCGTATTGGGCAGCATCTGTCCTCCCCCATTTCCCTCCCAACCCCACCCCCAAAATGCTTAAAACCAGCATTGTCCGGTTGGGTGTCCCAGCAAAGACATTTCTTGAAGGAGGCGAGTTAACTCTCAACCCACCCTTCGCCCTTTTTCCCGCACGCTGGTCTCAGTAGAAACTAGGTTCAAGGTCCCTAACGCAGATAGGAAACTCTGAAATCCCATCGTTGGGGGATTTTGCAGATAGGGTGTCTAGGAAAGTTCTTTTTCCATTCCTCCACCCCAGACATTCCTTCAAGCCTCCTTTCCCTCCAACATCTGTACTGAAGAGGTAAGAGTTTAGCTTTAAATAAAAAACTACCTTGGTACCCCCTCTCTCTAAAGAACAAGTCTAAACAGCTGAATGGTATAAAGGCTGGGGACTGTTTTCTATAGTTTGTTTTATTTTGTTTGGGAGTTAGAAACATACAGGCCTGGAGCTCGGGATTTTGAGACTAGGAAGGAGAGAGCAAATGTCAGAGCTGGTTCACTCCAGCAGCCGGAACCAAACTAAGCGGATCCTGATGGGCTTTTAAAGTGACATTGATTGGGACAATCTGTTCCCAACCCCAGTAAGAGTTAATCTGCCTGTTAATCAAGGCACTAAGGGCTTCAATATGAGTTTTATGAGTGACTGGGGAACAGAAAGAGTAGTAGCAAGGGATCAAAAACTGGGATCACAGATATTTTGTCAGTTCATACTCCTACCAAAAAAAATGTATTTTCAATTACAGAACAATTTGGCAGTTTTCATCATTTCCTAGCCCAGTCTCACAAATGGTGACTTAAAAGCCTCCGTAACAGGAGAAAACTATGGGGTTTGGTAGTCGGGGACAGAGATAGAGGATTAAACACAGGTTGCTCCAACGGAGAGATCCCAGGTCCACCTGGGAGAGTGCTGGAACCCTGAGCTCCAGTCCCTGTAGCCAGATTCCTCCCAAAAAGAAAAAGAATGAAAAGTAAAGCAACAAATAATAGCACAGATCCAGGTGCCCATCCTGCTAGGTTTGACCACCACTCCAGGCAAGAGTGGGGGGTCTGGCCCAGGCGCCATTGCCAGTGCACTAGAAAGTTCTTCTGTATGATGTTTCTCTCTCTCTCTCTCTCTCTCTCTCTCTCTCTCTCTCTCTCTCTCTGTCTCTGTCTCCCCGGAGAGAAGCTAGGTTCTCTTTGGTTTTCCTTTCGAAGTCTACAATACATATAGTCCTGGGCACTGAAGAAAATTGAATAATAAATCCTCCAATAATTCAAATGATACGAAGTCTGAGGGGGAAAAGAAACAGACGCCAATCCGATTTGCCCTCTGATCAAGGAGGGCACCGGAGTGAGACTGCATAGAGGAGGTCCCTGGCTCGCCCTGGGCACAGGGCGAGGACTCTGGTCAGAGGTAATTATGTCACCGCGTTTTCTCGCCATGACAGCCGAATAAACACAATCTCCAATAAACATCTCTAATGAGGGAGGAGGCCCGAGGATGGCTGGGTTTGATTTATGACTGGAGGAGAAAGTCCACTTCCTACTGCGAAGCGGACAACCTGCTCACCACTCAGCTCTGGGAAAAGGGACTCGCAGAGGATAGGACCCCTGTTCAGGTAAGGTGCGCAGCCCGGTGGTCACTTTGCCCATGGTCTCCCTTTTATGTGAGGCCCGCAGAGGGAACTCTGCTCAGAGTCCGGCTTGACTCCTAAGTACCTGTCACAGGCGCTTGAGATCCAAACAGTCTGTAAAAGTGGCCTCCAGCAGGTCTAGAGAGAGGGCGCCAGGATCACGAGTGGGAGTGGGCGAGATCCAGGCCAGGCCTGCCCTATGGCCTTGTCAAACTTTCCGGTGGGGCGCTCCTGCGCCCCAACTAAGCCAGTCCGAGCGTCTCCAATAGCTTAGGGACTTGGCTGTGAGGTTTTTCAACCAGGTGGAAACACCATTTAATCTAAGTTTGGGGTGATCACTTTACTGACGCACTTCGAGAAAGTTCCGACCTTCCGGGAGCCAAAGCTTGGCTGGGCGGGCGCCTCTCTCCAGGGCACTCAGCAGCCGGGCTCCCCAGGAGCCCACACGCTTCTTGCCGATGCAGAGAGCTCAGCGCTGGCAGTAACCCGCTCCGGTAACCCGAGCCCATATTCTAGCTCAGTGAGAATTGCTAATTATTAGGTCTTCGGAAGGGAAGCTCAAATCACACGCTGGGGCCTTCGCGCGCTGCCCAGCTCTGGAGGGCCGCATTCTTTCGTCCTTTGCTCCTTTCAGGGGAAACGAATCCCATGTCTCTGACTTCGTACTGAACGCACATCTACACTTCGCAACCTCGGGGAAACTTTTGTAGCACCTCGCCCGACCTTCCACAGGGTGCTTCCATGGACTCTACTCGAGGTTTAGTGGCTTCACCAAGCGTGAATGTCGCTAATTGCATCGGGGAAGTCGTGTTGCAAACTGCATGCCCACCGCCTGCTTTTCTTAGGATCTCAGCGATTTCTTTAGACTGCAGCCACAGACACACCCCGTCCCCCACATCACCCCCAGCTCAGGGCCAGACAGGAAGTCCGCTCTTGAGACTAGAACATTTTCTTACTTTTACAAAGAAGCATGCTTCTCAAAGTCATTCCCCACTACTCCCTTCCTACCAGTACTAACTCCCCTCCCATCTTTGTATACCTCATTTTAAAAGAAAAAAAAAATCAAGCCCGGAGCCGCTCTGAGAGGGCTTCTAAGACCTGAAGATACAGGTTGCGGACGGCGGAAAGGGCGCCGCTGCCAGCGCGGCGAGTCCTGGCTAGAGCCGAGCTGTTACCTGCGAGCCAAGGGCCGTGTGGCAGGTGAGCGTGGTGGCGCCGGTTCCCACACTTCTCACAGCCGCTTCTCGGGGGAAGTAGCAGATCTGACAGCCGGGTTCTACGCGAGGACCTGCCCCAGAGTTTAAATGTCAATGAAAAGAAAAGAGGGTGCTCGGGCAGGCGCTAACTTTCCTTAATAACCACGCCAGCGCTGTCCCCATTGGTTGCCCGGCGTGCGTGACGTCACGGCGGCCAGAGTTGTGTTCAGCTCCGCAGATTAGCTCTGGGGCCCCGGCGGGAGACTCTCTCTCTTCAGCCAGAGTCTCTGACTCGCTCCATCCCAAGAGTCTTCCTGGGTCTGGCCCGGTAACTGCACACGCCCAGCCTGCCTCTCGCTGGTATTGTCCTCCTTTAAGCTCGGCGTCAATACCCTCCCCCTTCTTCCAAGTAAACATGTCCTGTAGAATGCGCTGGCCCTCCAACATACTGGTCCTGTGGTCCCCTGCCCTTAGGCTAGTCAGTTATCTCTCTAAGTGACCCCCTTAGCCTGCCCCTAGGTTCTCTAGGGAATCACCTCATTAGAGGGATTAAGACCAAGCGGAGTCGAAAGGGACCTTTGGCGAGTTCTTTTTACGAGGAGTCCCAATGGATAATCCACCTGGCTGCTTCCACAAGTCACAAGCTGGGCACAGACTGAGGGTCCAGGAGTGGATGAGCAAACTCGTTTCCCAAACTGGGCCAAATCTATACCTGTTGGCAGTTTCCTGAGGGAAGCTCCAAAGCCAGCGAGCGTGCTCAGGCTTCCCTCGCCTGTGGGACTGAAAAGCTTCATTCAAGTAGAAAATGTGGATGGTGGTATTTATATTTGACTTGAGGGTTAACTGTTGACTTTGAGGCCTAGAGGGGCAAAAGTGGGGACATGGAAGATTCGGAGAGGTTAAGATTTCCCTTCCTCGTTCTGAGTGAACGAAGAAATTGGGATTGGGATGAGAAATGCGCCGAATACTGATCCCGTGGTCTGCAGACCCTCTGTGGAACCGAAAACAGCTTAGATTGGCTAAGCCTGACTCTTGGAATAGATACCTACACCCACGTCGTCATTCCTGCCTTTTCACCCTCAAGGGCTTCTCAGCTTCCTAGCTCTTTCCACTTCTGCTTGCTTCGGGTCTGGAGTTTGGAAATGGTTGAGGTCCTGCCCGGAGGGGCGGGAGGTTCTTGAGGAGGTGGTGGAGGAAGAAGGGAATGGGCCTGGAACAGCCTTGAGGTAACTTCTGGGAGACAACCAGGTGGCCCAGAGTGTGCACGTGTTGAAGTCCAGAGAGCACTTGGACACGAGGAAGGTTCGAAGGCCAGAACCTGCACACTGCCGGACGAGGGCGGTGAAGGGAGAGTCTTTCGCAGATGGCGCTAGGGTCCACGCTCTCGAGGTTATCGCTCCGCCCCAACACACCTGGACAGGGGTGGAACTTTGCAACCCGCCCAGGTGGGCTCCAGACTGCCTGCTGGCAGGCTCCTTCAGATTTGGCCAGCTTTCAGCCAGACCTCCTCCTCCTCCTCCTCCTCCTCCTCCTCCTCCTCCTCCTCCTCCTTTTTTTTCTTCTAAATATTTCTGAGTGCATCGCGCCTGGAGGTGAGGTTATGTGGAAAAGGAGAAAGAGGGCATGTTGGAGAGGTCCCAATGGGAATATTATAACTTGCAAAAGCCTTCCATTCTTTCTCTCTCCAGTCCAACTCTGTGGGTCAAGAGCGACTACTCCCCTTGAGCCACGGTACTGTAGGCCTGGATTCTAGCCTGGTCCAATCGTCCCGCGAATTCTAATAGTTTGGAAAGTGGTTATGAAGCCTTTGCTCTCCTTTATTCGCCACCACTGACCATCTCATAAGACCTAGGTTCTCGGTAAGCCCCTAGCTTCAAGCCAGACCTGGTCCATCCGTCCTCAAATATCTTGTGGTTCCATCTATTCCGACATCTGCCTTGGGATGTGGGTTGCCTGTAGGCCCTGGCCCTGGGATAGGCCTTCCCAGCTTTATGGTGTCAGTCCCAGGCTTTTCACCCACCCTTGTTCTGACAGTAGGCTACTGCGAGGGTTGCTGAAGCTTGTTTGGAGCCATTAAGCACATACGGATCCCTGCAACCCAGCAGGGTGCTCAAGACCGAAGCTGGAAACGCTACAGCCATCGCTAGCTTATCTATCCGTCTGTCAATAAAGGGCGCGTTAGGGCCGGGTGAGAGCACAGGGAGTGGAGGCAAGGCCAGACCTTGGCCCTCCCGAGCTCCGGGCCAACGCAGAAACCGCTCTCCATTTGCTCCGGGCACGCAATGAAGGGGCGGGGGCCATAGAGGTCGCCACCTGGTAAGGGTGTACTTGTAGCCACAAAGCTGAGTCTGGTTCTCCTGGTAGTCGTCGGCCTTACAGAACTTTGAAGATCCTACCAGAAGTCTCAGGCACTGGGGGAAGAGGGTGATGCCGGAGCCTCCTCTAGGTGCCTGAGACTCGCCCCCAAAGATTGCCCCTCTTGGCCTAGGCCGAACTGCCCCGGGCCAAGGGGCATTGAGGTCAGCTTGGAAGCGTGATAGAAAACTTGTAAGTCCTCGGAAATGGAGTGCTACCCGAGGCAGGCAGTAGGTGGGGTAGAAGAAACTTTTCTTCCAGATTTCCGTTGTCCCAGGCTAGTCTAGACTGAAATTCTACACTTGGGAGATCCCAAGTTGTTTCCACGACTTTGATTGCTAGCAGGTATTGGCCACAAGTCTGCGGAGGTTCCTGGGGCAACTCTAGTTTATCCCTCCCTGGGAGCCTGGAACTTCCTTTCCAACTAGTTGAAAGGAAGTGGAGAATAGGATGGGGTGAAAAACAGAGTGGAAAGGGGCAAGAGGGATGGAGGGAAGGAGATATATAAGGAGGGTCGAGAGAGAGAGAGAGAGAGAGAGAGAGAGAGAGAGAGAGGAAGAGAAGAAGGAGGAGGGGGGAGAGAATGCAGTATTGAACTAAGACCTGTTGTTGTACGAGGAACATCTGGATCACCTACCCCTCCCAGATGGACACATCTGACTCTTTCCTTTAATTACTTTATGAAAAATAAAGCATTTTCTGGATTGGTGGAGCCCCATCTACTGGATCTAGATTGCAGAATGGGCATTTGTCTTTCCGCTGAGAATAGCTCTGAAAAAAAATTGAAATTAGAAACAGTCCCCTCCTATTTAAATATTTCAGATTTTCTTTACTAAGTCTGGGCCACAACTCACCCTGTTACGTTCTATCTTTAAAGACTAGTATTCCAGGGTGGGTGCTAATTCGTAAGATTGGTTTCATAACGATCTTCCGGTACAAAAAAGTAAAAGAGCAGATAAATGTCCACAGGTAATTGAAAAAATTCCGTGTCCCCTTGCAGGTCATTTCAAATATCTACACAAACCAACCAAAGTCCAGGTCACTTAAGCAATCTAATTAGCTGGGCACTGCCTATGCTCTTTGCTTCCGTTTCCCTTCCCTCCACACCCTCTCCTTTAAACAGCAAACTTGTTCTAACAGGATTTTTATTTTAAATCAAAATGGGAGGAATATTTTGTGAATTCAAGCATCAAACGGGTATATTTAGCAAAGATAATATTTGCCACTTCTTTACCCTGGTCTAAAGGACTGCATAATGACCTGATTATATATGATTTTGCAGTTTCTGTGCTATTCAATTATTTTCATGCTCTTATACAAAGAGAGATGCCACACTTAGCTGCCTCTGTGCTGCCTGCTCTGACACACAGCAAGGAGTTCGCTGAACCTGTAAGAAAATCCTCCCTCCATTCCCCCACTTTTCTTTCCCCCAAGAAAACCTCTGCTGCCATCAATTCAAGAACATTCCACTGTCTTTTCCCTTTTAAATATTCTCATATGAAGTCAGTTTGCCATACCATGTTTGATTTCTTTCTCTCAGTTGTCTGGGTGGAGATGGAGGCATTAGCTGAATTCCCTGGGGGTGATTGGATGCAATTCTCTGAAAGTAGACAGGCACGTCCTGGATGTTAGAAATTCACTTTTTCTCAACCTGACAAGGCCGGCTTCGATCTACAATTGTATTTGAATGGGCAATGAGCGGAAAGACCTCTCATCATTAAGGCTGTGTCTACTTTAGCAAAATAAGGAGAGCCTTCATTTGCACACAAATTCTCATAAAAGTTGAATTCCTTGCAACTCTTTAGTAAAAAGAGATGGCTTCATAGTTTAAATGGATGGTGAAAAGAATGGAGATGGGGTGTTTTAAATGTACTACTCCCTTCTCCCCAAAGGGTTATGTGATCAAGTTGACTTTTTTACTTTAAATCTTAAATAAGATGTGAGTTGTAACAAGAGGATTGGCACTTACTCTGTGACCCTTATAATTGGATTAAATATAGACTGAGACATACAAAAACACACCAAGATTGACACCTGCCAACTGGACTTCCTTATGATTGATTGTGATGCTTCGTGCTGGCAACAATAATGAAATAAATTGTATGGATAAAACAGCACATTTGTCATTTCCGTGCCGTGAGTGAGGAAGTCAATGAGTTAGGCAAGCTGTTAGCTGACAGGCGCAAGCAGGAGGCAAGCTAAAGAGATAAATAAGGATTCTAGGCATTGACAGGACAAATTATAACTTGTCACAACCTTTTTAAATTCAGAAGTTTTCAATTAACATATATATTGCTGTTACATATAAGATAAGGGGACACTGAGGTAAACACACTAGGATTACAGGAGACACCCCATGCCAAAGCTCCAAGGGTCTGGGCACAAGGACCTCTATGGAAGGCAACAAAGGGTCAAAACTGTGAGGCTGGTGTATGGGGCACGATTGGTAATGAAGCTCAGTGTGATGAGGCCTCTCTTTAGTTCGGACAGCCCCCTTCCCACAGACCCACCATTCTGTCCCCAAAGAAGCAAGGCTTCTATGTGGAAAAATTGACTAGGCAAGGCCTGCTGTCCAGATCTGGTACACTGAATTCTGTTGTCCCCCTGTATTCAAGTATGGAATTGGAGGTAGAAAATTGAGTATTCCTCTTTTACTATCCAAACATACACAAGCACTCTCTTCTCTCTCTGTCTGTCTGCCTGCTTGTCTGTCTGTCTCTGTCTCCTCCTACCCCCCCCCCAAATAATATGAGGGGCTATTAGCAATGGCCATGAGGGCAGACCATTAGACATTCCTTAGATTTGGATTCTCAGCCATGCAGCACTGGAGGAGGCCACAAAACCAGCTGTGTCCTTTCTCCTCAAGAAAACCTAACAGTCCTGTTTAGCCATGATATTTTGGACACAGTTTCAGTGGCTGTTGGTTCACTTGACGGAGAGAGAGTGGTGAGAGGGAAGCCCACCTGCACTTTGGTGGGTAACTAAGGCCTCCACATACCGTCAAGTGACACTTTTGTGGTGCAAAACTTGGGGGTAAACTCTCTAGGCTACTAGTTAGAGGCAGGCAACCACACCACAACCACAGGATTTCTAGCGACTGAGACCTCTGTATCTGAAGTTTAACAAGTGTATAGGGGGAATGTGAATTCCATAATCATCTCTACTAAGAAGGAGGCTGACTTCTTGGTTTTAAAGCTCATCCTCACCACAGACTGGAATCAGGCCCCTGCTCAATTCCAGCTAGAATGAAAATTCTTCGGGAATTGAACTCCTCAGGTTTGACGCTGCTGGGCCAAAAGCAGCCAGAGCTGTAGAGGAGGGTACAGAACAAGGCCTGGTCTTGGTTTGACCGAAGAGCTCCAGGGGAGAACAGAGATCCAGTCTGGTGGGGTGTTTCTGCAAGCCTGGCCCAAGATGCAAGGCCAGCGAGAACGAAAGCCAAGCACGCCCAGCCACCTCGCGCTTCCTCTGGGCGCTGTGTTCAGCCTGGGCAGGCTTAGCTCCCCTCGCTGAGAGGTGCTCGGAGCACTCGCCTTCGCTCTGGTCCTTGTTGGGGAGAGGCCAGCCCGGCTGTGGAGGCCACAATGCAAACACTACCGGAACAAGCTTGTCATGCCCAAGCCCCAGAGCTAGTCTTAACCTTCTGGCGCCTGCACCAAATTAAATATCACGAAGGCTCCGGTTCCTTGCAAAGATGAAGCCCAGGAAGAAAGGGAGGAAGAAAAAGAAGTTATGCGAAATTAGTTGGAAGCGGCAGCATTCTCCAGCGGCGGCAGTCATTAACATTATAATCTCAAACGCCATTTTTTTTAATGTAACACTACTGTTAGTAAATCAGCTCCTCAGGTCCTCAGAGACGCTGACCTCTGACAATGCAGTGAAAGTGTAATTATCTCTCTGAATCTTGGACAGATTTAAGAGATTACATTTCAACTAAATCTATATCAATGCTAATTCTCTTTCTCCCTCAACCTGCAGGTGCTAGGCACCGGAAAATGGCATTGGGCCCCAGCAGAACGCCTCACAAAGAGGAAAGGGCTTGCTGCGTACAAGGCCAAAAGAAATGAAGTCTCATAAAATTACACCTTTTTAAAAAAACTACGAAACCTGGTTCTTATATAGCAACGTTAAACAAAGCAGTTATGCTAAATTAACGTTACATAAAGGCGAGTTTAATGCTCGGTTACAGTCAACTGGTGTATCTCTGATGGCTAATTGTCTATCAAAATTAAAGAGAAAGGAACAAATGATTCGTTATAAGGTGTTAAAAGCCTCAACAAAAGGACATTTCACAAATATAATATCGGCAACTCGGGAATTGCCCGCAGGGTTGTTCAGGCCCCGGCCCTGCGCAGCTATGAGAAGTGAGGTACGGGGTGCTATTTGCCTGGCAAGAGCTCATTTCCTCCCAAATGAGTATAATAAAAACCCAAGAGGCGATATTAGTGTAAAGATCGAGATTGATCTTAATCCGTGAGGTTGGACGAGGACTGACAAGGAGACCCTTACTCTCTCTGCCCAGGCTGTGATTGCAGAATGCTTCTTCAGATCTCCTTCGTTCCTCACTAGGACATCATATCCAACATGTCACTGTCCAACGATGGGGACAGGAGGAGCAAGCACCCGGCTGAGGAGAAAGCGGGTTGCGCAGATCCAGCTCTTCCCGGCTTTCCCTGGACTCTTAGAGAGCCTGAATCCCTGCACAGTCCAGCACGTGCTTTTCTGCTTGGTTGGCCTGGGGGGCATAGGCAGGCACTGTCAGCCCTCACCCTTCTCCTCGCGCTGCAGGCTGGGAAGGACACAAAGTACAATACGACCCCCTCCCTTTCCCAGGGCGTCACCACATCCAGAACTTGTTTGAGTTAATTAAACCTGAAAGCAACCAAAATGCGCGCGCTAGGTACACGTAGGCCGATTTTCCACACGTGGACCGCTTAGCCATAGCCTGAGATACCACAAGGGCCGGCGTGGCTGTTTCCATACAGAGAAATCTCTGCAAGGGACTCTGAGGCTGGGGGATAAAAGCTGAAACCAAATCATGCAGCAAGAGTAACAAACCGTCTGGAAAATGGACCCACGGAACCGCAAGAATGAACTTCCTTTAAAAAAAAAAAATCTTTGACAACTTGTGTCCTAAGGAAAATATATTGAAGATAATTGAAATGATTACAATTCACTGTTTCCTGACTTTGAGTATAAGCAGTCACATAATGACATTCCCTTCATACAACAACAGTTTCATTTCCATTCTCCGTTTTTGGAATCCTTGCGCTAGCCGCCCGGGCAACGTGGTGCTATTGCAGAAATCTTGGCTCCCGTCTGCATTATTTATGTGGGTGTGTGTGAGTGAGACAGGAGCGGAGAGGGGTTTAACCCCACCCCCCCCCTTGATCTGGAAATTCCAAGGGACCCAGGGACACCAGAGAGCCGAGAGAATCTCTATCCTGGGCCGCTTTGCCCGTCGAGGCTGCATGCGAAGGTGAGGTCTGGTTGGCTTCTTTGTCCTTGGGAGCTCTCAGAACCTCGTGGGAACGCTCCTTCAGCTCCCATATAGTTGGGCCGGGTCCAGGGGTGGACTTGAGAGGGAGCCCAGTGGTGGGTCAGTCCCATTTCTCCCATCCTTTCCATCATCAATCCTATCCTTTCTGTTTAAGAACTCCCAGGGTCTTGGGCAGAGCAGGGTGGGCCTTAACTCTGGGAATGGGGGTGGGGGCTTCGCGAATTTGGAAGTTATTTGTGCCTTGGTCTAGTTCCAGGCACCTCGCGGTCACTCCAAACCCTGAGACTACTAGAAAAGAGAGGAGAAAGTCAACTTCTATCCGGTGCGGGAAGTTAGCGCTCACCTTTGAGCGAGGCCTCCTTGAACCCTTAAGGCCCAGCCTGGGAGCCGGCAGGGGGTCTGGGCGCTCTAGGCCCAGGCCTCCGCAGTGCGCACGCGCGGATCCGGCCGCCGCCCCCATTCCAAGCACAGGGCTGAGGGGACAGACCCTGAGCCCTTCTCTGAGCAACTACGCCTCTTAAAAAAAAAAAAAAAAGACCATCTGGTAATTGTCTTTCTTTAGATCTTCCCTTAATTATGCTTTTAATTAAAGATGGTTCAAGGCACCGGACCACATGAAGGGCAGTAATTACAAATTACATTACAAACCCGACAGATGTAGCGTGATCTGCTGGAAAAAAAGTAGCGGAATAAAAATTTGACAAAACTTTGGGATAAATTAATCGGCGGCTTGGAGAACAGAAGCGCGGTTCTGATCATGTAGATTGCAAGCAGGATTTAAGTTTTGTGTCATGACTGTTTTCATATTTCTTTGACGTCTATTGATTTGGAGGCAGCTGCAAGCCTTTGTCACAGGAGAGAAGAGCAGTCACAATATATTAGCTTGATGGCATAACTCGAACCGGAGAGGCGAAGGGAACTGCAGTGACGGGGGGGGGGGGGGGGGGGGGCGCGCACGTGACCCCCCTGCCCCTGCCCGCGGCTTCCTGGCCCAACCCTCACTATAAACTTGTTCTAACTGGAACGAAGAGTGTTGCTCTCGGTACTTGGTCTGAAGGTGCTCTTCTGTCTTGGATGCGGGTGGCGGGAGTTGAGCCGCCGCCGCGACTAGGAGACGGAAGTGTCTGAGGGTCCTGCACTGCCTCTGCAGGGAGCCACTGAGACTTTCGGTCGCACTTCTGGCCCGGTTTTTTTTGGATGAAGTTCTGGTGTTCCATTGTTTGGTTCCAAGGGGCTGGGTCAAGTCCTCGCTCAGTCTGGCCTATTTTGGGGGCCTCCTCGCGGGAACGCGAGGCTGAAGGACCCGTGGCTCAGGAAACGACTGCCCCGAAGGTGTCCCCCTTGTCCCCCTGGTACGCTGCCGCTAACCCTCAACGGGATTATATCGGAATAGACTCCAAACTCAAGGGAGGGAATTCCGACTTCCCTTGTCTCAACACCATCCCGGTATCACCACAGGCTGGAACGCGTTTTCAAATCAGAGTCCACTAACTGAGCCAGCAGCTCTTTGTGGAAAAACCATGTGCCCATCACTCACCCAAGTATTTACTATGTACAACACCCGTGCGGTGCCTCCGGGAACACGCATGGACAATTAAACACGCCCACTCAGGCCCAGATGATGAAGGCTTTCTATTAACTACAGGCGTTCAGAAATTGATGCAAACCTAATTTTGGCTTCTTGCTGGAGATAAATGTTCCCCGGCAAGGTGTGTGATCCCGCCTGCTCTGGAAAGAGAACAAGACTGTCCTTGCAGAAGACCCAGCGGCCTGCCACTTTCTCCTGCTTCCCTAGAGGGAAAGTTTTCCTTTTGATTCACCCTCTCACTGTGTCCTTCTCTTCCTTCGTGTTGCAGTTTCTGAGAGGAATGGAAATATTTTGACTAGACCTCCCCAGGGGCTTTTTACATAGCAGGGGCCATCACCCATGCAATACTGTATTTCATAATTTCAAAATTTGGGTGTAAGTGTCTATCTTGTTGAGAAAAAAAAAACATGTAATTGACAGTGACTGCTCAACTCCTTGTACAGTAAAGCCATCCCTAGATGGTTCAAATTTGAGGGCTGCTACTTTTCCAGCACTTTTTATATGGGTGGTGGGGGGGGGGATTCTAACAGATCTTTGTTATAGGGTCACAGCAAAATCACATTTCATTGTTTCACTTCCATCTCTTCCTTGGGGCAGATAGAGGAAATAGATAGAAATCAGAAACAGTATTTAAATGATTAAAAGCCTATCTGGCTTTTCTACATTGTTTGAATGAGGACTCCCTGACTTCATTTGATACATACTATAAAGCAGATCTGTTGGAACAAATATATGCAGAGTTCAGAGAAACTAAAATTAGAAGGAAAACATCTCATTCTAAGGGGCTCCTAGTTTCTGTGTATAATACATGTGACACTTTTTTCATTCAAAATGAAGCAAATGTTGCCAGGAAACAATCTCTTTTTTGTGTCTATCTCCATTTCTGTCTCTGTAGGGGTTAGATAAATTTGATTTAGAAAATATATAGGAGTTTCTGATACTATCTCTTAATTCGGGGCCTGAAGAGCATTATCAGCATGAAGTCAGGAAAAACAGGAAAGACTCAATAGACTGAAAAACAAGGTTGAAGTCAGGAAAACAGGAAAGATTTAATGGATTTGAAGAAACAAAGTATCTGGCCTGACATTGTTTTCAGCTGCTAAGTGGGCGGAGCCCAAATTAAGCTAAAACAGAGTTCCTCCTATTTAAGGACAGTGCATGGAGCCCAGAAAAA
>CAJQZJ010032130.1:9150332-9167705 GCA_907164525.1 Lophiomys imhausi
TTTTTCTGGGCTCCATGCACTGTCCTTAAATAGGAGGAACTCTGTTTCAGCTTAATTTGGGCTCCGCCCACTTAGCAGCTGAAAACAATGTCAGGCCAGATACTTTGTTTCTTCAAGTCCATTGAGTCTTTCCTGTTTTCCTGACTTCAACCTTGTTTTTCAGTCCATTGAGTATTTCCTGTTTTTCCTGACTTCAACCTTGTTTTTCAGTCTATTAATTCTCCTGTTTGTTTCCTGTTTTTAGACCACATGCTGATAATGCTGTTCATGCCCCAAATTAAGAGACAGTATCAGAAACCCCTATATATTTTCTAAATCTAATTTATCTAACCCCCTACACTACAGAGCGAGTTCCAGGACAGTCAGGGCTGTTACACAGAGAAACACTGTCTCGAGACATAATATATATGCAAAAGACTTGTTGCAGACCCATTCAGGCCCTGTGCATGCTGCCTGTTGACCCAATCTCTATGAATTCATAAGTGCTTTGATCGTGTTGACTTAGGGGGCCTTGCTTTCTTGGTGTCCTCCATCCCCTCTGGCTCTTACACTCTTTCTGCCTCCTCTTCTGCTGAGTTCCCTGAGCCTTGTAGAAATGATGTTAGGGCTGAATGTTCCAAGGTCTCTCTCACTCTGCATGTCTAGCTGTGAGTCTCTGTTATCTGTTCTCATTTGCCTTAGGAAGGAGGTTTTCATGATGGCCGAACAAGGCACTGATCTGCTTCCCTGGCTGGAGTGGCCTGAGGGATCCCTGTTTTGATTTTGAAGACAGAGTTTAGCTATGTAGCCCAGGCGAGTCTCAAACTCCTGTTGTCTTGGCTTCCCTTATCTCCTGTGCCAGCCCATTAGGCTCTATCTTAAAGGATTTTCTAATGAATTGGATAAAGCATGGAGGAACACTGGTCAATAAAAACATCAAGGTTTTGGCCTCAGAGGTAGGGAGAGTGGATTTATAAAGACAGGGAGGAATAAGGGGGAGGTTTACAGAGAAACATTTGAGTTTGGAATCCAGCTTGTTGAACAACCACATAGAAGTATCTTGTGAAGTCTGAGTTAGGAATTGGGGGGGGGGTTGTCTTAAAACCAGGAGGCTGAATGAAATCATTGAGGGAGTTGGTCTCAGCAGAGGAGAGGTCTAATGAAACTGAGGCTTAGCTATCTATTACATTTATTAATAAGTATAAACTGTAAGATTAGGCCAGCAGAGCAGCTAGCAGGCTGGTGGGAGGCTGGCAGGCCTAGCCTTCCTTAAATGGCTGCCTGACTTGTCCTGGGGAAAAAGCCCTAGATCAAGGGTGGACTTCAACACCTGCAACCTAAATTCTGTTAACTAATATATTTATTAGTAGCAACAAATTGTTATATTAGGCCAGCAGAGTGGCCAGCAGAGCAGCCATTGGCCTGGTGGGAGACCATCAGGCCTGACTTGCCTTAGAGGTTTGTAGGCCTGGCGGGGCAGCTGCTGGATATTTATTAATAACAATAAACTATTATATTAGGCCAGCAAACAGCCAGCAATGGCCTGGCAGTGTAGCTGCCAGGACCCGCTGGGAGGCCTGTGGCCAGAAGCCTGTAGGCCTGCTTTAGCTAGAGGCCTATAGGTCTTTCAACCTGAAACCCGTGGTGGCCTTTTCCCAATAATTAAATACACCAAGAGCATTTAATGTTTTAACACTTAGCCCTTAGCTGGACAGATTCTCAACTAGCTCACCTAAATTAATCCCAGACCACCTAATCCCAACCAACTATGTGGCTTGCTGTACCTTCCAGAGCTCTCAGACCCATCTGTCTGCTTCTATGTCTTCTGGCAGAAAGGAAGGTTCCTCTGTGTAATACCCAGGGTTCCTTTTCTTCCTCCCAGGAAGTCCCACCTTCCTATACTCTTTCTGCCTAGCTAATTGGCCATTAGCAACTTTTATTAACCAATCAGAGAATGCCTCAGAAAGGGCAGTTACCAGATCTCTGAGGACTGAAATCAGCCTTTGAGAACCAATGTGTTAGACCTTCCTCTAACAGTCTAAGGATCAAACTCTGATCTACATCAACTTTTAGGGACTGGGAAATGAGGAGGAAACTGTTTAGGGCACTGGTTCTCAACCTTCCTATTGCGGAGACCCTATAATACAATTCTTCATGTTGTGGTGACCCCCAACAATGAAATTATTTTTGTTGCTACTTCATAACTGTAATTTTGCTACTGTTATGAATTGTACATATCTGCATTTTCTGATGGTCTTAGGCAACTCCTCTGAAAGGGTTGTTAGACCCCTGGCCCACAAAGGGGTCATGACCTACAGGTTGAGAAACACTGGTTTAGGGGATTGACTGGAGCAATGAGTGAGGCAGGCAGATAACCAATGAAGGGAGGTACATAAGCCATCAGTGAGAACAGTGTTTGAGGAAGGAAAGTAGTCAGCTGCATATCGACTACTGTCTCAAATGCTGTAAATAGATTAGGTTGGATGAGAGCAGAAAATTGACTGTCAGATTTGTCAATATGGAGGATATTGGTTATCTTGTTACAAACTGTAGAGTAAAATGACTAGTAGTGATAAAAAGCTGGTTGGAATTAAATGGCAAGCTGAAAGATAGGAAGTGGGATTTGGAAGGCCAAGCATGGTGGTGCCTGGTATAATTCCATCACTTAGGAGCCAGAGGCAGGAGGATCACTGTGAGTTCAAGGCCAGTGTGGTCAGCATAATGAGTTTCAGGTCTTCCTGGGCTAGGAAATAAGATTCTGTCTCACAAAGTGTAGAAACGAACAACAAAGTGGTCATTGCAGTGAGATGAAAGGGATGGTGAGAGATTCAACACAGTACCTTTCTACTGTAAGAGCATATAACTGGAGCAAGAAGTCAAGGTTGTGGGATATGGCTCAGTGGTTAAGAGCACTGGCTGCTCTTCCAGAAGACCCAGGTTCAATTCCCAGCACCCACATGGCAGTTCACAACTGCCCGTAATGCCAATTCCAGGGCATCAGATGCCCTCACAGACTGGAATGCAACAGAACAGCAATGTGCACAAAATAAAATTAAATAGATAATTTAAAAAAAGAAGTCAAGAATTGGAGATACATTTTGGTAGGATTAGGGATTTTGGAAGTTTGGCATCTCAGGTGAAGGGTATGGGCAGATCCGATTACTAATTACAAATGGATGTGATTGACATTGAAGGACGTGCTTAGAAACTCCGCCAAAGGCAGATGATGTCTTTGGTCATGGGACTGTGGACAGGGGCATGCCTTAGAAAGCCTGCCAGGAACCATGGCAACAAGAAGCCGGAATCCATGCCAAGACTCATTACTGACACAAAGGATTTAAATCACGAGTGCACGCCACCTCGCTGCCTTCTTCCTGCTTGTCTTGCGGGGAGGCTTCACCACACTCTGACCTGCCTCAAATCCATGCTAGTGGAGAAGGTAAAGGCAGACCCTCCCTGGTGTTCCAGAACATCTAACCAGAGAATTATCTCTCATCGGCGCCCGAAAGCATCGGAATGATGAGCCCAAGAAACTTTTCATCTTACAAATAATTGGGCCCTAGGACCACAGAGGCAATTCTTGCCTGATTTAAAGGCCGCCCCACTTCAATGGTTGAAACAGATTAAATTTATAAACTGCCTTAAGATCTGATGAATGAGACTCATAGACTTTAAGACTGAAAAGTTGCTGGAGACCAGCCACCCGTATGGATCCACTCCCAGATGATTAACCTAAGAAAATAACCTTTTAAGAAACTTAAGGTAGCCAGGTGGTGGTGGCGCATGCCTTTAATACCAACACTTGGGAGGCAGAGACAGGCGGATCTTTGCAAGTTAGAGGCCAGCCTGGTCTACAAGGTGAGTCCAGGACAGCCAGGGCTACACAGAGAAACCTTGTCTCGAAAAACAAAACAAAAAAAGAAACTTAAGGTAGTGTTAAGTGTTTGGTTTTTTTATAGATATTAGAGTATTTTAGGTATTAAGATATTCTTAGTTAGGTTATAGGTTTTAGAATTAGGGTTTGGGTTTTAGGATTTAGGAACTTTATAGGTAATTGTTAGTTAATTGTTAAGTACTAATAAATAAAAAGTAAAAATAAAAAGTTACTGTTACAATACATAGACTACAAGCAGCACATGATACGTTGAATAGTAGAGAGAAGGAAATCAAGAAGCGGTGAAGTCATCAAAGAAAGAGAGGGATGTGTCTGGGTGGGGGGGGGGTTCCTGACATGAGAGTCAACAGCTCATTGCTTCTTGGATCAAATCAAGTGTGACTCTGTTCTTATCCATTTTAATACCTTTTATGTCCATTAGCTGAGGGCCCCCATATTAGATGAATTTTGGAGCAGGAAGAAGTCTGTTCTATGCACCAACCTGGTATTGCAGAAACTCCAGGAATAGAACAAGACAGGGTTAATGGTGGGAGATTTTAGGGAAGATTGGGACACAGGTAGCAGGCATGAGAATACTAGGGAAGTCAGGCTCTGCAGTTCTGAGGGAAATGAGGAGAGTCGGTGACCACTGAAGAGGTTTCAGAAGAGGAGAAGGGTGTCAGGACAAGAAAGTGAAGGGGTCCTTCAAGGGATAGAATAGGAGGTAACTGTGCTGAGGGCAAAGCTGAAGGACCACGGGAAGAAAGCAGGGACAAAGAGGGGTTCAGGCAGAGTGGGATGGTATCCAGAGCCTGTCTGCTAGCCCCTGTGTGAATGTTAAGATCCTATGCATATTTCGTTTTGTTTTTGTTTTTGTTTTTTGAGACAGGGCCTTGTGTGTCCCAGCCTGTCTTGGACTCACTGTACTGTTGGAGATGAGCTTCTCACTTACCTGCCTCTGTCTCTTGAGTGCTGGAATTATAGGCACACATTACCCCAACTATGAGGTGCTAGGCTTCAAGCTCAGCGCTTTGTGCATACCAGGCACGCAGTCTACTGAGCTACATCCCCAGTCCTGACACCTTAGACTTCTGATTTGCTTCTTCCTGTAGCTCCTGTCCTCCAGTTCCATGGGACCATCTCTGGTGGCCATCCCAAGTTCTTTCTCAATTCCACTATCACTCATCTGTTTTTCATGTTTCCTACTGACCCTCCTCTTTCCCGCCATTCTTTTTTCTGCCTTGATCATTTGTTTTCTCCTTTAATTATCTTTCTTCACTTAGAAAATGAGGTATAAAATAACACACACACACACACACACACACACACACACACACACACACACACCACACGGGGAAGGTGAGTTGCTTCATTAGAACTGTTGAAGAACTGTCACCCCAAAGCAACACCATACTGCTTCCTGCCTTGGTTATCATGTCCCTGGACAGTAATATCCTAGCCATATTGACCAGACCCAAATAAAGGAGAGAAACTCTCTTTTAGGAAACTTTGTAGCCAGGTATCCACAATTAAGTTTAGTACGTTAGTGCAATACTTACAGGACACCCTTCCCCCATCAGGGCACAGGAAGAGGCTCCAGGAGACATTGTGAAGGAGGCCACGTGAGAAGCGGGAGGAAGAAGGCTCTCAGAAATAGACGGCATAATACTGCCCAATCGGCACAATCTACCTTGATCCTCCTATGATGTCAGCATAGTTTCAAAAGGTCTCATTACAGCCTGCCACTGAGTTATCACCCATAATTGCCTAGCTAATAAGGGTTTTTTTTAAATTAACAGGCATATCTGATTTTGCTTATATAGGTCAGAATTAAGGCATATTAAAATTAGAAGAGACTTCGGGAAGATATTTAGAAAATGTAACACTCAGGTAGATGGAACGTCTTTTGGGGGTAATTTTTATAGCAAAGGGAATGAGCGTGAGAGCTTTGAGAGAATTATGGAGCACTGTGAGAGAAAAGATAGCCAGAGAATAGAGAGCATTGGATCCAGGACTCTGAGACGTCATACTGTGCCTATCTCCCTCTGCCTGGCTGCCTCCGTTAGCCTGAGGATACTGTAAGAACCAATCTGGTTATTGAGGGCGGGGGCTTGCATAGACATGAGATTCCTGTGCTGATGTTTTCACCATCACTGGCTCCTTAATGCAACTCATCCCATCACTGGTGGGCTCAGCTCTGTCTGGAACCAAGTGGGCTCAAAGACAGGGCTGTGCCATACTTCTAAGATCAGAGTTTCCACTCATCATTGCTGCCATTACTCACCTGACCTGGGTCCTTAGCAGTAACAAGCACTTGCCTACTTGAGGTCTGTATTCAATCCCCTGGCCCCATACTCAGTTCATTTTTCATAGCTCAAGGTGTTACCTGACTTCTGGTGTTACCTGACTTCTCCCTAGAATTCAGGTCCTCTGTGCTGGTAAGAGCTGACGTCACACACAGTTTTTATCATACTGAACAGAACCTCAGTATGAATGGCTGAGTATACAGAGAGAGGTTTGGCTCCTGAATTATTTTTAATCATTTAATAAATAATAATGAGGGGCCAGTGAGAAGCCATACTAGGTAAATGCACTTGCTGCCAACCCTGATGAGCAGAGCTGGGTCCTTGGAACCTTCATGCTAGGAGAGAACCAACTACTGCAAGCTGCGCTCTACCACCACACACATGCCATGCTTGTGCCCCCACTACAAGCACACACACAAGCACACACACACAACATATACACAAATAAATAATGAAATATTTTTAAAGAAATAACAATAAACACAATAAAGAAAAGTTAACATTTAGCCTACAGAAATTCATATGGTAGAAGGTGAGTTACCACTTCTTTGGATCCAGTCCCAGCCACATTGTCTTCTAGAAGAAGCCATGTTAACTCTTCAGCATGGCACCTTTCAAAGTCTTTCTATGCTAAACAAAATAAAAGATTTCCCCTAGTGGGTATTATTTAAAAGAAATTTATTTCTGGGCTAGGGATGCAGCTAAGCTGAAAGAGTGTTTACCTAGTGAGTATGAACCCCTGGTTTCTATCCCCAGCACCACATCAAATCAGGGGTGGTGATTCCTGCCTGTAAACTCAGTTTATATGAGGATCAGATGAGTCAGAAAGATGGGAAGTTCAAGGTCACCTATAGCTCCCTCCTTAGCAATTTGAGGGTCAGCCCGAGATATGAGACTATCTGCTGCTACCCTATGCTTGGGTCCTGGAACCCTGACTAGGGTTGGTGAGGGAATGGAGAAAAGATAGAATACACACACATACAGTAAGGCTGGAGTCAAGTGGGGCTCTGCTACCACCACAACCAAACCCTCAGGGTGTTTATTAGGTACAGCAAATGGGGGACGGGTTAGCAGTGGGAGAGAAAAGGTACCCAGAGTTGAGAACATTGGGTTAAACTCTTTGAGTCCTTGGCATGGCTTTGCTCATGCAAATAATACACATTCATTCAAGTCTTCACTCAGCCAGGGCTTCCTCTGCTCCCTCCACTTATCTCACAAGTCTTTCATTTTTAGCAGCCACGTTGTGTTCCATTGCGTGGGTACAGTATACATTGTTTAAGCAATCCTGTGGTTATAGGTATGCAGGTTGCTGTACCTGAAATGTTTTCTATTATAAACAATGCTCTAAGGGCTTGGTTGGGCAGTATTTAACCCAGTGCTAGGGTTTTGGAAGCCGGATCCCTTATAGATCAAGTGGTATTGCACACTAGATGTACATTTCAAAATTTCATAGATACTGCCAAATGGTCTGTTCCCCAAAACCGTGTATCAATTTACACTTCCCCAACAGTGAATGGATTTTTTACCTGCACCCCACTAATAATTGGCATCCCTCTGAAGGTCTGCAAAGAAGCAACCTGTCAGATGTAGGAAGATCCAGATGAGAATACATGTACATTGAATATACCTGACACCTTGTTGAGTCCCTGGGCTTATTCTGCTGACCTTGCTGCCTAAGGCAGGGTCCCCTTCTCTCTGGACTCTGTGGGGATCCTGGCTGAGGGACAGTTGAAGAGAGGCACCAAAGCACTCTCTTTCACTTTGATTTAGAGTCTGCTTCTCAGCCGGTTGCTACTCAGGATGGCATGCTCTGATGGCTATAACCACTCTGTATTTGTATTCTAGCTGGACATAGGTTTTGGAGATGAGTGTTTATTCATTCCCATCAGGCGGTGTTTTCAGGCATGGAGTACTCACCTTAATCTTTAATTGTAATCACAGAATCAAAGCCTTCAAGGCTCACACAGATCTGAACACATGTCGGTCTCTTGGTCTTCATTCTACACATGTAGAGAGGTGAAGGGCTCCATTTCAGAACCCCCTCTCTACTGCGTTGTCTCTGATTTAAAATGAAATGGAACAGGAGAGAAAGGCAGTGAAGCTTGGGACCCTTTGAAGCGCCAATAATTTGCATGAACTATGATGCCCACTTTTGTTTTTAAGACCACTTAATAGATTTCATTTCTCAAACTCAAATCACAGATTAATCTTTCCCAGATAAGTTCTTAGAGGGGAACAGGCACAAATTTATTCTGAGGACTTCAGGTAGTAAAAATAATGGGTTTTTAAATGGGTAGTAAAACTCTTAGGAAACAAAATGAACGGACACACAGAGTGAGTTTTTCCAAAGGAGACCTGTGTTTCTCTTTTCTTTTGGTTTTTAAGTATGTGTCTGTGGGTGCACATGTGTGAAGATGTACATGTATGTGTGTGCAGGTGTGTGTACCATAGGACAGCCTCAAGTGTCACCTGTCCTCAGATGTCAAATTCCATCCATCTTGACTTTTGTTTTTAAATAGAAACAGGCAGTTTTAAGAGACAGAAAGCACCCCCAAGGTTGAGAGGGGACTGGTGAGCTAAAGAAGAAAACAAGCAGAAATTTCCAAGAGTTGACACTTTTTTTTTTTCTGAGACAGGATTTCTCTGTGTAGCTCTGGCTGTTCTAGAACTCGCTCTGTAGATCAGACTGTCTTCAAACTCACTGAGATCTGATTGCTTTTACTTCCAAAGTGCTGTGATTAAAGGTGTGTGCCATCACCAGCTAGCTAACACCCTTTTTTGAAACAAGATCTCTTACTGGCCTGGAACTCAAGTAGGTTAGGTTGGTTGGCCAGTGAGTTCCAGGCATCCACCTGTCTCCACCTTCCCAGGGCTTGGATCACAAGTATGTGTGTGTTGTTGTAGCCATGGCAGGATGTTTTAGGTTGCAAGCACTTTACCAACGGAGTTATCTCCCAACACTATCTTTACTTTTTTACTTTTGTCTTTTTAAAGGTATTTAGTGTGTGTGTGAGTCCTCATGGCATTGATCCTTGGAGCTGGAGTTAGAAGCAGGTCTGAGCTGCCCAGTGTAGCCACTGAAAATTAAACCCAGATCCTCTGCAAGAGCAGCAAGCAGTTTTCATCTCTTAAGCATCTCTTCAGCCCATCTCTTTGCTTTTTAAAACAGGGAGTCTTTTCTTCTTGATAAAGATGACATATTTACAGAACAACTGAGAAGACCAAGAGTAGGCTTCATGGTTCATGCTTCTAACCTCAGCACTTAGTAGGTGAGATAAGAGGAATATGAGATGGCTGCGCTGGGCTACATAGTGAATATGTCTAAAATAAACAGTCTTATTTAATAGTTGTTTAAAATAAACAAATAAACAACTACTAAAGTGTTAAAATACAAGACAATATAGCAAAGGAAGTTTGTGGGTTTGTTTGTTTGTTTTGTCTTGTTTTTGAGACAGTGTTTCACTGTGTAATTCTGACTGACATAAATTCTGGCTGACCTTGCCATGTGGGCCAGGCTGGCCTCCAACTCACTGAGAATTGTTGGGGTAGTGTTAAGCATTCTAAATGTTAATTAATTGGTCCTTCTTGCTGTCTGTTACTTACATTGACTCTGATTGGTTAAATAAAATGCCAAGGCCTGAGATTGGGCAAAGACAGAGAAAGGTGGGACTTCCTGAGATTAGAGCAGGAAGCCTGCACTTTAGACAGAGAATTAATGCATTCCAGCCAGCAGCAGGAGGAAGAAGAAGACACACGCCATGGGTTAGAAAATAGAACCTCATTCCAAATGGCCAGGAACATCGGCATAGCGTAGAGAATGGTAGTCCAAGGGGACGTATGTATAGCTGGGGTCATATTTGGGTAACAGAATTAGGAGCTAGCTTAGATGGGCTAGGATTGCACAATTCAGGCCAAGGCTTGTTAAAATCCACATGTGGTCTCTGTGTGTGCTCATTTATAATGGCGGCTTAAAGATTAACTGCTGCCAAACCAATTAATAATAATATAAATACTCTTAAACAATTTAATTAATTATTTCTACAAATGGCACCCAACCCAACATAATTAAGCCATATTTTTCTACGAAGAATTCCCTGCCTCTGCCTCCCAAGTACTGGGATTAAAGAAGTGAAATACCATACCCAGCTTTGGAGGAAGTTGGGTTCATTTTTTCTTTTTTTTTTTAAGTTTCATATTTTTTAAATATTTTTTTCTTTCTTTAAGTTATATCTCAATCATAGTCCCCTCTCTCCTCTCCCTCCTAGTCCCACCCTCCAACCCTCTTCCCCCTCACCCTTCTATCTGCTTTTTAAAAAATTTAAGGTATATCTTCCCCCACCCAACAGCTCCTATTTTCAGTCCAATAAAAGGCTCTTTTTCTTATAACAATAAATAAAATACAAACAATAAGAATAATTAGGCCTAAATTATGAAAAGTATAAGGTATAACATACATTCCCAATGTCCAGTCCATACATATTTGGCAACTGATATTAATATTCTATTATCTATCTATATCCATGAGTTTAAAGTTCTATATCTAACTCAGTTTTCATCCTAACTTGCATTATCAACTTAAAAACATCTTCTTAGACCTGGAATATCATTTTAATTCCTAAACAATGCAAAATTTAACTGTGAGAGTATAACTATCTAGTCTTCAAATACATCAGAGACCTGAGAAGGATAAATGTATCTGAATATACAGGAAGTGCAGAGCCAACAGCTTCAAAAACTAAGAACTGACAGATGACTGACTGCCTGGACAGTCCCCAATTTCTCTCCATACATTAGAGCATCTATCTTCAGCCTTTTGGCCCAGTATCTCTGACAGACACTAATTGAAAAGCAGGAATTATGAAGGACTTGCCTACACTGTCTTAGCAGAGCTAAGCTGTTGACTTACCTGCTTCCAAGTTTTGTCCTTTTCAGACAGCATTCTGTCTATAGTTGAAGTAAGGGATTTCTCTTGCCCAGTGGCAACCTTGCCACTAATGCAACCATCTCCAAATGGAGATTCTTCGATGTTCATCATCTACTTGGAGTAGAATGGGAGGGTACTGTCAGGAGCTAACATGTCTCAATATCAAAAAATCTTAAGAAAACATCTTTGAATTCCATATTCTACAGATCTCTTGAGATTTTTGAAGACCACCTATCTATCTCCATATATTTGGATAAGCAAATGTTGCTTGTCTCTTAGCAACTTGATTTCTGATTAACTTAGAAAACATCTGTGATACACTAAACTAGTACCTAACAAAATGACATGTTTGAATGACTATTAGTTTGCATTCTTTTTTTTTTTTTTTTTTTTTTTTGGTTTTTCGAGACAGGTTTTCTCTGTAGCTCTGGCTGTCCTGGACTCGCTTTGTAGACCAGGTTGGCCTCAAATTCTCAGTGATCCGCCTGCTTCTGCCTACCAGGTGCTGGGATTAAAGGTGTGCGCCACCATGCCCGGCTAATTTGCATTCTTAATTATCCTAAATAGTTTGTGGCAGTTGCTATCAAAAGGTCAAAACTTCACATTGCATTTTAAAGCATTATATAGCTACAATACCTTAAAAAGAGTTAACCTTAATTTCGTTTCAATATACAAAGGTCATTACTGATGTAGCTAAATATAATCTTAATTTTATATCAATACACAAAGATATAAGAGCATATTCAATAATTTATCCCTTTTTCTTTATCATTCCCACATTATGTCCATATCCCATTTTTCAAGTCTTTTCCACTTTACATAGGAGACAAAGAAGGATAGAGAAAAGAAAAAGAGAGAAATCAGTGGGTCTAACTTCCAAAACCTTGTTTAAAAAGACTATTACTTACTGCTGATGTGAGATGTAGGAAACCTGTTTGGGGCCCAAATAAGAATGGAAAAATGAGTAAGCAAGTTAATAGTAACATTTGATGTTCAGTCCTTTATGCTCAACTATTTAAATGTGTTAAGAAGTTTGTAGTCAGAGGCTGAACTTCAGGGTTTTACCGAAGTCCTGGCTGGAACAGTCTGTGGAGCTAAACCATCTTAATTAGCCATATTGAGTTTTTCTGGTTGTAGATTTTTGAGGAGAGCTATTGAGGAAGTCTGAGAGGCTCAATCATCTGAGCTACTTGTCTTCTTTGGTGTCTGATCCCTTTTCTTCAGAGGTTTCAGTTGTCCAGTTGACACTGGACTCCTTAGATAGATGCTTTTAATCTCCTGGAAAGATAAGAACAGAGGCCTGCCCTAATCGTAAACCTGGGGTGCTACTATTTAGGGGGAGGGCAGGTATTATATTTCCTAGAGCAAACTGGGTATTGTGTGTGTGTGTGTGTGTGTTTTCCAACTTTTTCCTTCCTTCTTTCCTTCCTTTCTTTCTTTTTTCTTCTTCTTTTAAAAATATTTATTTATTACTTCAGGTTACATCTCCATCACAATGTGTTCTTTCCACCCCTCCCAGTCCTGCCCTCCCACCCTCTACCCCCTAACCCTCCATCCCACTCCTCTGGAGTGGAGTGTCCCTACATAACAGTCCCCACCCCAGTTCAGTAGTAATATGAGGGCCAAGAGTCTCCTCATATACTGGGGGCCTACAAAGCAGCACCACTAGGGCAAAGTATGTCATTGACAGGAAACAAAGTCTATGTTCATGTTCCCTTTGGTGCATTGGTTGCAGTGTAGTTATCTTCTACTATATGGCTAATATCCAATTATAAGTGAATAGATGCCATGTACATCCTTCTGAGTCTGGGTTAGCTCACTCAGGATGAGCTTCTCTAGTTCCATCCAGTTGGCTGCAAATTGCATGATTTCATTGTTTCTGATGGCTGAGTAGTATTCCATTGTGTAGATGTACCATAGTTTTTTTGTTTTGTTTTGTTTTTCTATCCAACCTCAGTTGAGGGACATCTGGGTTGTTTCCAGTTTCTAGCTATTACAAATAAGGCTGCTATGAACATAGATGAGGAAACTTCCTAGTGATTCAGTAAGGAATCATTTGGATATATATCTAGAAGTGGTATGTCTGAGTCACGAGGCAGAGCTATTCCAAATTTTCTAAGCTATCATCATACTGATTTCCATAGTGGTTGTACAAGCTTGCACTCCCACCAGCAATGGAGGAGTGTTTCCCTCCCTTTCTCCACAACCTTGCCAGCATGTGCTGTCTTATGAGCTTTTGATCTTAGCCATTCTGACAGGTGTGGGATGGAATCTCAGAGTTGTCTTGAGTTGCATTTCTCTGATGATTAAAGATGCTGAGCATTTCTTCAAGTGTCTCTCAGCCATTAGGGATTCCTCCTTTGTGAATTCTCTGTTTAGCTCTGTTCCCCATTTTTTGATTGGATTATTTGGTTTCTTGGCATTTAATTTCTTTAGTTCTTTATAAATTATGGATATTAGCCCTCTGTCAGATGTGAGGTTGGTGAAGATTTTTTCCCAATCTGTAGGTTGCCGTTTTGTTCGAATGACAGTGTCTTTTGCCTTACAGAAGCTTTTCAGTTTCATGAGGTCCCATTTATTGATTGTTGGTCTTAGATCCTGAGCTGTTGGTGTTCTGTTTGGGGAGTTGTCACCTGTGCCCATAAGTTCTAGGGTTTTCCCCACTTTCTCTTCTAATAGATTTAATGTGACCAACCTTATGTTAAGGTCTTTGATCCACTTGGACTTAAGTTTTTTACCAGGTGATAAGTATGGGTATAATTTTATTCTTTTACATATTGACATTCAGTTGGACCAGCACCATTTGTTGAAGATGCTGTTCTTTTTCCATTGTTCACTTTTGGCTTCTTTGTCAAAAATTAATTGACCATAGGTGTGAGGGTTCATTTCTGTGTTTTCAATTCGATTCCATTGATCCACTGGTCTGTTTCTATACCAATACCATGCTGTTTTTTTTTTACTATTGCTCTGTAGTACTGCTTGAAGTCTGGGATGGTGATGCTTCCAGATGGTTTTTTTATTATTATTATTGTACAGGATTGATTTAGCTATTCTTAGTTTTTTGTTATTCCATATGAAGTTGAGAATTGCTTTTTCCAGGTCTATAAAGAATTGTGGTAGTATCTTGATAGGAATTGCATTGAATTTATATATTGCTTTTGGCAGGATGGCCATTTTTATTATGTTGATCCTATCTATCCATAAACATGGGAGATCTTTCCATCTTCTGATGACCTCTTTGATTTCTTTCTTCAAGGACTTGAAGCTCTTGCCATACAGGTCTTTTACTTGCTTGGTTAGAATTACCCCCAGTTTTATGTTGTTTGTGGCTATTGTGAAGGGTGTTGTTTCCCTAATTTCTTTCTCAGCCCATTTATTTTTTGTATAAAAAAGGGCTTCTGATTTTTTAAATTAATTTTGTATCTAGCCAACTTGCTGAAGGTGTTAATCAGCTGTAAGAGTTCTCTGGTGGAATTTTGGGGATCGCTTATGTATACTATCATATCGTCTGCAAATAGGGATAATTTGACTTCTTTGTTTTCAATTTGTATCCCCTTGATCCCCTTTAGTTGTCTTATTCATCTAGCAAGAACTTCCAGTACTATGTTGAAGAGATATAGCAACAGTGGGCATCCTTGCCTTGTCCTGAGTTTAGAGGAAATGCTTTGAGTTTCTGTCCATTTAATTTGATGCTGGTGACTGGCTTGCTATGTATCACCTTTATTATTTCTAGGTATGGTCCTTATATGCCCATTCACTCCAGGACTTTTAGCATGAAGGGGTGTTGGATTTTGTCAAATGCTTTTTCAGTATCTAGTGAGATGATCATGTGTTTTTTTTTCTTTCAGCTTGTTTATGTGGAAAATTTTGCTGATGGATTTTCATATGTTGAACCATCCCTGCATTCCTGGGATGAAGCCTACTTGATCATGGTGTATGATACTTTTGATGTGTTCTTGGATTCGGTTTACCAGTATTTTATTAAGTATTTTTGCATCTATGTTTTTGAGGGAAATTTGTCTGAAGTTCTCTTTCTTTGTTGGGTCTTTGTGTGGTTTAGGAATCAGGGTGACTGTGGCCTCATAAAATGAGTTTGGCAATGTTCCTTCTGATTCTATTTTGTGGAAGAGTTTGAAGTGTATTGGTATTAGCTCTTCTTTGAAGGTCTGGTAGAATTCTGTGCTGAAACCATCTGGCTTTTGGCTTTTTTTGGTTGGGATATTTTTAATGACTGTTTCTACTTCCTTAGGGGTTATAGGGGTGTTTAATCTGCTAACCTGATCTTGATTTAACTTTGGTAGGTGGAATTTATCAAGAAAATTTTCCATTTTGCTTAGGTTTTCAAATTTGGTGGAGTATAGATTTTTAAAGTAGGACATAAAGATTCTTTGGATTTCCTCAATGTCTGTTGTTATTTCTCCCTTTTCATTTCTGATTTTGTTGATTTGGGTTTTTTCCATCTGCCTTTTAGTTAATGTGACTAAGGGTTTATCTATTTTGTTGATTTTATCAAAGAACCAACTTGTGGTTTCATTGATTCTTTGTATTGTTGTTTTTGTTTCTAAGTTGTTGATTTCAGCCCTAAGTTTGATGATTTCCTGGCTTCTGCTCCTCTTGGGAGTGTTTGCTTCTTTTGTTTTTCCAGTTCTTCCAGTTCAGCTGTTTCAAATTGGGGGTTTTGACCATACAAAAAGTATTATCTTGCCAAGCCTGGCCCGAGGCAGAGGCAGACAGATCACTGAGTTCGAGGCCAGCCTGGTCTATAAAGTGAGTCCAGGAGAGCCAGGGCTATTACAGAAACCCTGTCTCAAAATACCAAAAAAAAAAAAATATCTTTCAATTGAGATTTTTTTTAAATTCTTTTGATATTTTGGTACTAAACATACCTTTAAGTGTATGTATTTTGAGATCACAAAGGATAATTCATTTTGAATTTCAGCATGCCTTTTTCGAGTAGCTTTTAAACTTAAATAATTGGAAATCCTATGTGCCTGCCTTTGTCTTCCAATATTGGAATAAAAGGCATGTGCCTCCCAATTGTTGGGATTAAAAGTGTGCACCGCCACCCTGGATCTAAGTTTTTCTCTATTTGGAGCTTGCTCTGTGTCAGACTGGCCTTAAACTCAGAGATCTGTATGTTTCTGTCCCCAGTGGGATTAAAGGTGTATGCTTCTTAAGTGATGGGATTAAAGGTGTGAACCATCACCACCCTGTTCATTGTAACTCTAGAATTTAAAAGACAACTCTATAGTGATCCTCCTGCCTCTGCTGGAGTTAAAGGCATGGACTAACACCGCCCTTCTCAAATATTTTATCTTAGTTGGAGAATGTTTTAAAGCATGTAATCTGTGAAATTCTACAAACCAGAAAAAGATAACATTACCATTTTGATACTAGATTACACCTGTATTCCTAGTGCTTGAAATGCCTAGAAAGGTGAACAAAAAGCTCAAGGCCAGCTTGGGCTACATGACAAAACTGTCCCAAACAAAACAAAACAAAAATCAAGCCAACAAAACCAAAACATATACATATACATGCATACATACATACATAAATGTATGTGTGTGTATATATATATGTATATATACACATACATACATACACACACACACACACACACACACACACACACACATATATATATATACTGTTTTGAGTATGAAACACCAACCCCCCCCCAAAAAGCATATATAGACTGGACCTAGGCCCCTACAAATATATAGATGATAGGGAGCATGGTCCTCATGCAGATCTGTTAACAAGTGGAGCTGAATTGGGGAGGGGGGCTGTCTCTGACATGGACTCTGTTGTCTGTTGTCTGCTAGTAGAACATCTTACCCTAGCTGGGCCACCTTGTCCAGCCCCAGGGCAAGTGGAAGCTCTTAGCCCTCGTGGGACTTGATGAACCGAGGTAGGTCAATATGAGGGGGAATCCCCTCATCCAAAAAATAAAATATGTATTTATTTACTTATTTAATGTGTATGTATGTACACCTGATTGTATATATGCACCATGTATGTATGAGAGCCTGAAGAGGTCAGAGGAGGGCATAGAACCCCTGGAACTGGAGTTACAGGCAGTTGTGATCTGCCATGTAGGACTGGAAATCAAACCTGGGTCTTTTGCAAGAGCAACAAGAGCTCTTGATGGCCGAGCTATCTCTCCAGCCCTTACATCTTATATGCCTCTGCTATATATGAATATATATCATATATGTATATAATACACACATATAGATATATGTATGTATGTATGTATGTATGTATGTATGTATGTATGTATGTAT
>CAJQZJ010032130.1:9169716-9197851 GCA_907164525.1 Lophiomys imhausi
CACACACACACACACACACACACACACACACACACACACACACACACTGAAACACAATTCAGCCACAAAGAAGGATGGAATTCTGGTGTTTGCCACAGGATGGTTGGATACAGAGGATATCGTGAAAAATTATACCAGACACAGGATGACAAGCAGCAGATGATCTGCCTCATCTGTGGAATATGAAAGAACTTACCTTTTGCCAGTAGAATAGAAAGTGGTTACCAGAGACTGGGGAAGTGAAGGGCTCAAAGAGGCGATAGGAGGAGAGGATGGTCAATGGGCACAGAGTCACAGGTAGGAAGAGAAAGGTCTGGGGTTCTACCACACAGTATAGTGGGGATAGTTAACTATATAGTGAGGAAAGTACTATGTACTTTCAAATAGCCAGAAGAAAGGATTATAAATGTTTTCACTACATAGAAATGGTAAATGTATGAGGTGATGGGCACGCTCCTTAGTTTGATTTGATCATTGTACAATGTATACATAAACCAAACATCGAGAGGCATCCCCTAAATACGTAGAATTATTGCATGTATCAATGATCAAAATGATAACTACTTAACTATCACATACAAATCACATATATTTTCCCAGTTAGTTTTCAGATATGCACATATCTGAATATGTATCAGTACTAAGGATTGAAAACAGAGACTTATGCATGCTAGCTATTCCTTGGAACTATGATTCTTAAAAAAATTTTTTTTTGTTTTGCATTTTTGAGATAAAGTCTCACTCTGTAACCCCGGCTGGCCTGAACTGACCATATGGACAAGGTTGGCCTTGTACTTACAGAGATTCTTCTGTTTCTGTTTCCTGAGTAATGACCTAAAGGTAAGTGGTGGCACCATATACCTGGCATGTTTTTAATTTCAATTATGCTCAGTCAGTCATGTTTTCAGATTTAGTTGAAAATTGGAAAATTCACTTTGGAAGGGAAAATGATACATGTATCATGACAACAAGTACTGTGATGAAGTAAACATGGGAGCAGGTGGCAAAGTAGGACAGAAGGCATCTTTGGTCAAGGATGCAGAAGTATCTGCTTGGCAGTTCTCCAGGCCAGAGGTATTTTCCAGAAGCAAGGAAAATAAGAAGCTAAGACCAATCATCTAAGAATAGCATACTCATTTCCCATTGCTTCCGTCCTAGCTTTGTGTATTTCTTGGGCTTCTGAAGATACCGAGTTGGGTGACTGGAGCTGGGTGTAGAGGTGGACTAGGAGTTGAAGGCCAACCAGGCCTACATAGTGAAACCCTATCTCAAATAACAACAAAAGCAAAACACTCCCCTTGGAAAAAGTCCAACTATGATAGACTATGGATAGACCCTCCTCTTGCTATGATTTGGTCTCTTCTTCCAGCCTTGTGACAACTTCAGCCTTTAAAAATGGCGAAAGATGAAACATGTAATTTTTTGCATATGTTATTGACCTAGATTTAGTTTTATTTAACAGTTAAAGGTTAAAGACAAGAAGCTAAAGTAAAAATAAAACAACTTCAGTAAATGTTATCCTCAACTTTGTCACACTGACTCAAGGCACTTAAAAATGGCATTGACTGAATAGGAAATATGTATGCATTTAGACTCAAATTGCTTTCAAAATTATGTGGAAGTTCTATTACCTGCCCAAAAGAACGTTCTATCCTCAATATCCTAATGTTTTGTTTTGAGAGGTGAATAAATACCTTGTAAATTGAGGGACTATTTATCAGGCACCAGACACTGCTCTTACTTATAAATAAACATATTCATTCAAATTTTTATTTTGATTAAACCAAACCAATTATTTCCTTGGAGTTTGATAAACACTTATGTATACACACATACATTTATGATTTGTCTAAAGTTCTCTCCAAAGAGCAAACAAAGAAAGGCTTAGAGTGACCTGGAAGTCCCATATCAGGAAAAGAATAGTCCTGTGCACAGAGACTTCCAGATCTTAGGAAGTGATCATAAGGCATGGGGGGGGGTTCATATTAAGCATGTGTGATGTCTATTCTAGTAATTCATGCACAGCTATGTATATACTAAAGCAGGGTGTGCTCTTCCTTCTCAATCTTATTGAAGTAAGGAAAAACATAGGTTTAAGAAAGTGATTACTAGGGGCTGGACAGATGGCTCAGCAGTTAGAGAATGGACTCTTGAAGAGAACCCAAGCTTGGTCCCTAGCACCCACGTCAGGCAGGTGTAAACCACCTATAACTCCAGCTCCAGAGGATCTGATGCCTCTGGCCTCCAAGGGTACCTGTACTCATGCACACATGCATACCTACATAAACATGTGATTAAAAATAAAAATAAAGCTTATGTACATCCTACACTGGAAGATGTATCCTTTCTTTTCCTATACCTCCTCCTCCTCCGAGGCATCCATCACCCAATTACATGTTTACATGCCTATCTAAAAAACACTTGATACACTCATACAATAATGACTCTCCCTACCTGCACACTTTCCTCATGGAAGTGGAAACATAACACTGAACATTGTATCCTGAAGTACTTTTTTTCACTTAACACTGTGTCTTGATTGCTCCATTTTATCTTTCTGATGTATCAAATATATCTTGATTCAGTTAAAAACAGGCTTTATAGAGCCTGTAAGCTGGTCATGTAGTAAAAACACTTGGCATGCAAGCCAGATGATCTGAATCTGATCTCCTGAATCTATGGTGGTATGAGAAGATAGACTCTTGAAAGTTGTCATCTGACCTCCACATATGTGTCTTGGTGAACATACACAGCAACAATAAACAAAAATAAGAAATTTAAGGTTTTATTGTTTTGTTTTGTTTTTTGCTATTACTAACCAAAATAGGAATGTTGGCTCACTCCTTTATTCCTAGCAAGTAGGAGGCAGAGACAGGTGGGTGTCTGTGAGTTTAAGGACAGCATAGAGAGTTTCCAAGTACATAGTATGACCTTATCTCAAAAAAAACAAAACCAAGCTAAAACAAAGTGGCCCGGAATGTTATTAAATACACATCATTTTGTGTGTATGTGGGGGCATTTGTGGGACAAGTTTTGGCAAGCAGACTTTCTGGATTGCAGGACTCAAGTAGTTTTAATCCTGAAAGAAAGCAGCAAAGATGTTCAACATAACTATTTAGTAAACTCTCATTTAACAAGGTCACCCTGGCTGTGTGTGGTGGCACATGCCTTTAATCCCAGCACTTGGGAGGCAGAGGCAGGTGGATCTCTGTGAGTTCAAGGCCAGCCTGGTCTACAACGTGAGTCCAGGACAGCCAGGGCTACACAGAAAATCCCTGTCTCAAAAAACCAAAAAAAAAAAAAAAACCCAAAACAAAACAAAACCCCAAGATCACCCTGTCAAATACAATGACAGTATCTAGGTCAAATGAATACAGCAACATTGTCTAATTTAAAGGGACACCAAAGTTTCTTTCTTGCAATGTCTCAACTTGGTACACATCACAAGTGCCTAGAATTTGTGGGAAATTTATCAGACATGGTGATATGGGGCTTGCCTAACAAGCAATGTTGAGGTCAACCCAAGGAACCTACAGTTTCCAATGGGCAGGAACAAGTGGCTTGGAGGCTTTGAGTTTACTATGACTGTGACTATTAAATATTGCAGTGATGTTACTTCTTATCATCATCATCATCATCATCATCATCATCATCATCATCATTCTGAGACAGGATCTCAACTATATAGCCAGAATTGCTCTCAAACTCTCAATCCTATCGCCTCAATCTTCTGAGTACTGGGCTTACAGGTGTGTGCCACCATGCCTAACTCTTATCTGCTGCCAACTGGACTGAATAATATAGATTTATAGGCATCAGATAATCTTTTACCTGCAAAATGACAATTTTCACTTATACTTTGTTAATAGTTCAACTAATACCGAGTTTATTTCTTGATATTGAGGGAGAATTCCTTATTAATCTTGGGTTGCTTTCATAAGGAAGATAAGCCAAGGGTCAGGGAAGTAGAGATATGGAGGTGAAGGTAGAAGGTGACAAGAGCCCAAGGTAAGAGGACAATGATAATGGGTTTACAATGACAAAAGTGTGGATCACAAGAATGGTGTCTCATTTTTACAAATTTTCATGGACTGGTATCCCAGTTGCCTGTGTCAAGCAGATCCTGGCAGCTGTAAGGCCCAGTGAAGCAGGTCCTGATGGCTCTTTTTCTAAATATATTCAACTTGATTAGGACTTTAACCTCAAAATAGAAATGGAATGGAAATTGAAATTTTGGTGCATTTTAGGATTTGATACTGAAAATGGGTTAAATGTAGGATCAAAATCTGCCCTGTAGAGCTGGGCGTGCTGATGACCACCTTTAATCCCAGCACTTGTGAGGCACAGGCAGGCATATCTCTGTAAATTGAAGGCTTTACTGGATTACATAGTGAGTTCTAGGACAGCCAGGACTACATAGAGAGACCCTGTCTCAAACAACAACAACAACAAAAACAAATCTTCTTTGTTAGGCTAGTTCATTTTAAAATTTATTGTTTTATTTTTATGTACATGATTTTTGGCTTGTATCCATGTATATGCAGCAGATTCATACTTGGTGTCCACAGAGGTCAGAAAAGTGATCAGATCCTCTGGAACTGGTTATAAATGGTTGTGAAGCACCATGTCAGTGCTTCTGCTGGAAATCAAACCTGGGTCCTCAGTAAGAGCAACAAGTGCTCTTAAGTACTGAGTCATTTCTTCAGCTCCATTAGCTAAGAGGGGAACATGGGCTAAATCCATAGTGAGGGAAGTGAGGGAAAAGATCTATAATCGTTTAAAATTATAGATCCAATATCACATGGTTTGACTGGAGCAGAGGGAAAAGCTCTGCCTGTCCTCACTCTTTAGAAAACAGCTCACCTGCTCTCATGACCCTGAGTGCTGTGCTGGCTAGTTTTATGTCAGTTTGACACAAGCTGTAGTCATCTGAAAGGAGGGGACCTCACTTTAGAAAATACTTCCATTAGACTGGGCTGCAGGCAAGCCTGTAGGGCATTTTCTTAATTAATGATTGATTTGGGATGCCCCAGTCCCTTGTGTGTGGGGCTGTCCCTGGACTGGCACTCCTGGGTTCTTGAAAGAAAGCAGGCTGACTCATAGGGGCTTATAGAAACTGAAGCAACAACATGGACCTTGTATGGGTCTGAGGTAGGTCGTCCTCTGCATATAACTCATGAATGTATAACTTGGTGTTCTTGTGGGACTCCCAACAGTGGGAGTAGGGGATGTGTCTCTGACTCATCTGTTTGTGCTTCTGTCTCTTTTTCTCCTACCGGGTTACCTCATCCAGCTGTGACACGAGGGTTTGTGTCCAGTCTTATTATGACTTCTTGGGAGGCCTTTCTTTTTTCTTTTTCTTTTTGTCTTTCTTTTCTTTTTTTGAATGGAAACAGGAGAAGTCTATCCGGAGGAGAGGGGAGATGGGGGTAGGGATTGGGAGGAGTGGAGGGAGAGGAAATTGCAATTGGAATGTAATGTATGAGAGAATAAAGGGTTTTTGTTTTTGTTTTGTTTTGTTTTGTTTTGTTTGTTTGTTTGTTTGTTTTAGAAAGAAAGCAGGTTGAGCAAACCATGGTGAGCAAGCCAGGAAGCAGCACCCCTCCATGGCCTCTGCATCAGCTCCGGCCTCTAGTTTCTCACCCTGTTTGGGTTCCCGCTCTGATTTCCTGATGAACAATGATGTGGAAGTATAAGCCAAATACACCCTGTTCTCCCCAAGTTTCCCTAATCATTTTTTTTTCATCATAGCAATAGTAACCTCAACTAAGTTGACAGTCCTTCTACATCTTTACAATCTGCTTTCAAAACTTTACACTGTAGCAATTTCAACCTCTTTCCATGTTCCATTTTAGTTTTGCTAATTACATCTAAAGTGGCTGCATACCAACCTAGTGAGTACTGGAATATAATTTGCCTGTTTATTTCAGGTTATTTCCAATTTTATGCTGTTACAGAAAAGCATCTTTTGATCCCAGGAGACTGAAAGAACAGCTACAGTTTCCTTTTCCTTACTTAACAAAATGAATTACTTTAACACACAACTTCTCTCTGGCAACAGAAAAATCTGTTTGTTGTAGAAGAGTTAAAGGAATCATACAGCAAAGCAGTGAGGACAGTGGTTGGCAGATATTGAGTGATCAGTGAGGGCTGTTGGGCAGCTTCATCAGGGTTCCAGAAGGTTCTGCATGCCTATAGGATTAGACACAACAAATGAGGGGAAAGAGAGCAGCAGGACCCCGAATCATCCTATGGGAATTGTCTGGTTTCCTAAACAACTTGGCTGATATTGGTGTCGTCTGTGTCTCTGGCCTACTTACTAGCACCTTGTCCCAATAGGAAGAAACTTAGATGGTCCTGTGTCTCTGCATCAACATCTTAGGATTCAGAGATCTGGCTTGGGTGGTCCTTCCTGAACCTCACTCATAGTTCCTAAGACATGTCTATCTATAGCAGGAAGCAGAGTTCTGCATCCTTCCATGACTGATGTAGGGGAGACTACTTCCACTTAGGAAGGCTGTGTCTGAGTGCTGGTGAGCCCATTGGTAAGTGTCTTCCTCCTCCCCACCTGCAGCTCAGTCAACATAGGACATTTCAATTCAACTCAATAAAGGCAAGCTTCTTGAATCAGCCAAGTGTCCCTGGGAAGCTTCCTCTTGTCATTTTTTTTTCTCATGTGCTATAGAAGTGCCCTGGAATAACATAGGTTTAACCTGAGCTAAAGACTCAGACCATAGGTGCAGTTACTTTGTTTCCTTTGTATAAGACTTAAAGGTAAAAGCCCTGCAACAGTGGCACATGCCTTTAATCCCAGCACTCTGGATTTAGGTGGATCTCTGAGTTTCAGACCAGCCTGGTGTACAGAGCAAGTTCCAGGACAGCCAGGGCTGCACAGAGAAACCCTGTCTTAAAAACCAAAGACTGTTCCAGAGCACAGCCCATCAGAGCGAGGGTGGGGGAAGTCATAGCAGCACGAATGTTGACAGCTGATCTTGATGCAACCCCAGTGAGGAAGCAGAGAGAGATGAATAGTGGCTCTCAGCTCAATTTCTTCTTTGAAATTCAGTCCATGACCCTGGCACCTGAAATGTTGCTGTCTATATTTAGGATGGTTCTTCCCAAATAGTCAACCCAATTTCAACCTTCTTACTCCAAAGCACTGTCTCCTAGGTGATTCTAGGTCTCGTCATGAACCACATTCAGGTGAAGTAGCTCTGGTTATTTGCACCCAAGATGTGGTCCATCAACATTCTGTTGTGAAGTGCAGAGGGAATCTTGAGGCTCCAATCCTCTCTGAGGATCTGCAGGCAATTAATGGCTGCTAGGGGAAGGAGAGACATTTTTCCCCCCAGAGGTGTATAGCCTCTGATAAGTTGTCCCTGCTCTTTTAAATAACACCCCACCCATCCATTCTCCTGTAAGAAACCCCCAATGAAACTCCTTAGGTCACCAGCAAAATAAAAAAAAACATGCAAGTAGAAAGGGGACTAGATAGGAAGAGGAAAGGATCAAGAAAAAGTCTTGGAAGGTGACCATAATAGAAATGCATTGTAATGAAAATATTACAAGGAAACCCATTATTATATATGTTTAATATATGCTCATGAAATAAATTAAAAAAGAATTTCAGTGGAGATGAGGAACTGCATGGGTCTCTTTCATTAGGGATTACTGGGTATTTGTAGTCAATTGGGAGAAGCAAGGTGGGCTTTGGGCTCTCTAGGAAAAACTGAGGTCTGTATAATCACTCACATCACTGGCTGGTTCCAAGAGGTCACTTGGGGATATCATCCAAGGTATCAAAGCTCTACACTGAGGGCTTTAGTGTTTTTGGTAGGAAGGAGAATAGGACTCATTTCCCCTTTAGATTCTTGTTAGATTCAATATTATAGACTTGTCCCGAAAAACTCATTTTGAACAAGTTTTGTTTTGCTTATTTGCTTGATGTTTTTAGTTTTTGTGTTTGTTTTTTCCTTTGAGACAGCATCTTATTGGGTAGCTCTGGCTGACCTGGAATTCACCATGTAGACCAGACTGTTGAGCTCATAGAGATCCACCTGCCTCTGCCTCCAAAGTGGTGGGATTAAAGATGTGCATCACCACACCCAGCCCATGATATAATGGTAACGGGCCAGGTCCTGTGCAGCAGGTAGCCACTGATGCTGTGAGTTTGTGAGTGCAATATCCATACCACTTCACTTCTCTGTGAAGACAGTGTTTTACAGAACCTCTGGCTGTCCTCTGGCTCTTCCATTCTTTGTACCCCCTTCCATGATGTTTCCTGAGTCTTAGAGAGAGTATTATGTTCCATTTATGGCTGTACATAAAGTATTTCTGTCTTATTCCCTAAGATATGCACAAATGAGATTTTTTGGGGGGTCTATTGTCCTAATATAGTGGAACATAATGTTCTTGTTTGTTTCGAAGAATGATAGATGGGCAAGCTGTGTCTGCAGTCAGCTCTGAATCTGCATTTTCAGTAGCATAAAGAGAAACATCCCATTCCTTTTATAGAAGAGCAATCCCCTGAGGTTGTCCCTTAAAAGCTGTTTTGATCCATGCATATTGTTGCTGCCAAATTCTTCAACTCCCAAACTACCATTATGCATTTTCTCCTGGACAGGGAGTTTTAGGATCATCCCAGCTGACCCCATAATAAGGCCATTTATTTCTCCCTGAGATGGAAGATTCATTTATTTTTTCCTTGTTACTCCTTGGCAATTATCTCTCTTACTACCCATAATCTTCCCAATCTTTTTCAATAACATCCTGTGATTAAAGCCAATTGGCTCATGTTGAAAGCCAGATCACAGTTAACCAGGCACAGAAATATCACCCTTGGATTAAAGAAAGCCAGCTTCCAGGGGGCTGGTGCCTGAGAGATCTTTGATGGGGAAGAATGAAGGCTGACCTGACACTAAAATTTAGTTCTGTTGAAAAAAAAAAAGCACATGCTCAAAATAGGGACTGAGGAACATATGGCAGTTCCTTATGGCAGAGCAAAGGACAGATTTGCCTGCAAATGAGGTCAAAAGACATCTTGTTCATTTTCAGATACTGTCTCAATTATTGCACTGGGCAGCATTTCAGAAGATGTTTCAAAAGAAGAATCAGAGAGTCTCAATAACAGCAATAATGGTAGTAGCAGTTGTCAATCAAAGGCAAACACTTGCATTTATTAGATTTCATTACTTTTTTCATAACTCTTGAGTATAGGCATTATTAGTTTTTAGTTCTTATATGGTCAAGGTCTTATTTTATTATTTAGTGTAGGCATTTAAAATTTTAATATTTTATGTGTATAAGTGCTTGGATATATATGCACGCATATATATATGCACGCATATATATATATATGTATATATATATATATATATATATATGCATGCATGCCTGGTGTCCACAGAGGTCAGAAATAGGCATTGGATCCCCTGGGACTGGAGTTAGAGATGGTTGTGAGCCCTCTTGTGAATGTTGGGAATTAAACCCAGGTTCTCTGCGAGAGCAAGAATTGCTCTTTCCTGTTGAGTTAACTCACTAACACTCAAAATTTTGATCTCTCTCTGTGGTAGAGTTCAGGTCTCTTTAGTGAAATTAGTAGGCAGTGCAGATTAGCATCTGGCAGCATATAAGGAAAGCTTGGTGTCCCTTTACCTGCTGAAATGGACAAAGCCATATTGTGGCCAGACAATATGCCCTGTTGAAGGGACATGGTTAACAAATGATGTCAAAGTTGTTTCCAGTTTCTAACTATTGCAAATAAGACTTCTATGAACATAGATGAGGCTGTGTCCTTGTGGTTTTGTGAGGAATCATTTGGGTGGATACCCAGAAGTGGTATGGCTGGGTCTTGAGATAGAGCTATTCTAAGTTTTCTAAGATATGGCCAGACTGATTTCCATAGTGGTTGCACAAGATTGCACTCCCACCAGCAATGGAGGAGTGTTCCCCTTTCTCCACCCCCTCGCCAGCATGAGCTGTCATTTGAGCTTTTGATCTTAGCCATTCTGACAGGTGTGAGATGGAGTCTCAGAGTCATCTTGAGTTGCATTTCTCTGATGATTAAGGAAGTTAAGCATTTCTTTAAATGTCTCACTGCCATTAGAGATTCCTTCTTTGTGAATTCTCGGTTTAGCTCTGTTTCCCATTTTTTCATTGGAGAGGAAGCTCTTAGCCCTCATATGACTGTTGAACTCAGAGGGACTGATTTGTAGGGCACTCCACATGGGAGGAGTAGGATGGGGGAGAGGGAGGAGAGGGTGGCAGGGTGGAACCGGGAGGGGTGGAAAGAGGGCACTATGATGGAGATGTAACTTGATGTGATAAATAAACATTATAATAATAAAATAATAAAGAAATGATGTCAGTTGAAGTGAGAAGCAACAGGACTACTGGACATTGCGAGAAATCTCATGAATCCTTGAGACTGCCAAGGATCATGAGATAAGACCGTATATAAGCCAGAGGCTCCACACGGTCACTCTTTTACTCCTGCCTTCACTGACTGAGAATTCATGCTGGAGAAATGCACAACAAGGTAAGCTATTAACAGAATTTAGACTGTGATAGAGGCAAAGGCATGGCATAAAACCTGCTGAGAGAAAGTTCCTTGAAGGTGTCTGTCCAGAGTGCCAAAACAGTGAGTGTGTATGAAAGCCACTTGGAGAGGTGAAGGCTTTGAGGCTTGCCCAGGCCAAAGAGACCGTGGAGGCGTGGAGGCGAGTCTCAACTATGGAAAAGGCCGGCCTCAGTTTGGAGGTTGGAACAGACTGACTTTATTTATTTATTTATTTATTTATTAATAATTTATTTTTTATTTCTTCAAGTTATATCTCAATCGCATTCCCTTCCCTACTCCCCCCTCCAGTCCCACCCTCCCACCTTCAACCCCCCATTCTCTTCTTTTTTTTTTTAAATTTAAGGTATATCTTATTTCCCCCAACAGTTCCCCTTTTCAGTCGAACAAATAGTTCTTTCTCTTATAATAATAGATACAATACAAAACAACAGAGGTAATTAGGCCACAGTTATGAGGGTTATATGGCTTAGCATACATTCCCAATGTCCAGTCCATATGTATTTGGTACCTGACTTTAACATTCCATTATCTAACCATCTCCATGAGTTTAAAGTTCTATATCTAACTCAACATTCATACTAACTTGCAACACAATTTTAAAAGTATCTTCTTAGATCCAGAACACTCTCTTGATTCCTAAACAACTCAAAATTTAATTATGAGACTCTAGCTATCTATTCTTCAACCACCTCAGAGACCTGAGAGGGATAAATATGTCTGATTATATAGGAAGTGCAGGGCTTGCAGCTTCCAAAACTAAGAAATGACATACCAGTGGCTGCTTTTATAAACCAGCCACAATTTGGTGGTTGAAATAAGTTGGCCTTACGAACTGGCAAAGTAAAGCCCAATGGACTTTAAGCTTAAAAGGTACTACCTGATGGCACTGCCGTAAACCGAGTCACCATGCACAAACCTATGCTAAGAATATCAATATCGTTTCAAAAAAGTTAAAATAGTGTTAACTGTTTTTATATAGGTATTAGAGTGTTCTTAGGTATTAGGGTATTCTTAGATTTTAGATTATAGGTTTTAGGTTATAGGATATAAGTATTTTATAGATGTTTGTTAAGTATTAATAAATATGGGTGTTGATAAATAAAATATTCTGTTACATCTCTCTTTCTCTGTGCGTGTGTATGTATGTATATGTATATACATATGTGTGTATGTATGTATATGTATATTTGTGTAAGTGAATGTATATGTGTATATGTGCACATGTGGAGGCTAGAGGCCAATCTGAATATTGTTTGTTCCTTTAGGAGCTGTCCACTTTGTTTTGAGACAAGGTCTTTCATCTGCCTGGGGCTTATTGATTAAGCTAGGCTGGCTTGCCAGCAAGCCCCAGGGATCTGCCTGTCTCTTGCCTCCCTAGAGCTGGCATTAAAAGCATGTTCCACCTTGCCTGACTTTTTTTCGAAAGAAGTTCTGAGGTTCAAATTCAAGTCTTTATGCTTGAGCAGCAAGTACTGTAGCCCTGGAGCTATCCCTCTAGGCCCTACTGTACTCTATATTCTGTGATTGTCATGAGATTATTAGCATCACAATAACTATTTCTCAGCATATTTCTAGATGATGTTTAATGTTAGTACAACAGGGCTAGAGCACACACACACACACACACACACACACACACACACACACATACACACACACTTTGTGTCCCACCTCCCATATTTAATCACTTTCTCGTTCATATGGCATACTTACTACAGAAACTCACTCATAGGCCTGAAGAGAGGACTTAATCAAGTAAAGGAATTTGTTAAATGCAAGTCTGATGACCTGAGTTCAATTCCCAGAGCTCAGGTAAAGGTGGAAGGAGAGAACAAACTCTAGAAAGTTGTCCTCTGACCTCCAGAAGTTCACTGTGGTATGTATCCCCTACCCCACCCCACCTAACCACTCTCTCACTGGTATGTTATACTTACTCTAGAAACTTTTATGCATGTTATTAGACATGTTATCTGACACCCATTCAGTGTGGTCCTTGATTCCTTTTTTGCCTGAGTGTGTTCTGTGTTCAGCTTTCTTGGAGGAATACGTTTTTAGGGAGAGTTAAATGATTAGATCACAAAGAAATCTCTCACCTGCCCGATGCCTGCCTAGGTGATAGGGTGTGATTTAGAAAGAGAGACAAGCTTCTTCACTGGATCACATAAAGACAGAACAAGGAAGAAGGCATTGATGGGACACAGAACAGGCACCAAACTTTAGTTTGAAGGTTGACTGGTACATAATTTACCTTCCTTCCTTCTCTCCTTCCTTTACTACTTTATTCCTATTTCTTTTTTCTTTGAGTATTTGTGCATGTGTGTACATGTGTATGTGTCTGTGCATCTTTCTGTGTTATGTGTGTGTTACATATATGTGCAAAAATACATGTGGAGGCCCCAGGTCAATTTCAGGTGTCTATCTTGGGGGACATCCATCTATTTATTTATTTACTTACTTACTTACTAACTATTCTTTTTTTAAGACGGGGTTTCTTTGTGTAGCCCTGGCTGTCCTGGGGCTTGCTCTGTAGACCAGACTGACATTGAACTCAGAAATCTGCCTGTCTCTGCCTCCTAAGTACTGGGATTAAAGGCGTGGGACACCACCACTGTGCTACATGTTGTAGTGAGAATTTTGGTTTTCTAAAAAACATAGAAATGTTATGTGAATATGTTTTTGTTTTAATCCCAGGTGTGGGATATTGGCTGCTTCATATTGTCCATAGCAGCTGACTATAATTTGCCTTATGATCTAACAGGGGCATGATTTTGCCAGCTGAAGCTAGTCAATGTTTGGAATTCTGGGGACTCTTATAAATGCAAGAGGGGCTGAGGTGGCTGCTGTTCCCCTGTTGCTGCCCCTGCTGCTACTGCTGCTGTTGCTAATTGCTGTTTGTTCCTGCTTGTGTTTGCTGTTGGTTCCTGTTGCTGTTTGTTGTTTGCTAGATTGCTGGTTGCTGACTGGAGATGTCTGATGATCAAACTGGCCCCAAGGAACTTGACATCCCTAATCACGAGGAAGTCTAATGATGTTGACGCCACCTTTCCCTTCTTTCTTTCTCTTCTACCTAGTGTGGGGTTGGAAGAGATGTGGTGGTGTAGGGAGGTAGGAAAAAGAACCCAATAAATAGCATAGTCTGGCTATAACATGTGGTTCTTTATGTGGGTTTTGGAGATGAGACTTAGGTCCTCATGCTTGGCCAGCAAGCATTTTACCATCTGAACCCTCACGGCAGTCAGCCAGTCAGCTACTCAGTCTGTCTATCTGTATGTATGTATGTATGTATGTATGTATGTATGTATGTATGTATGCCTGCCTGCCTTCTCCTCCCTCCTCTTCCCCTGCCTCTGAAATCCAGGTCCCTATAAATGCTAGGCTAGTCCTCTACCACTGAAGTGCATTCCCCATCATTCCTATCACTCTACTTATAGAAAACAGGGTCTTGACTTGGTGTTTTGACTTTCCTCATGGGACACTTCCTGTCTCCCTCCTTCAGACTTTTCAGGTAAGGTGTGCAGAGGCCTTTCGCCCTTGCCCAGGATCACCTTCTTCATTCTCATTCCTGCTTTATCAGTGAACGACTATGGCACTCCACTTCTCATTAGCTTTGTCTTTGACAGTTCCTTCTACTTCTGGGGCTCAAGGTTCTCACCTCAATTCCTGGATCTAAAAGGATGAACTCATGGTACTATCCCTCCCCTCCGATAGGACCATCAGGAAGACCAAAGGAGGCCATGACTGAGAAAGGCATCTGTAAATGTATGTGTCTTCCCAGTTTGAGTGTGTACCTAACCAAGCCACAGGAAGATGGAAAGCTGTAGAAAGAGTCAATCCTGACATTCATTTTATCCTTTAAAAACTAGCAGGGGAACACAACAAAGATAGATTTTTATGGCAATGGTGAGCAGTCCAACATGTTCTCTCTCCTTTTTATGTTTGTTTTGGTTTTTTTGTCATTGTGGTTTGTTTGTTTGTCTGTTTGTGACAGATTCCTAGTCCTGGAACTCACTCTGTAGACCAGACTGGCCTTGAACTCAGAGATCTGCCTGACTCTGCCTCCCAAGTACTGGGACTAGAGGTGTGAGCCACCAGGCTGGGCTCCCATTCTCTTTGGTGGGGCTAGGAATGTAGCTCAGATGGCAGATTGCTTGCCTAGCATGACAAACCCTGGTTTCAATCCTAGCATTGCCTGAGCCAAATGTGGTGAATTCCTATAACCTCAGCACTCAGGAAGTAGAGGCAGGAAGATCAGAAGTTCAAGATCATTCTTGGGTACATATTGAGTTCAAGGACAGCCTGAGATACATGAGACCCTGTCTCAAAACAAAAAACAAACAAACAAACAAACAAAAAACAAAACCAAGTGGGAAAGCAACGCTTGTGTTTAGTAAACTTTCTCATTTAGAATGTGAAGATCATTTATTTAATAATTGGAAAAAATAAACCTAGTATGAAGTCATTACTTTTCAAATATTAGCTAATAAGCTCAACAAAAAGAACAGAACAGGAGAGTAACTTTAGGGCATCGATTTCTAAATTCTTTCCAGTATTCTCCAGTTTCTTTATCGAATAAGGAGTTATACAGCCTGCAGAGGTGTTATTGGTAGGCACATGCTAAATCTTCCAAGATAGAACAGTTTCGATGTTTACACGTAGCTGATGAGAGTCTTCTCATCCTTTGCATTAGTTTCCTTCAAGGTCACTTTGCACTTGACAAGATCAGCGGTTTAACACTAGATATATCTAGAATGCTTCCCATGTTCCATCCACTATGAGATTCTGGAATGTGTCATTCCTCCTTCACAGGATGACCAGAAGGTAGATATAAAATAGCTTCTCCCCAAATGTTCTTATTCTAATCTCTGGAATCTATAAATGTTTCTTTATATGCAAAAAGTGGTTTGTTACAGATAAGGAAGTCTTTTGGCATTATACTGGTGAGCCTCAGGTACAGTCAGACCCCATTATTAGAAGAGGAAACATCTGATATGCACAGGAGATGCTGTGAGCATAGAGACAGGAACTAAAACTGCAACTACAAACCAGAGAATGAAGGCAGCCATCAGAACTGACAGAAGTGAAGATTGGAGCCCCTGAGAGCCTCTAGGTGTGGATGTGGCCTTCTTGACACCATAATTTCAGCCCCATGAAATTGCCTTTGGGCATCTAGACTTCAAAACTATAAGAGATTAAATGTCTATCTTTATGAGCCACTAAGTTAGTGGTAATTTTTATGTCAATCATACATGGCTTGCTGTAAGAGCATGACAACCTGAGTTTGATTCCCAGAACCTATGTGAAAAATAGAAAATGGTAGTTTCAGTAATGGTGTACTTGTGTACTCCCAGTACTGGGAAAGTGAAGACGGGGGGGGGGGGGGGGGAGTGTCCTGAGGCTTCCCCTGCCAATCAAGTATAGACCAATTGGTGACTTACAGGTTCAGTGAGAGACTCTGCCTCAAATTATAAGGTGAAGACTGATTAAGGAAGACACTTGATGCTGACTTCTGGCCTCTATCCTCAGTGCATACACATAAACACTCACACAGAGAAATGACATCACCACCTCATTTTCCTCCCCACCTGCTGTGACCTAAATGTTCATGTTCTCCTCCCCCCAAACACATGTGTTGAAGTTTAACTGTGTTGATGATATCACAGTATGGGAACCTTGAACACTTTTAAAATCGTGAGACTGAATCCCCAAGAAGATGCTAGGCATAGTGGCACACAGCTTTAATCTCAGGACTGTGGAGGCTGAGGCAGGTAGATCTCTATGAGTTTGAGGTCAGCTTGATCTACATAGTGAGTTCTAGGACACCTAGAGCTACATTAAGAGATCTTGTCTTAAAAAACAAACAACCCTAGCTGGGCTGCCTTGTCAGGTTCCAGTGCAAGAGGAAGTTCTTAGCCCTCATTCGACTTGATGAACCAAGGTGGGTTGATATGGGAGGGCTCCCCTCATCTGAGGAGGAAAGGAGGGAGAGGGGGAAGAGGATGGGAAGGTGGGACCGGGGGAGAAGGGACAGGGCTGTGATCGGGAAATAAATAAAAATTTAAGAAGCAAACAAACAAGCAGGCATAGTGGGGCACACCTTTATCTCAGCACGAGAGAAGCAGAGGCAGGGGGGTCTCTGTTAGTTTGAGGCCACCCTGGTCCACAAAGTGAGTAGAGGACAGCCAGGGATATACTCAGAGAAACCTTGTCTTGAAAAGCCAAAACCAACCAACCAACCAACCAACCAAACAAACAAACAAAAAACAGGGAGAAGAAAAAAAGGGGGGGAGTTTCAGCACCCATAGAAAAGAAGCACTGAGGGACCCCCTTCCACCCTGTGAGGACATAGTATAGACAACAGGTCCACACCAAGCATAGAGTCCACCAGACAGATTCTCCATCTTAGGATTCCAGTCTCTAGAGCTATAAGAAATAAGTGGCAGTTGTTTGTAAGCTTCTGAATCTGATATTCTAGTACAGTAACTTGAATGAAAGACAACTTTCCTGGGGCTGGAGAGATGTAGTTAAGAGCACTTGCTGCTCTTGCAGAGGACCTGAGTTTAGTTCTCAGCACCCACATGATAGCTCATAACCATCCTTAACTCTAATTCCAGGGAATCTAATGATCTATTGTGACCTCTATGTGGGAACCACAGACTATAGTAAGCACTGAAGAAACCAGAATTGTTAAGGAAACAGGGCTACCGTGGTGGTTTGAATGAAAATGGCCCTCAGAGACTCATAGGCCATGGTATTTTGGAGGAATGTGTCACTGGGATTGGGTTTTGAGGTTTCAGAATCTCAAGCTAGGCCCAGTAGCTCAATTGCGTCCTGCTGCCTGTTGATCCAGATGTAGAACTCCCACCTACCTCTCCAAGACCATGTCTTCATGTGTGCCGCCATGCTTCCTGCCATGATGATAATGGACTTAACCTCTGAACCAGTTAAGCCAGCCCCAATTAAGTGTGTTCCTTTGTAAAAGTTGCCACAGTCATCCTGTCTCTTCACACCAATAGAAACCCTAAGTAAACACCTGCTTTCTTCAATGAACAATGGCGTGAAAGTGGTCAGACAACCTGGCAATTCTTAGCTATTCTATTATGAGCCAGCTTCCACCTGGATTTCCTTTCCTCAGATCCTGAGAACTGTTTAGGCCCTAATCCTGGACTTTGTCTCTCAGTGAATAAAACTTAGTCCTCATAAAAGAGTCCCCATGTACTTTGCACCCTCCATCAACAGCATCCTTATACTTCTTACAAATTTTTCCCCTCTAGGTCCTAAGCCTCCAGCACTGTTTCCCAGTCAGCAGAGCATATTCTTATGATAAAGATCTCAGGTATTTTGCTATTATAGCAGGATATTTTGCAAGGGAATTTTGATATATCGATCCCAGAAGCTTTGTTATGAGAATTATCACACAGAGACCTTTCCCCCAATGTTTTAGTGTATTTCAATGTGTAAGAAAAATTAAATCACAGGATCAGAATCTCTAGGAATTTTGATCCACTCTGACTGACCAAGTCTGTCTGTTTTCATTCTCAACTCTCCCAGGTTCCTTTCCCTGCCAGCCATGATACCTGCAAGAACCCCTCCCCCAACATTCTATGGGCACTAGGCACACATATAGGGCATATACATATACATAGGCAAAACATTCACACATACAGCATAAAATAAACATATTTTAAAGGGACAGCACTCCTTCTGTAGCCAGAAGAATCTTTATAGTTTCTAGATAGTTAAAATGAGTTTGTTGAGTGTGATATTGGCTTCTGTGTTGGTAGGATTCACACCATTGACCGGGCCATCAGATTTGGTTGTTATGCCGAGAACTGTGATTAGTAACACACAAGGGTCTCTTAGCACTGTAATTTCAGTTTCTCCTAAGTAAAGAAGGTAGCAGTTGTCACTCAGAGATGGAGGCCTGTACACACACACACACACACACACACACACACACATTCCCACTGTGGTTACCTGGTTAGTAATTGTCATTTATGCTAGTGTCTATGTGTATATTTGTTGTGTGACACTATTCCTGGGGAGATATAAACAAATATCTATTTAGTCCAGCTAAGGAATCAACAACAGACCAAAGGAAGAATACTCTAAAGTTCAACTTGGTGAACGAATTAGTTTTATTGGGTTTACTTACAGGAGTATGGGTGAGGGGTTATTTACAGAACTGGACATGACTCAAAGACCCTTTATTAAAAAAGCTCAGCCCAGAACGGAGGACAGCTGGTGAAAATGCAAGCAGTGGAGCTCACTGCACAATTTGCAGGTAGCTCAACAGTTCAGAGAGCATCTCTTTCAAGCAGCTCAGCTGCTCTGAGTCTCTTCTAGGCAGTTTGGGATTTTATAGGCATAGGGAGAAAGAGGTCAATTTCAGGATTTCCTGAAGCTTCTAAGTTGTTTGATTCCTAGACTGACTTTCATGAGCTTCTTTTCAAGATGGAATGCCATATCTCATTTTGAGAAAATTGCTACAGGGCACTATTCTCTTTCTCACAATAATTGCATGCAGTATTAATGCTTATAAATTCAGAATTTGTCATGATGATTAAGGGACAAGGTTTTTGTTGTTTTGTTTTGTTTGTTGTGGTTGTTGTTGTTTTTTTTAAATGCAGAGTCTCATATAGGCCAGTGCACACTTGATCTCATGTAGCTAAAGATGACTTTGAACTCCTGATCATGTATTCTCCTTCCAAGTAATGGAATTACAAGTGTGTGCCACCATGTCTGGCTTAGGACAGTCTAATTAAACTCAGGTTTGTCTTGCAAGTCTTTTTTTTTTTTTTGATGTTTGTTTCTTTTTTGTCTTGCAAGTCTTATACCTCAATTGCTCAACTTTTCTGTTATATGAGATGTCTATTAAAGACTCTCTGTGTGTATGTGTATGTGTGCATATGTGTACTTGCATGTATAGTGAGTAAAGTACATACATACAGAGAGAAAGAATGAATTAAGTAAAAAAAAAAACCCATGTAATTAATAAGATGAAAGGCTGAAATGTTGGTTTATCATCTGGAGTCAGCAGAAAACACTGACACACTGCTTTGGTATTTTCTATGTTTTCATAAAGTGAATGATACAGATTAAACTTTAAAAATAAATATTTCTTCCAGTCAGTGAAAATTTACCTAGCTAAAACTTTGGAGGTATTTCTCAGTTACTTTGTCAGGGAACATAGTTTTTTTTTTAATTATTTATTTTTATTTTCTGTGTGTGTGTATTTGCCTGAATCCACATATGTGTACCACATGAGTGCCTGGGCCCAGGAAGGCAGAAGAAGGTATTGGATCCCCTGGAACTGGAGTTCTAGACAGTTGTGAACCACCAGGTGGATGTTGGGAACCAAACCTGGACACTCTGCAAGGGCACCCAGTGCTCTTAACTGCTGAGCCATTTTCCAGCTCTGGAAAAAAGTTTTTTAAAGTCCTAAGAAAGATAACCAGGCATTTCCCCATCATGAATAGCCATGTGTACTTGCCTTAGAATGGATTGTTTTCTTGAATGGGATGGGCACCACTTAGCTCAGTAGAAGCAAAGAGAGGTAGTACACGAGGGAGCATAGATGTCCACCAGAGTCCAGAACAAGGCAGTGGGGCATGGGAGAGACTCTATCCACTGAATCCCTGGCTCCTGCAACAATGCCTGAAGCCAGCAGTCATACATCTTTGTTGAATGGAGGAAAGAAAGAACTCTAAATTACGCGGGGAAAGAATCCAGCTTGTTCAGGTTAGGACAGGTCTAATCAGCTTGGGTCAGAGGTAGGATCATATGAGGTAAGAGAAGAGAGTACTGTTCCCAGAGGAGTTGACACCTGTCACCAAGATGACATCTCCCAAAGTGTCTATCAAAGAATTAATGATACTATAAACTGGGTTCAGTAACTTATCTCTGTAATCCTAGACTTGGATGATAGAGGTAGGAAAATCAGGAGTTAAAGGTTACCCGTGGCTACATAACAGGTTCAAGGCTAACCTAGGCTCCATGAGATCCTCCCTTAAAAAACAAAAATAAGCCGGGCGGTGGTGGCGCACGCCTTTAATCCCAGCACTTGGGAGGCAGAGGCAGGCGGATCACAGTGAGTTCGAGGCCAGCCTGGTCTACAAAGCAAGTCCAGGACACCCAGAGCTGTTACACAGAGAAACCCTGTCTTGAAAAACCAAATAAACAAATAAATTTAAAAAAATAAAATAAAAAAAAAATTAAAGATGTAATGGTAGTGTTTGAGGAGCTGTGAGTTGGTTCTCTTTTTACTGAATAGCATGGTCTAGCTAGAGGCAGCACTGTGGAATTTGGGAAATCTACAGAAAACTCCCCTTTTTAATTTTTTTTTAATTTTATTCTTTCTTTCTTTTGAGACAGGGAGTGTCTCACTATATAACTCTGGCTGACATGGAACTCACTCTGTAGAGCAGGCTGGCCTTGAACTCACAGAGATTAGCTGCCTCTGCCTCCTGAGTGCTGGAATTAAGGGTGTGCACCACTATGATTGGCCCCAGAAAAGTCCTCCTGATCATATTTTATAGTTTAGAATATTGGGAAAAAGAAAATATTCCAAAGCGAAGAAGGAAATACTTTGTGGACTTGCCAACTCTATTGAAAACTACTTTATTTACAGTCCAGCGGGGACAGTGTAGTTAGGACATGTCATTGTCTAAATGTCTTAGTATCCCCAAATTCATATGTTGAAAACTAACCAATACTTTACTTTGAAGATATTAGGATGTGGGTCTTTCGGGAGGTGAATAAGTAATGAGAATGGGGCTCTAATGAATGATATTAGCACTCTTATAATAAGAGATCCCAGTGAGCTGCCTTACCTCTTCCACCAAGTGAGGAGTCATCTATGAGAAAATAAATCCTCCAGCAGAGTCAAATCTGCTGACACAGTGATCTCCAACATCTCAGCTTTGAGAACTGTGAGAAGCAAACCTCTGTGGATGATAAATTATGCACTCTATGGTATTTTGGTCATAACAGCTTGAAGGAACTATTGTAAGGGCTATTCTACAAGGCAAGGATTAAAGGTCAGTCTGTAGATTTGGCCAAGTTTCTAAGGGCCTAGGAGAGCCTTCCCAGTTTGATCAGAGCTTACTGTCTTGGTTGTCTGTTTCTGTTCATCTTCCCTTCCCATTGACACTATCAGTATATTTCCTAGAGCTATAACATGCCGCATCCCTCCTTCCTCCTCCCCACCTGCTCCTTCACATGCCAGCACCTTGTCTCCAGCCTTCCCTTCTCCCAGTAGTTTCTTTTTATTATCCTTTGGGTGAACAGCTATTTGTGCTTCCAAATTTCTCTATCAGTCACCTGCAAAGTATCTGCAAATTATCCACTGACTTCATCTCTTCAGTCTCACAGCCACACCCCCACTACCATTTTCCCACTGTTGAGGATAAAAAGCCAGAGCCACATTCACAGAAATGCTTGCAGTGTGCACATATAATCACCCATCAAATGCTTTATTTGCCAGATACTCAGAGGTACATGAGAGGAGCAAAGCAGGAAAGAGAAGATTTTCATGGCTGTGGGATGGCTGCAGCTCATCTGGTACTCAGTTTCTGGAACCATAGTTACCGGTGACAGAGGTGCAGGAATGGTGATGCTTCTAGGATGCTATTGCACTATGATGGTGAAACTTCTTCTTCTTCTTTTTTTTTTGGTTGCATAGGAACCATCCTGACACTGTTGGGAATTCTGTAAGTTACCTAACATCTTCTAGAAGATCTAGTATTTTACAGATGGTTCTGTTTTCTGGAAGAAGACCCCTAGTTTTTAAAGTCATTTGTATCACAGAGAATTGATCAAAAACTTTTTGCAGTTAACAAAACCCAAGGTAGCTCCCATCCCTCATATAAAATTGCTTGGTACTGATATGACTTGTATATATCTCCCTTCTTTCTTTCTTGTTATGCTGGGGATTGAACCCAGGGCCTTGCACATTTTAGGTAAGCAGTATGCCACCAAGTACTGCCCAGATCTACTAATATTGGTCCTACTTAGTGTATCTAATATAACATAAACTGTTATTAGACTACATTGTTCATATTGTTCAGACTTACGGATAGTCAGTAAAGATGCAGTTTTTCTCAAATAGTCTCCATCATTGGTTGGTTGAATATACAGATACAGACTCTGTAGATGGGAAGGACCAACTCTACTGCACCCTGACACAGGTTCTAGATCTTAATACTCCTTGAGTTTTAAATGCTCTCAATGTGGTATGTGCTCCATATGTGGATGATGAGGTGGATGGATGGATGCCTCACAAAGGACAGCCTCCAAAGCTGTAGGTTCCAAATCAGGAATTAAAGAATGAATCCTCAGAGACAGTGACAGAGATTGAGTTTAAAGACTGGATGCTAGGTCACAGGCGAACCCAAAGGAAGCTGAGGCAAAGTTGCCAGACAGACCACAGGGGCAGTTTTCATTATAGTGTAAGGTCGTGCTGTGTCTGTACACACCATGTTGACTCAATATCTCCAGCAGAAAAGTATCTGGTTCATTTCAAAGAAAATAGCTGAGCCTGATGCCTGGCATTGTGCTGACTAAACGCCCAGTGAACTGACAGAATTGTATTGAATGGCCAGGCTGGTGGCACATCAGTATACATTCCCAGAGACCCAGCCAAGTAGAAAGGTGTGAATTGGAGATTCAATTGGATTTGAGGGTAGAGGAAGCTGATCAAGGCCTGAAGTGATGGGAGTAGGAGTGTGTGGCTTTTTCATTTTGTTGCTGTTTCCCTTTTCCATTTTCACTGCCAAGTAGATAGATAATCATCATTGGATATTGGTAAGACATATGTACATATGGCTATATGGATGTAATTACCCTACTCTATGATACTAATTATTTATTTCTTTGCCCAACCTGCCATCGATGCTTAGGTCCTCAGAAAAGATAGGCTAAAGGATAGTGGGGAGTCCTTGAGCAACAGTGGTCAGTGGGTGGATGGCTGAGATCATTCCAATAATGTCCCATGCTCTAGGTCTCTTTCTGTTGCTATGACAAATACTCTGACAAAAGAGCAACATAGAAGAGGGAAAGGTTTACTTGGCTTAAAACTCCAAGTTATAGTCTTGTCATTTCAGGGACATCAAGGCAGGAAGTAAAGCAGTTTGTATCATCACATCCACATACAAGAGCAATGTGAGAACAAACACATCCTGGCTTGCTTGTTAGCTCTCTCTTCTTTTATACAGTTCAGGATGCCCTACCTAGGGAATGGTGCCGCCCACAATAAGCCAAGTCTTCCTCTACATCAGTTAACAGCTGGTAACACATACACACGATAGGCCAACCTTATCTAGATAATTTCTCATTAAGACTCTCTTCCCAGGAGGTTCTATATTGTGTCAAGTTGATGTTTAACCTAACCAGCCCACCCTGGATAGCTTTTCAGTTGAGACTTCAGTTTAGAAAATGTAGCTTTGGGAGTAAATTGCTTACCCAAAGAAAATAGTCTAGCCTTAACAATAATCTAACTTACATATGACATTCTGGACAAATTTAAAAATAAAAAAATTTTTTGAGGCAAGTTCTAGCTAATCTAGAACTTAATATGTAGATCAACCTGGACTTGAAAATCACAGAGCTCTAGTTCCTCTGTATCCCGCATGCTGGGGTTAAAGGAGTGCATCATTAAGCTTGGCGCAAATTTAATTTTGATTTGTGTCCCTGCCATATCTAGCATCCCTAGGGAGCATTCTATGACCAGTCTTCAGAAGACTTGGGGCTAGGACATATACTAACATCATAGGAACAAAGGAGTCTGGGCATTGGGGAGCTTGGAAACCTTTCTAAGTTCAAGACATAGACCCTCCAACAGAGTTCTTATCTATCTATCTATCTATCTATCTATCTATCTATCTATCTATCTATCTATCTTCAGACCTGATTCTGAGACTATCCACATGCAAGGAGTCAAGTTGGCCATGAAGTGCAGAGGGAGTATGCTCAATGGGAGCATGTACACATGTGCATATGTGAACACACACACACACATACACACACACACACAGGCACAAGATCAGGCTGATGGCAAGAGGTTGCTCAGCAGCCCTTGCAGCTAGAAACTAACCAAATTAGAGTAGAAGTGATGTATGCAAATTAAGGGCCATTAAAGGGAAAGGAAGGGCACTTTTTCTGCTTCCTTTTCTCTCCTCATGATAGGGACACAGTTGTAGGCATTGGATTTGGACAAACACCTTAGAATATAATATAGATGCTGTGTATTGAGTATGGAAAAGCAACAAGACAGAAGTGTGCATGACATAACATTATCTCTGTCAGTTTTGAGAGAGAAATGATCAATCTTTTAAAGTCAATTAGTTTGATTTTTATAAAGTCACTCTGAATAGCTTTCTAAACAACACAGTTCTCACTATAAATCTGAATGGCACATCAAATAACTGTAGATTACTAAATCCAAAGAGTGCTCTGTAGGAAGAGCCATGCTGGTATTTGTCTATGGTTTTCTTCATGTTTATTCTGGAGTACCTGCAGAGGCAAGACATGGGTCAACGATAGGGCACGAGAGTGATTTTTCACTCTGAAGGACCTGGGTACTTGTTAAACTGCAGATGTTGGGCTGTAGGAATGGCTCAGCTAGTAAACCACTTGCTGCCCGAGCATGAGGACTTGAGTTCAATCCTCAGCACCCACATACTAGTTAGCCATATATCTTCACCCCATCTCTGAGAGTGGGAGATAGGGATAGGTGGATCCCTGGAATTTGCTGCCTAGCCAATCTAGCCAAGTTGGTGAGCTCCAGGTTCAGTGAGAGATCTTGTCTCTAAAAGTAAGGTAGACAGCAGTGGAGGATGACAGTTGATGTTGTCCTCTGGCCCCCACACCTGTAGTCACACATGTGCATGCACACAGGCACATCTTTACACCCTTGGTTCTACCCTCAGTCATGTCAAATTTTCTAGCCTGGCACAAGCTAGAGACTAGCATTTGATGAGCTCTCCAGGCCACTCTGGTGCTGGCAATCCTTAGGCCACACATTGAGAACAGTGTTCTCTGAGTGGATTCTGCAGGGAGTATGTATGCTCAGTGAGCTTCTTAATTACTACAGAGATGCTGTTGGCAATGGTGCTCAGCAGTCTAGAAACAGGGCCTTGAAATGGATACTTGGCGATATTTGATGGGACACTCAGTGAGAGGCAGATATCTGGGACATTATGAAGCGTTACTCTAGATGGCCTGTAAACTCCACACGCATGCACTAATTGGGCAACAAGACATCATTAAATTATTTGGAGTCATGATTGAAAAATAAATATTTTAAGGGACCAGAGGGTACAACTTAAACACTTTACTTTTCATGCTCATTTCTTTAGCTCCCAATGTTGACTGAGGAGTTTGTATAATTGCCAGTGATAAAGATGCTGGATAATTATACACTTGCCTGTGTTTACATTGGGCATGGAATCAGGGGATACACTTCATAAGTGAGCCTCAAGCCTCTACTGTAGACAAGTCACAAGCTGGAGTCATCATGAGGCCAGCGATGGGAACAATTAGGGATAAACTTTCAGCTCACGGGAATATGATGAGGATGGAGGAGATAAGATGCCCACCAGGCTTGGGTGCATACCACAATGGTAGAGCATGTGCTTAGTATATATGAGGCCCTGGGTTTGATCTCAAGTACCACACACACACACACACACAAACACACATACACACATACATACACACATATATATACACACATATATGCATACATACACACACACATACATAGACATACACACGCATACAAACACACAACACAAACCAACTCATAGGATTGACAACAGATATTCTAGGAGCATCTGTTTGTGTGTGACGATCCTGTGCTCTGGACTGTGTGTGGGGGTGGATGGGGGGGGGGGGGGGTGGTGGTAGGACAGAGCACAGATCAGAGAAATGTGACAAATTGAGGAAGTTACAATGTCCCACAGAGGATGATCACATCTGAAAGTGTAACTATAGCAGTGTGGGATTAGTGCTAAGTCAGTCCCCACAAAACTCCAGCGATGTGCAGTTGAAAGACAAGGGACTGTCATGTGACAGTTCTTTAGGTAAGCAGTCCCCTGACATCAGAGAGCAACAATAATTTGTCTTGGTGTTATGAATGCAAAAATGACAAAGGAAAGAATCCCTTTTCTCAAAGGGCCTACATTCTGGTGGAAGGAGGCAAATTATAGAAGTTATTGAGAATAAATACCACCACAAATAGTCCCTGTTGCAACAGTGGTCTGACCTTCTGTCCTTCCTTCCTCCCCCAAAAGCCCAACCCAGTTGTACATCATGCACACACCACAGGTCAAAGTAAGGTGTCTTTATTATTCTCAATCTCACTTTCCTAGACAAGGCCACTCAATGAACCTGGATCCCCCTGTTTCAACTAGTAAGACTGACCCACCAGCTCCCTAGAATTCACCCATCTCTGCCTTCAGTGCTGGGGTCCCATGCACTGCTGTATCTGGTTTTTTTTTTTCAGTAGGTTCTGGGGATCTGAACTCAGGTTCTCATGCTTGCCTGTCAAGCACTTTACTCACTACACCTCTCCCCAGTCCTGTGTTGATGTCACCCCCCCCCAGTTAGAATCTTTATGTTCATATTAATAGACTTTTAAAGAACAGTTTAAGGTTTTCTGAAACACAGACCTTTACCTGGAACCTCGACTCTTCTCTCCCACCTCTGCTCTCCCCATATTGTACCAGCTCGCCATTTGCTCTAACTGATGCAACAACGTGGTGGTACTATTCTGAGTCACAGTTCATGGTGTACATTAGGTTTCAATGCTGGTGGTGAGTGTTCCAGGAGTTTTTAATATTATAATCATTCATGCATATTTGTCACCCATGCTAGTGGATGTCATTGTCAATGTTTTGACTATATGGTAATGTAAAAGCAATATATATTAGTAGAAACTGCACATGGAGTTTGATACTGTGTTCTTGGGCTGGGCTGGCCACATGTGGCACAATACTTGAGTGATACAGGAAGACATCAGCCAGCAGCGGTTCCATCGCCCACAGGGACACTAAACTACGAGAGTTTTAGTTTGGAGGGAGTTTAAAGTGGCTTGCCGAATGTCACAGGTTGATGGATAGAAATTATTCTAACTCTAACTTTGGTGTCCCTACCCTTGGTGCTGACCTGGGCCGTTTCTCAAGAAGTCTATTTTGTTTGCTTGTTTTGTTTTTGGGGTTTTTTTAAAATTTTGTTTTGTTTTGTTTTTTGTTTTTTGTTTTTTTTTTTGAGACAGAGTTTCTCTGTGTAGGCCTAGCTGTCTTGGAACTTGCCCTGTAGACTAGTCTAGCCTCAAACTCAAAGATCTGCCTATATCTGCCTCCCAAGTACTAGGATTAAAGGCATGCGCCATCCCTCACAGGCTTCAAGATGGCTTTTTTGCCTGATTATCTATAGCAATAGATTCAAAACTTTTCTCTTCTTGCCTTAATGCTATCTGAGTTATGCCTTTTGACATGTATCTCTAACCCTCGTGTGTGTGTGTGTGTGTGTGTGTGTGTGTGTGTGTGTGTGTGTGTG
>CAJQZJ010032130.1:9206454-9231712 GCA_907164525.1 Lophiomys imhausi
TGTGTGTGTGTGTGTGTGTGTGTGTGTGTGTGTGTGTGTGTGTGTCTGTACAGCTGAGGCATTAAGAAAACTGGGGGCTGAGAGAGCTGGGGAACTGATGGAGGGAGGTGTCTGTTGGTGCTAGAATCTCTCCTAGCTGCAGCAAACGGAGGAAGGAGACAAGTAGCAAACAGATAGGAAGGAAGAGGAAGAAAATGGGGGGGCGGGGAGAGGAAAAGAAGTGAAGGAAATAGACTAGGAAGTCATTACTGAATGAGCATGTAGTAGGAATAGTAAGCAGTTATGATTATTCCTTTCAATGCTCTCTAACATGGAGTAGCAACCACCACTGGATCAGTTATTTGAATTTATTTGTAGATCATAGAGATGAAATAATTTGCCTATGTTTCCAGCCCTCATCTGCTATGGGGGTGGGCATGTTTCCCACCTCTGAATTCTACCTGGAAGAAAGGAAAGATTAGATGTTGTGGCTGTGGTTTAGGTTGGGGCAAAGGGCTGATGTTTGCGAAGTTTCCAGCGTTCCCCCTGGTTTCTGTGGGTCTTGGCTTTGGGGAGGTCCTTTCCCCAGCGAGCAGTGGTCCCACCCTGCTCCCAGGTATACATATGTAAAAGAAGCTAATAAAACAGTCCAGAGGGCCTGCCCTCCTAAATCTTCAGGCGACAAAACCGCCCACTTGTGATGCTTCAAAGCTGCCCAGAGCTACCAGTTTACCCCTGAGAAGTCCCTACTCAATGCCTCTGATTGGAAAATAAATAGTCTTGCCCATAAAACCTGCAGGCCAATTGTTGGTCCAGGAATGGGAAAGGGTTGTGTGCACCATTGTGTGGAGCTCCAGCCTCTTATTCCCCCACACAGGCACCTCGCTTCCACCAGACCCAGCTCATGGCCATAGAAATGGTTTCTCTGGAAGGTTTAAAATTAGTAAATGCTTAGTTGTTCCATAAAACACTCAGCAAAACTAGACACACGATACTAGAAGGCCGTGGTAGCACACTGTGTGTGAGAGAGGAAAGGAGCCTACCACCTGGCCCTTCCACTTGACCTTAACGTGGATGTTTTTCTGTTTAGACATTGTTTTCCATTGTGCTTTAGCAAAAATTGGATCACTGGATGTATGCTGCTTTGTGATTTGCTCATGCTCCCAATTAATATGTCTCAAAAACATTTAGATGTCATTAAATGTGGCATAACATTTTAAAAGATGAATTTTGCAGATTACAGATGAAATGTTGTTTATTTTAATCCTCAACTGTTGAATATTTGATTTTCTTTTCACTTCTTTTTCCTCTCACAAATATCATCACGGATTTCCTTGTGGTTAAATTGGGATGCATACTTGATGCATCTGAATATTCTCTTTGTTGTTGCTTTGTTTTATTTTGAGACAAAGTTTCAAATAGTCCAGGATGGGTTCCAACTCACTAAGTAGCCAAGGATGACTTTGAATTTTTTGTGTGTCTATGTGTTTGCATATGCATGTGCTTGTGTATGAGAGGTGCGCGCGCGCGTGTGTATGTGTGTGTGTGTGTGTGTGTGTGTGTGTGTGTGTGGTGTGTGTGTGTGTGTGGTGTGTGCATGTGGTGAGGTATGTGTGATGTGTGTGTGCACGCGTGTGCGTGTGTATGTGTGTGTGCGTGTGTGTGTGTGGTGTGTGCATGTGGTGTGGTATGGGTGGTATGTGTGTGTGCATGTGTGCGTGTGTGTGTGTGTGTGTGGTGTGTGTGTGGTGTGTGCATGTGGTGTGGTATGTGTGTGTGTGCGTGTGCGTGTGCGTGTGTGTGTGTGTGTGTGTGGTGTGCATGTGGTGTGGTATGTGTGGTATGTGTGTGTGCGCGAGCGCGTGTGCGTGCGTGTGTGTGTGTGTGTGTAGCGCAGACATTGGAAGGGGCTCTCCCTCAATTGGCTGTCCAGCTCACTTCCTGAGCGCGTGTCTCCTGTTCAACTTGGAGCTCACCCATTCGGCCACATTGGATGGCCAGCAAGCCCGTGGGAGGCCCCTGTCTCCACCTACCCAGCACTGGGATTACAGGTATAAAACACTGCACCTAGCTTTCACATGCATGTTGGGGTGCTGGCTAGTCTTGTGTCAAGTTATCTAGAGTTATCTGAAAGGAGTTATGTGAAAGGAGAGAACCTTAATTGAGCAAATGCCTCCATAAGATATGGCTGTAAGGCATTTTCTTTTTTTGGGGGGGGAGTGTCTTTGTTGTTGTTGTTTGTTTATTACTTCAAGTTACATCTCCATCATAGTCCCCTCTCTCCAACCCTCCCGGACAGACTTATCCTCTCAAAAATCACGCCCAACATGGGGATCGAACCCATGACCCTGAGATTAAGAGTCTCATGCTCTACCGACTGAGCTAGCCTGGGTGGCATTTTCTTAATTAGTGATTGATGGGAGAGGGCCCAGCCAATTGTGGGTAGTACCATCCCTGGGCTCCCCTGGGTGGTCCTTGGTTCTAAAAGAAAGCCGGCTGAGCAAGTCATGGGAGCAAGCCAGTAAGCAGCTCCCCTCCATGGGCTCTGTATCAGCTCCTGTCTTCAGGATCCTGCTCTGTTTGAGTTCCTGTTCTGACTTCCTTCAGTGATGAGCAGTTAAGCCTAATAAACCCTTTCCTCCCCAGCTTGCCTTTCGGTCACGGTGTTTCATCGCAGCAATGGAACCCTGAGATAGTGGGTATCACACTGAGTGCCCCATGCTTACACAGAAGGCAGTTTGCCAACTGAGCCATCCCTAGGACCCATTTCTGAGTATTCAATTAGAATTATTAAAGAGAAACCACTAAGTCAAAGTAAACACACACATATTTTGAGAGAAGAAATCCTGAGGATGTGTTTTGGTCTTCAAAAAACTGATTTAGAGGGCTGAGGATGTAGCTCAGTGGGGCAGAACTTGCCTAGGAACTGTCAGGGTCTGGCTTCAAATCTGGAGGATGGAGAGAGACAGACCTGGAAAGGTTTGTCTGAGTCCTAGACCCCATCCTACCCAGCATAAACACCCTTACTTCCCATCATCTGGTCTGAAACTTCCAAGTTTGGAATCTTTGGGTCATCTTGCTGCTATTTATGGTTCAGCATTTGTAGCTTCAGGATGAGGGTAGTAGCAGGGCCAGTACCTCAGGAAAGAGCTGTTCCCTAAGTGCCCATTGGAAGCGACTCAGTACAGTGCCCAGCCTGGCTCTCAGGAGCCGACTTGGAGTCAGACCAGCTGTGCTTCTCATTGGCTGTATACCCAACCACTCTGAATGAATTTCTTCACCTATAAAGTACCAATGATATGCAATGATATGTGTGTGTCTACTTGGAGACTCAGCATGGATAAGCACTGAGCACAGGGCCTGATTGATCCAAGGCTTCCTGTTCATTAAGTGTGAGCTATTACACTACTACACAGGATCCAGATGACCCTCAAAGCAGCCTCTTAGTTGTTCAAGTTGCGAGTGATTCCCTGAAGCAGCAAGAAAGACCATGAATTGCGGTCCCCCATCACAGGGAAGGTGATTTCATGCACCCTGACATCGAGGAATTTCTGCCATTAGCAAACCTCTGTGCTGCGCATGCGCATATGCACATAAAGCTGAGTTGAATGTACCCCAGGAGATTCCGGGCTAGAAGGAAAGGGAAACAACAGTGACTCAGATTCAAGGCGCCAACCAGGAACAGAGATGCAAGTGACATGAAGCATTTGGAGGAGGATGTGCATTGACAGGGCCACACAGTTAAGGCTTTCCTAAAAAGGGAGTGCTGGGATTAGATTTGAGGTCTACCTGGATTAAAAACCAAAACAAAAACAAAAAACCCACGTGTTTCCTCTGTATTTATCAGCAAATACAAGGTTAGAGTGCCCCTGGAATAGAACAAGTCTGTTTGATAGGTCTGTATTTTGTGTCCTCCAACTTGGGGTCCTTGCCGTGTGGCAAGTGTGACTGGGAAACTGAATTTCAGCTTGCACAGAAGTGTCACCCACAGTGTTTGTGTCAACAGCATATTGAGACAAGGAAGATGTATTTAAAAGGAAGGTCTGACATCGAGGATTGAAATCTTTAATGTCCAGCAAAGTGGGAGGATTTAAAAATAAAAAGTGCAATGAACAGACTCCAGTGAGAAAAAGACCCTTAATAGCCACCAGGCTGTTTCTGTGGAGGCCAGATCTCTAGCTCCTTCTGAGCCACCCAAGAATTTGGTTGCTGTGCTCTGACCCTGCCATCTTTGTGGCTCTTTGTCAAAGGCTCTGGGGCCACGCCAGAGCCCATGGGGAGGGCTCCCTTTGGCAAATGCACTTCCCTTTCGTCTCTGTTTGTATTTGGCATTAAACCGAGTAACTGTCTCACGCTGAAACCACCACATGTGTCTAATTCCCATTTTGTTTTCTGTCAGTCCCAGGCAGAGCACCCACGGAAGAGCTGGCACTTTTGGGTCACAAAGAGTGTCCTATCTGCACTTGCTGATGGCTGGGGGCACACAGATATAAGCTAGGCAGCCATGGGGACTGCAAGCCTCCATCAGAAGTGTTCAAGTCTGAGTTGAAGGGCTTTAGGTGTGTCTAAGATGTGATATCTGAAGAAAGAGGAACAGCAGCTAGAATAAAAAGGCTTTTCTTAACCATGTTGTTTTTCTTTATTCTTTTTCCTTCCTTTGTTTCCTCCCTCTTCTCTCTCTTTCTCTCTCTCTCCCCCCTTCTCCATTTCTTTCTTTCTTTCTTTTTTTTTTTTTTGAAATAGGTTTGTCACTGGCATCTGGAGCTTGTGGATAGGCTGGGATGGCTTGCCAATGAGCCCAAGGGATCTGTCTATCTCCATTCCTGCAGAGCTGGGGTGATATGTGTTTGACACCACACCAGCCCCCATCTCCCTTTTGAAAATGAGGCAGGATCTCATGTGACCCAGAATAGCTTCAAACTCACAACATCATGGAACATGACCTTTAACTTCTTCTGCTCCTTTGGCCTCCTCTTCCTCCTGGGGGCTGGGATTATAGGCTTGTGACACCATTTGGCACAGTTCTGGAAAGCCCAGGACTTCATGTCTGCTAGCCAAGCACTCTACCAGCTGGAACTGAATCCACAGCCCTTTATGCTATTTCTAATCCTCAAATCATCGTCTGTAAAGCAGCCCCCTCTGTCCAGCACCAGTCCTTTCCAAGTTCAGCAGCACCCCCTCCGCAATGCACACTGCCACACACAGTTCTTGGGCCTGGTACTCTAGTAGGCTCAGGACAGGTGCTCAGTGAAGGTTGCTTTGCTGCAAGAAGAGCTTAGACCTCTGTGTCTTCACAAAAACATTAAGTGTCCTTTTGGTCTGGGGATGTGGCTCAGTGGTAGAGTACTTGTCTAACAAATGTGAGCCCCTTCTTTCTATACCCAGCTCCACAAACATCAAACAAATGAAATGGCAGCCTCCGTCCACTGTGGTGAGGGTGGATACATTAAGTCAATTCAATGCCAATGAATTTGAGTTTGATCTCCAAAAGGAACCAAAATCCCACTACTTGAAGAAGCGTCGCCATGACCACATGTATATAAGGAATAGCTAATAATCAAATATGAAGTGTCTGAGGTAGCTACCAATAGTCCTCATCCTAAGTCAATCTATGGAACAGATGGATGACAGCTACAGCTGCTAAAGGACAGCTCCCTCCAGGGGAGGGTGGGCCTGGAGGACGGCTTAGTAATATCCAGGACATTTGAGCAGCAGCAGCAGCGAGGTGAAGGGTTGTGCCTTCTGCCTCTGCGTCAGAGAGGCCCCATATCTCAGGGAATCTGAGTGGCCGTAAATATCACACTGGCATGAGACACGACAGTTGGACACAGTACTGTCACCTCTTTCTTGTCCTGCTCCCAATTCTTAAAAGTTCTTGTCCTCCCCCATGAAAACCCATTAGTTTGGTTTCTTTACATTTTGCAGAAATCACTTACAGTGCAACAAACTTTTTTCCCAATTCTTACCCACTGAAAAATTTCCAAAGTCTGCTTGTGTATCATATGAACCGAGACCCTGTTGCAAGTGGTCAAAACTCAATACAAATTGGTTTTGTAAAACATGGCACTGAAAAGGCAAACTTTTGAGTGCAGCTGGATCAAGAAGCTCCAAGGATGGTGTCAGGATTGTCTCACCTCACTCAAATCTTCTTTCCTCTCTTTTGGCTCCACTGTCAGCAACTCTAGGCTTAGCATGTGCTGGAGAATCACAGCAACTTTACTCTGGTAGTTCCTGCACTGAAGAAAGATAGCAACGCTGAAACCATGGGCCACCTGTAGCTAGATCCCTCATTCTTTACTTTGAGAGCTTATTATACTTTCTGGCAGCCTTGAAGGATCTCTGTCCCAAAATTCAGGATAGGAGACTATTGGCTCATCTTGTCCCTTTGCTGGGCCACAGTTTCTCTCCCTTCCTAAATCCTGGCTCAGCTCTTTTCTGTCTGTAGAGTAGGGATTTGAATCCAACTCTTGACTTTCATGCACAGACTATCTTACTCAGGCATTTACTCTTTCCTAATGTAGCTCCTCACTAGTGGATGATAAGCACAGTGTTCATCTGGAGGGCTGCACTGAGTTTTTACGGAGAGTCTGTATTTAATGTGTTGGGACACAAGTGCCATTCAAAGTTATAGTCATTGTTCTTATTGCGGTGACTGTCAATACTTCAGGCAGATGTGTTAGTATTAAGGTTCTCTTCCAATAATCACGGAAGGCACTCCAGAGGAAACATTCAGTAAGTGATTTCACTAATGGAGGTTTATTTCTTTTTTAGGAAAAATTCTAGAGAGACACTCCAGGGCCAGTGCCGTGCTACCTAGTGTTAGGGGTCTAGGCTTATTTTAATTGTGTGTGTGTGTGTGTGTGTGTGTGTGTGTGTGTGTGTGTGTGTGTATGCATGTGGAGACCAGAGGACAATCTTAGGTGTCTTTTCCAGGCACTGTCTACCATTTGAGACAGAGTCTGTCATTGGACTGGGACTCAAGAATTAGGTTAGACTAGCTGGTCAGTCAGCCCTAAGGACCCACTTGTCTCTCTGTTCCTCGCACTGGAAAAACAAGTGTCCGACTCAAACCAGCTTTTCTCTCCTACTTCACCAGCAAGTACTTTACTAGCTGGGAAATACTAGCCCTTATCTACTTTATTCATCTAGTATTTATAGCTTGTTCTTCAGGGACACCTCATAGTCCAAGAGGGCTGCTCCAATTTCAGCTATCATGTTTCATGCCAGGCAAAGGAAAAAGTAGGGAAGGAGAAGTTCATATTTCTTTTCTTCTGGAAGGTGCATACTCCAGTTCTGCACAGTTTTCAACACCAGAACTTAAGTCACTCCTAGCTTTCAAGGAAATGTGGGGATGCAGCGTTATTGAGGGTGACTATGGTGTCCAGCTAGAAAGCCTTCGTACGGCGGTGCAGGAAGAGCAGGCTCTGGTGCAGCCAGGCTGTAGAAAGGCTCAGAAGTTGGGCGCAGTCTAGATACGATACCAGAGTGTAGAAAAAGCCCCACTTCGGCGTGTTCTGGAAAACCCCTGTGGGATTCCCGCTAGCTGGCCACCTGAAGAATGGAGAGTCAGCTCCAGCATCTTTTTAAAAATCCAGAAACTAAAACGCAAGTCTGTAACTATTCCCAGAGCCAAGGCACTTCGCTGTCTTCCCCTCTGCCTGCCAGCGGGCTTGGGGAGAGGCAGAATATTGGCCCCAGGCAAACTTGGTTTGAAGCCAAATTTCAGGACTCTTGGGGCTGACTGGCAGCCACTCTGTCTGAGCAACCTGGGAGATCCTGAGAAAAGAATGAACATCCGAATCCCAGAACAAAATCTGCAGCGATGATGCTCCTGCTGTCGGCTCCGTCTGGGAGGCCGCGCGGCAGGGAGGATGAGGTCATGGGGACCAGCAAGAGGCTGGAGGGCGCCAGAGCGCAGCCCTGCTGTCCGTGAGCCGCAGCTGGAGCTCAAAGTAGCGCCAACTCCTCGGGCAGGCACTGTCTGCTACCGTTTCTGTGGAACCGACTTGAGCTTGTGCGCTGGAGGATAGGACCTCTGAGGCAGCTATTGGAGCCAGCAGCAAACAGAGCTGTTAAAGAAAGGGAGGGCTGTTTGTAAGGACTGAGGGTGACAGGATAAGTAGATGGAACAAGACTTGTAAGGCAGGAAAACTATTTGTAGGATACTGGAACAGTGGATGCATGTTATTACCCACAGTCCAAACAGACAGAAAGTAACACTGGGGTTGGAGGGATAGCTCAGTGGTTAGCACCACTTACTGCTCCTGCAGAGGACCCAGGTTTGGTTCCCAACACCCACATAGTGGATCTTAGTCATCTGTAACTCCAGTTCCAGGGGTTCTGACACCCCTTCCTGAACTTTGGAGCTACCAGGCACATACATACATACATACATACATACATACATACATACATACATACAGGCAAATTACTATAACTCCAGTTCCAGGGGATCTGACACTAATACACATAAAATAGAATAAAAAAAATTAAAAATAACAGCAAGGGTGAACTTTATATAATTTATGGACTTGTGCTACAAACCATGTCAATGTATAGTCATCTACTGTTACAGATGGTGTGTGTGTGAGGGGGGTGTTAGTGGTAGGGGAGCATGAAGGAATTCTATTCTTGGCTTTGCTGTGAGCCTAAAATTACCATTCCCCAAAAAGCCAATAAAAATGGATAGACAAGGGAGAGACAGGGGAGGTGCTGATCTTGTGAGCAGCATTGCTTGTTAGAGTACGTGAAAAACTACTGAGCCAGTGTTGAAAAAAAAAAAAGCCTTACTCATTTACCAAGTGGCCCCAATGTTGATGACAGAGTTGCAAGACAAAGTCAGCAGATACTAGGTAAACAATGACTGTTTATTGAGGTCAAGGTGTTAAAGAGATTAAGGAAGCTCCAATCAGCCAGTAACAAAATTCTGCTTTTCTGTTCAGTGGTCCCTTTTGATGGCAATAGTGGTTTAATTGGACATATGATGGAGATGGATAGAGAGCTAAGGCTCCATTATTTGCAGCACCCAAGATGTACTATGAGGAGCTTCCCAGTCTCCAACTTCAGGATGCAGGACACCCATCTACAGCTTGGTGATAGGTGCAGACTCTTGCTTGGCCTTTGAATTTCCTGCTCAGAAGAGATGCCATGCATCCAGGAAATAGGGTGAGATGCCACAGAATTTCTTTGCTGCATGGCACATGCAGCTTATTGCATTATTGCCATATCACGTGTGAGGGGGTCACAGAGTGGCTTATAGTGTCCTGTTCCTCATGGTATTATCACCGAATTGCTGGGCCAGTTTGGCACCAGACAGTCCTCACTGGCTGTCTGTTGTCTGTAGACAGTTAAAAAAAAAACAAAACAAAACCATCATGTAACAACTGTGCGTCTTTGGTATCGCCTCAGATCTAAGCAGAATGCAGTTGGGTTTTCATTGTGAAGTAGGAAGATAGGAGGCCTTCTTTTGGCAGGATTCCTCAGAGGCCCCCCATATTAATATGCTTTGTTTTTGTATTATTTCTTTTAAATTTATTTTTACTTTCTGATGTTTTAAGATAAAGTCTAGCTGTTTCAGGGGCTGATCTGGAACTTGCTAGATAGCCCAGGCTGGCTTCAAATTTACTGGCTTGAGCCACCACTCTAGGCTTGCTCATGGTTCTTCAGGCAGGGACTCAACTGCTGCCCTACTCAGCCTCATAGGTGATTTTAATTTGGGGATCACTGTGCAAGGAGGACTTATATCTCTGGAATACACTTTCTAAATGTGGATCTGAAGGCAATAGTGACTATTTTCGTGGGGGGGGTCAGTTTGCCTCTCTCACTGGGGTGCAGAGCTGGGGTCCTGCTTTCTTCTACCAGGTGTAATCCTCATGACTCAGTCTCCGGGGGGCTTGCAGCCTGTGCTGTTCTGATGTGATGGTGATTTGCTAATTCCTCCAGCTTCAGTGTGCCAACCTAGAATGGCATTCGTGCTGGAGGGACAGCCACTAAGACCATCCAGGGTATGGTGTCCTCTGCCATAGCTGGCAGCACCAGGAAGACTGTGCAGGGTTTGGCCACTTGCTTCCTTAGTTGGCGAGGAGTCACACAGAGCCCTGTGGATTCATGGGGATGAGAAGGTCCCCACAAATGCAAGATTGCTATCATCATCAGTGTGCTTTTCCAAGGTCTCCTCTTTACAAGGCTTGAAAATGGCTTAATTACCACACTGCTTACCTCCTAGAACAGTAGTTCTCAAACTGAAAGTTGTAACCCCCATGGGGATCGCATATCAGATATCCTGTGTGTCAAATATTTACATTACGATTCATAACAGTAGAAAGATTATAGTTATAAAGTAGCATCAAAGTAATTTTATGGTTGGGGGGTCACCCCAACATGAGAAAGTTCATTAAAGGGTGGCAGCATTAGGAAGGTTGGCAACCACTGCTCTAGAGGGAAGGGGTGTCCATAGCTGTCCCCAGAGTGATGAAGTAAGGGCTTGCCTAGGCCTCTCAGGAGGAACACGGGGAGAAGTGCCTGGCAGGCCCTGCTCCATCAGGGAGGTGAGAAAGGACATCTGGAACAGATAGGACCTTGCCTGGCAGACAGGCTGATCTGCTGCTTAGGCACACTCAGGAGCAGTGCTGGGGTGCACAGAGTGCTCCCGAGCTTTATTTTCTTCTGATTTTGTCTAGGGTCTGGAAAAACTTGAATTTAGAGGCTCTTCCTTTCTAAAGCTGCCTCTCACAGTATGCAGAGATCAAGAGGGCCCTGGCTCTCCAAAGCCCTGAGCAGAAGGGCGACCCCCCATTTCTCCTTGAAGTCTTTTGGCACTTGTAGCTCTGTAACCCTACACAAGTTCCTCTGAGTTTCCAACAACAGAATGGTAAGAGGGCAGAACCAAGTGGTTTCCAAGCTGCAGAAGGGAAGATAAAACACACTTCATTTTACAAGTGACTCCTTCTGCTTCCTCTATCACAAACTTAAGACTGGAAGTCATTTGGGAACAAGAAGGACAGGCTGACTGTAGTTCTCATCAACCTATTATATATCTGGTAGGTAACTAGAAGAGGGCATTTAAAGAGACCAGCCACAAAACAATAAGGGCCTGGAAAGGATAATTACCTGATTTGGTCAGTTGTTGAAGCATCATACCTCACCTGTATATGGACAGCTATTATGTGTTAAAATTTTTCAGATGGCTGATTGGTAAAGTGCTTGCTATATATTTCAAACCCAAGAGTCCACGTAAAAAGTTAGGTATGAGATACCAGAAGATGGTGGCCCATGCTTTTAATCCCAGCACATGGGAGGCAGAAGCAGGCAGATCTCTGTGAGTTTCAGGACAGCCTGGTCTACAGAGTGAGTCCAGGACAACTAGGACTGTTACACAGAGAAACCTGTCTTGAAAAACAAAACAAACAAACAAAAATCAACCAACCAAACAAACAAAAAGTTACATGTGAGCTGGGCATGGTGGTATATACTTTTAATCCTAGCAATCAAGAGTCAGAGGCAGGCAGATTTCTGAGTTGAACGTTAGCCTGGTCTACAGTGTAATCTCCAAAACAGCCAGGGCCATGAAGAGAAATGTTGACTGAAAAAAAAATCCAGGTGTGGTGGAGCATATTTGTAATCCCAGTGCCGGGGCTCGCTGGCAGCCTCACCTAGTTAGGGTGTCCAGGTCCATAACAGAGCCTGTCTTACAAAACAAAGTAGATGACACCTGAAGAGAACCTACAGCTGAGGTTGTCCTCTGACTCCTAAATGCATGTACATATATGAACATCTGTACATACAGAGCCACATGGACACATGTGCAAGTGCACACACACACACACACACACACACACACACACACACACACACACACAGCGTTTAAAGTTATTTTAGTAGTAGGGGCTTCCCATGACTCTATCTGATCATTACACATGGCAGGTTTGCACAGGATCCAGCTGGTCTCTTGTAGCTAGAGCCTCCTGGACTGTGTGTCTGCACAAATGGGGAAGGAAGGAAATGAGCGAATGGTCCCTTCAGTGGCTTGCTTTGTGCCTGAGCACTGCTGTTGAGGTCTCTGATGAGATAGAAGGGCTTCCTGTATTCCTCTGTTCACAGGGAGTGAATCATACAGCTGCCCCCTCTCCTCTCTATCCCATGCTCTGTGTCCGGGAAGTCATCAGGGGACTACTGGGCAGAGGAAGATGGGCAGCAAGGAAACATTTGTTCTCTGCAGGTGCAAGAGACACAGTGTGCACTGGCAGCTCTATCCTAGCTCCTTCATTTGGTTTCATTTCCAGCCCTAAAAACAGCCTCTGTGACCAACCCAGCAGTGTGAGATGTTGGCCTTTGGTATGCGGGGGGAAGCATCTGCTATAAGAGAAATTTCTTCTTGTCTGCTTGATGCACTCAAAACATTCTGCTCCCAGATTCCTGGCCAACATGGCAGGCCAAGTGAGGAGTTCAACTTTCTGATCCCTCAGGTGGCTGGAGTCTTCCACTAGATTATGGGTATGGCTAACAGAACACTCTGGAACACCAAGGGACATCTTGGACCATTTGTGGGTCAGTAGCATCTAGGCAGACTTGAAAAGCGCACCAGCCTGTGATCTGACACTATCTACTTGTCCCCTGACACCCATCAGCAGATGCTATCATGCCCCAGAGCGTGTGCCCATTTTAGGCAGCGTGGCTAGGGAGACCTTGTGCTTGTCACAGGAAAGTCGGAGCTCTTTACAATGATTCACTGGAGTCCAGACTCCAGACTTTATAACCCCTTTATGGGAAAAGAGGTATCTTGGTGGACATTGTTAATCTCAAAAACTGCACAGAACCATGTTTATGTTTATGAAGTTTCAATAGTTCCCAGTTTGTGAGTCTAGCCCTTCCTCTGGTCATTCTTGAAAATGAACCCGATTTATCCTCTTCATTAGGACTTTATGTCTTTGTTGGAGCTGTGAGGCCAGTCTTTCAGCTCACATCACACTTGGAGTAGGGAGGAGAATATGAACTACACCTCAGGCTGCCCTGAAAAGCTTTACTTGCATGTATTTCACAAGCTGTGCTTAGCAAATATAATCCCCATGACCACTGCTTTTTTTTATCTGTATTGACAACTCCTAGAGTCCATGTGTAAACGTGGTATCCTCCTTACCCTTGTCAGGGGCAAGATCACAATAGACAATGTCAGCAGGCCTATAACGTGCTGCCCACCCGCTGGTTTTAACTGGGATCTCAGATCACAGCAAATGCAAAGGTGGGGAGTTGGGGAATTTTTATGGGGGTGATGGGGGTGAGAGTAGGGCAGTTTGGGTTGGTAATCATTTTAAGTCAGTAGGAGCTGGGCAGGTGCTTGTGGACCCTTTCATTTAAGCCTCTCCTCCAATCTTGAGAGTGGGTTTTATTACCTCTGATTTGCACATGTAGAAGGAAGATGAGGTTTGCATTCGATAATTATGGAAGTTTCCATATACTGAGAACCAGTGTTAATGGGAGATGCTGGGATTCACAACACGACAGACATGTGGGTTTTTATTCTCTGCTCCTGTCCCTTGTGCTGCTGCCTTCTGAGTCACGTGCTCATCTCTTCAAGCCTCAGTCTTCTCACCTCTTCAATGAAAATAATGTTGTCCTTCTGCCCTCCCTGGGTGGCTTTGTAGATGAAATGTGATATGTATGACAAGGGGAGGGGAAGGTTTTGTTTTCACTAGAGTCCTACCCACTTCAAAGAAAGGAAGGAGAATGGCCCCGTGTAGAGAGGCCACTAGGATTCTTTAGAAAATGGAATTCTGGAGCAATGAAGTGTTTTTTTATGTTTCATACAAACACAACTCAAGATATAGAAGTTAAACAACAACTCATATCTTCAGATGGCATTCTGTCACACTGGGACCCTGAAGAAAAGAAAAGGCCACCATTGCTTGTTCTTCTTCCCCTGATGCTGAGAGCCTGAGGCTGAAAGGAGATGGAGGTCTATAAAGATGGAATATGTGGCAAGGACTGTGGCTTACATGAGATCGGTTCATGGCTTTTGTGACATCAGGTACAAAATTGTTAAAAGAGGGGCTAGAGAGATGGCTCAGCAGTTACCAGCACTTTCTGCTCTGGCAGAGGACCAGAACCGGATTCCAAGCACTCACATGGTTGTTCACAACCATCTGTAACTCTGATATTCTAGGGTATCTACCTGACACCCTCTTCTGGCATCCACAGGTACTAGCCACGCACATGGGGCACAGACATACATGCAAGCAAATGTTCAAAAAACACTTTGAAAAGTTGAAAAAAATTGTTAAACATCCCGGAGTTCCAGAGGCCAAGGTCAGTGCTCATTAGAGAAATGCAAGAGGCATCACAGAATCTGCATTTCTGTCAAATAAAAGACTTTCTTCAGGTACAATCACACTCAGAAAGATAATAAACATGTCCAGAATAGGTGGAGAACTTGGGTAGAATGGCAGCCCCACAACATTCAGGGCCCTGTTTAGGACTGACTCACCGGGATTGGGTAGCAGGAAGTCATGTGTGGGCAATGGAGGAGGGTAGTTGGTATCTGGCAAAGTGTATCTAAGGGAAGGAATCTTTTTTTTTTTAACATTTATTTATTTCTTCAAGTGAGGGAGAGCATCTTTAGTGTCACTTTTGACAAAACCATGTAATTAAAGATGTATATTTTTTAATTTTGAGAAAATTGAATGTATACTTTAAAAAGTATAAATCTACCCAAAAAATGCCTAAGATGTCCTCTTTCTGGAAACTCGCTCATTCTTAAAATTTTGCTACATCTACTTTGTCCTCATTTTCCTCTCTTCTTCTATAATTAAAAAACTGTTTTTCAGAGTAATTTGCAGATATATTTCACCTCAGTGTGGATTTCCCAAGAAAAAGGTTATTCTTTTGTAGAATCTTAGCTCAATTCCATTGCTAAAATTAGAGAATTTAGCAAAATGTTTTATAGAATTTAAGAGCAAACAAAAAAAGGGAGGGAGAGGTTGGTTAAGGGTCAGGTAGTACAGTGTCTCAGCAGATGGGCTAGACAGACTCCATCAGAACCACTCAACTCTGCCTTTGTCAGATAAGAAGCAATTATGGAAGATCCACAAATGAGTGAACATGGCTGTGTTCCAGTAACACGTGTGGCAAGAGAGAGGCTCAACAGGTCAGAAGACTTACTACTTTTGTAGAGGACCAGAGTTTGATTTCCAGAACCCATATTAGACAGTTCTCAACCTTCCTTAACCCCCACTCCAGTGAACTGATTGTCTCATCTGGCTTCTGTAAACACACACATAGCATACATACACAGATACACACACAAATAAAAATAAAGCAACAACAGTTTGCAAAATTGGTAGTGGGTCAAATGTACCTGTAGCCTGTCCTTTTATTTGTCCTTCATGATTGATGTTCTTGGAGGGTACAGTTATTTTCAATGTTTCCCATGGGGTTTCTCTGATCTTTCCTCACAACTATACTCAAACTATATACTTTTGTCTGTGATGTGTTCTGATAGTGTCACAGCAAGGGATAGGTGATGCTCCATGAGGTCATTGCTAATGTTGGATGAAATGCTATTCGATTTTCATTCTTTTTTTTTGAGAGAGAGAGAAAGAGAAAACATGAACTTGAAGTTGGATTGGGAGGGAAGTGGGGAGGATCCAGGGGAAGATGGGTGAAGAAAAATGTTCTCAAACTATAATTTATGAAAAAAATTGGAATAAAAATTTAAAAAGAAATAAAGCTAAAAATAAGTAAATAAAAATGAAGAATTTGAATAGTTTCAGGTACAGCCAGAAATAGCTCTGTAGATGTTAACAAGGGCTGGGCCACATGGAAATAACATGGGAAAGCAGGAACCAGGACAAGGGGAAGAGGTTGAATAGAGTACCAGGTTGTACCAGTAACAATAATGTCAGAATAATGGTGAACACTTACATGCAAACATTGTAACACATTCTCCCTCTCTCTCTTGATTTTTTTTGAGGCAGAGTTTCTCTGAGTAGCCCCAGCTCTCCTGGAACTCACTCCAGAGGCCACGCTGGCCTCAATTTTAGAGATTCACCTGCCTCTACCTCCCAAATGCTGGGATTAAAGGTGTCCACTACCACTCCTGGCTTGCACTATCTCTTACAACTCTTAAATAATACTGTGAGGAAGTTTTATTATGCTATTAAATGCTTACTTAGAGAGAGAGAGAGTTTGCCAGTCTGCCTGTGAGATCAGAGGACAACTTGAAGGAGCTGGTTCTCCTCTTTGAATGTGTGGATCTCATGAATTTATCTCCAGATGCAGCCTTGGCAGTGGGCACCTTCCCCAGTTGAGTCACCTTGGTAGTTCTAGCCTACAATGTGGGAGAACAGAGGTGTAGGGAACGTGTAAGTTACAGAACTCTAAAGCAGTGCTTCTCAACCTTCCTAATGCTGCGACCCTTTAACACAGTTCTTCATGCTGTGGTGACCCCAAACCATGAGATTACTCTTGTTGCTACTTCATAACTGTAATTTTACTACTGTTATAAATTGTAATGTAAATATCTGATACTCAGGATATCTGATATGTGATCCTTGTGAAAGGGTTGTTTGAATCCCCCCAAAATGGTCACTGCCCAGAGGTTGAGAACCACTGCTCTAAATATTTTCACTTCCCTGTGTCTGCTGCCTTTATCATATAACTTTGTTATTCTTTTGACAAAAGGACAGGGCATTGGAGGGGAAGAAAAGGTCTTTTCCTTACCTAGCTCTAGCTGAGGCACTACTATAAGAAGGATAGTTTAACAATACAAAGGCATACAAATCTATTTAATATAAATTTTGTATGAAAGATATTTCTTCATAACGAACATAAGACCTCCCAAGAGAGTTTAACTTTTTTTTTAATTAATCTGTTTGTTTTACATTCCAATCACCATTCCCCTCCCTTCTCCAAGTTCCACCCTCCCACCCACTTATCCCATACTCCCCCGCTCCTAACCCAGTACCAACCCACTCTGGGATATTAAATCTCATCAGGACTACTTGCCTCCCCTTCCATTAAGGCAAGACAAGGCAGTTCTGTTGGAAAATAGGATCTAGAGGGAGGCAATCTTGTGCAAGTCAGAGATAGTCACTGTTCCAATTGTTAGGGGATCCACTTGAGTACAAAGCTGCCCATCCACTTCATATATGTGGTATGTCTAGGACTGACTGGTCCATGCATGTTATTTGGTTTTTGGTTCAGCCTCTATGAGCCTTCTTGTGTCCCAGTTAATTGGCTATGGGATTCTCCTTGTGGTGTCCTTGATCTCTCCAGCTCCCTCAAACCTCCCCCTAACTCTTCCTCAAGACTCCCTGATTTTTACCTAATGTTTGGCTGTGGATCTCTGCATCTGTTTCCATTTTCTGCTGGATAAAGCCTCTCAGACAGCAGTAATGTGGAGTTCCTGTCTGGACCCCTCTCTTCATCCACTTCCGATGTCCTCCCTTATTTAAAGGGATTCAAGGATTGTCCCTTGTGCCCTCCTTGTTACTTAGTTTCTTTGGGTCTGTGGATTGTAGCATAGTTGTCCTGTACCTAATGGTTAATATATGCTTATGAGTGAGTAAATACCATGGGTGTCTTTTTGGGTCTGTGTTAGCTCTTTCAGGATGATCTTTTCTTGTTCCATCCATTTGCCTGCAAATTTCATAATATCCTTGTTTCTGATTGCAGAGAAGTATTCCATTGTGTAGATGTACCACAATTTCTTTATGCATTCCTCAGTTGAAGGACATCTGGGTTGTTTCCAGTTTCTGGCTATTACAAATAAAGCTGCTATGAACATAGTTGAGGAAATGTCCTTGTTATTTGGTAACACATACTTGGAGTATCTGCCCAGGAGTGGTATAGCTGGGTCTTGAGGTAGAACTATTCCCAGTTTTCTAAGATAGTTCCAGGCTGATTTCCATAGTGGTTGTACAAGTTTGCACTCCCACCAGCAATGGAAGAGTGTTCCCCTTTCTCCATATCCTCGCCAGCACGTGCAGTCGCTTGAGTTTTTGATCTTAGCCATTCTGACATGTCACACACACACACATTTTAACATCAGAGTATACTTATACCTCAGAATTAAAAAATAAAGGACTCCTGAGTCCTCACTGTATCTCTGACATACCATTGTTACTTTACTATTGAGCAATTGTAGTTTAATTTGTTACTTTAAGAATGTGTTTTAGTTAATAATCTTCTCTGGCTCTCCAGCATAATATATATCATGGATGGGGCCAGCAAAATGGCTCAGCAGATAAAAAAGCTTGCTATCAAGCCCAAAAACCCTACACAGTGGAAGAGAACCAAGGCTAGTAAACTGTCCTCTGACCTCAACATGTGTGCCACGCAGTTTGTGCACACACTCACAGTTACAAACACACCAAGAATGAATGAATGAGTGAATGAATGAATGAATGAATAAAATTATATTTATAGATTTCTCACATAACTCTCAAAGATTTACTGAACTCTCTGTAAAGGCCTAAGCCTCCATGCTAACCTAGCATTCTGATTCTGAGAATTTTATTATCCTCAGAGGCCCTCAAAAGTGTCACCAAAGTGTTTTGCTAAGACTCCTGGTAATGCTCATAAGGCAAGGGTTATGTGGCCACACAACCAGTGACAGATGCAGCACAGGCCACCAGGGGGATGTGTGTATTCTTTGGCACTCCAGGACTTTAGGATGAGAGAGGTATGTCCGCTCCTCTCTTTAGGCATACATTCATAAAAAATTCAAGTTAAATTGTTGAAAGAAAAATTAACATTTAAAGATGCCGTAAAATTCTACATCATATCATTCAACAGAGCTAGAAGACTCCAGTACACAAATGAAGATTAGATCAAGCAAAAGGGATTTGTTTGTAGCTCTCCTGAAGTCAATACTTCTTCCTACAAGCGTTTTATTCCTGAGGCATCCTTGGACCCAAGAGTTCACATTCAGTAGACACTCAAAGGTACCTCTGTGGGAAGACATGTGTCAACACTGACAGGTGTTCCCAGATGTGATGTTGGAGTCCCATCTTTTATCTGAAACTGTGTTTTGCACATGTAGCCATCAGAACATTCCTTGGCTGCTCTCCATTCCCAACCATCGTCTATCTGTTGTGAGTGTCTGATGAACTCCGCACAATAATGTTAGAAGCTTTTTTCTCCAAAGAACTCATCTTCCATGTTAAATGAGAACCCGTTCACTCGCCCTGACCTGCAGCCCGCCGCGCGGGGAGCCGGAGGCGGGGGGACAGTTTAACTTTTTATGTTTTAATTTTATGTTACTTTTGAGAAACAATATACATTCATGGAGAAATACATTAGACTGAAGGAATGCAATCATTGACTTTCTAAGTTCATATGTTCTTAGAGAACCACCAACCATTTATTTTGATGTTGGGGTTCGCAGATCATGCACATGCTGATCATAACTAAGTTTGCCATTGCCTGCTTGCCAGCATAAGATCATGCAAACCAGAACACAAGATTTTCATACAATCTAGATTATGGGTTCCCCAAATTTTCTGTAAATCACCTAGAATTATATGAAGCAGGCTAAAGCTCACTGGTTTTATAGATCAGAGCCTGACCTGGGCAGACATCCCTCATAGCTATCTCTACAGCTTTTATTATAAAAAGCCAGGAGGACACATTCACTCACTAGGTTCTTTTATTTGTTCAGTGTTTCCTTTGACAATGAGTTACTTTGTCTCTTCCCAAACCTTTCCATCCTATAATCTTCTTTGCCTCTCTCTAAACACCCATAGCATCTTGGTGGCAGCCTAGACATAGTGACTTTTGTCACAATTGTTCTGTCCGTTTCCTTTTCTCAATTGTCATAGCCACTGCCATCTTCTACCAACAAGACAAACGCTTCCAGATTGACTTAGACCAAATAAGCCATATCTCAAATACTCCAGGCGCACTCTCATCTTTCTTTCCTGGTAGGACTTGGTGCTCAGCCCAGGGTCAGTGTGTCCAATCACAGAGAGCATATGGCATGTGTGTGTTACAAAAGAAATGAGCTAGAACACTGAAAGGAATCAAGGACCACAGACCCTCTGTTGTGCAGAGGAAGAATGTCTTTTACCCATCACCTCACTGAATTCTCTCAACCTAGGGATCAGGTTACATTCTCTCTGCTTAGAGTTAGAGAGTCTGTCACAAGGAGCTAAGAAACATGGCATTAGATCCTGAACCAGAGTCTACACCCATGTTGTTCCCCACTGGCCATCTTTAGTTATTTGGGTGGTCTCTGGGGTTTCCTGTTGTTCTTTGGATCATTGTACATACTTACTGGAGTGAATGTTTGCATCTCACAGAGAGTTGTGATCTGCCCGTTGGGTACTCGAACCCCGGTCCTTTGGAAGGATAGACAGTGCTCCTAATCACTAAGCCATCTCTCCAGCACCCAAATGTTTGCATCTCACGATGACCTATATCTTTCTACTCTCATGAACCTCGACTCCCAAAAATAAATATTTGTTTTAGTTGTCACTGTCTTGCTATATCCTTACCACTTCAATTTTCAGCCACAGAGCCTCTTCTCTGAGTTCCAGAGACCTTCAAACCATTTCACTCTGGAGTGACCACCTATGACTGTCCACAGACTGGCAGGTCTCCTTGGGAGTCAGCTGGTTTATACCAGACTACTCCTCTTCAGCTGGTATGCCAGCAAAGGCATCCTGGTGAAACAATGCATGAGGTGGGCCTTGAATGACATGGGAAAGTCATGTGTGAGCATAAAACAGCTCTGAGGAGCTTTTCCAGGAGCAGTAACAGCATAGTTGTGTAAGGCGTGTGTCCACTGTCTTGCAGAATCTGCCCTTGAAGCCATTGGCTTTGGCCGAATCCCCAGAAAGAAGTACAATTTAATCAGACACACACAGACAATAGATGACTGTCCCTTAGGTAAGGCACATGGGGCAGCAGGTAAGGTAACACATCAGCCCTTTTTTGAGAGGCAAAGAAGATAACTAAGAGGTCACCCCAAAATATCAGGCCTCTTACACTTTGGTTTTGTTGTATATCATTCTCCATTTGGGTCCAGTGAGGACAACTGCGAACTAAATGCCTGAAAAGCAGCAAAAGAGATGGAGAAATTAGGAATCAGGAGGCACAAGGAAAATCAATGTCACCACTTAGACACTTCATGGTCTGTAGCTTCAAAGCAGCCAGAGCAGGCACAGGAGTTACCGGTCATATTGTCAGGCCACACAAGGCATATGAACTTGGCAGAACTGTCAAGGACAACAAACTAACCTTTATGATCTGGGTCATTATCAAGGGAGGAAGTTTGGTCAATTCCTTCAGATAATGCAGAGTGAATCTTCAAGACCAACACAATGAACTTGGGAGCAACCAAGTTTTCAGTGTGTGGAAATGTAGAGTAAGGTTGAGCTGGGAGGTTGTCAGTCAGTGTGTGATAATGCCAAGCTCTGTGTCTCTGCCAATTCTCTTGGGTGGAGGTGGCGCACTATGGAAGATATAGTTGGAGGGAAAGTATGAGAAACGAGCCTAGTCTCCTCTACCTTCTATCTCCTTAATATAAGTTGTAGAGGTCAAGATAGAGGTGGGGTAGAATTTGTTGTATCTTTTCACTCTGCCAAACTGTACCAAGTTTCTGTTGGAGGCAAGAGGCTATTTGTACCTTCCCTTTTCTCTTAAAATTGTCTTTTTTAAAACCTCAGCAGAAAACAGATCAGACACCAAAGAAGACGAGTGGCCCAGATGATCCAGCCTTGCAGACTTCTTCAATAGCAGTTTCCTCAAAAGTCTATAACCACAACAACTCAAAATCGCTAAGATCTTTCAGCTCCACAGACTACTCCAGCCAGATCTTCAGTAAAGTTCTGAAGATCAGCTTCTGTCTATGAACTTCTTAGGACATCTAAATAGCTGAGCACAAAGGGACTGAACATCAAATGATTCTATTAACATTTTTAACCATTTTTCCATTCTTATTTGGGCCCCAAACAGGTTTACTACGTCCCAAATCAGCAGGAAGTCATTTTAAGAGAACAACGTCCCATCCCCAGAAGGTGGGGAGGGTGTTCTTCCCCTTTGGTTATTTGATAGATAATATAAAATTTTGTTATTTAGGGGAAAAGACTACAAGCTGTTAAATGGTCTTGTTAAATGGGTTTTGGAGGCTAGACCCAGGGACTTCTCTCTTTTGCTTTTCTGTATCCTCCTTTCTCTCCTATATAGGAGTGAACAGACTTGAGAAAAATGGGACATAGACATAGTATAGGAAAGAACAAGAAAAAAGGACAGATTATTGAATATAGCTTTATACCTTTGTATACTGATACAAAATTAATATTATATTTGGCTAAATTGGTATTGATCATTGTATATTAATGCAAATTTAAGATTGTATAGAGCTACATCGGTATTGATCTTTGTATATTGATACAAAATTAAGATTATATTTGGCCACAATGGTATTGACCCTAGTATATTAATGTAAAATTAAGATTGTATTGGACTACATCGGTACTGATCTTTGTATATTGATACAAAATTAAGATTATATTTGGCCACATTGGTATTGATCTTTGTATATTGATACAAAATTAAGGGTAACGCTTCTTAAAGGTATTGTTTGTAGTAATATTTAAAAATGAAATGTCAAGTTTTGACCTCTCGCTACCAACCGACATAAACTGTTTAGGATAATTAAGAAACGGAAACTAATAGTCATGAAAACGTGTCATTCTGTTAGTTACTATGACAGTCTATCACAGTTATTTTCTAAGCTACTCAGAAATCAAGTTGCTAAGAGACAAGCAATATTTGCTTATCTAAATATAAGAGATAGATAGGGCATCTTCAAAAACCTCAAGAGATCTGCAGAATATGGCATTCAAAGATGTTTTCTTAACTTAAGATTTTTTGATATCGAGACATGTAAGCTCCTGACAGCACCCCCTATATTACTCCAAGTAGAAGATGAGCATCGAAGAATCTCCAGTGGGAGATTATTAAATTGGTGGTAAGCCATTCTCTTGGCAAGAAAAACCACTTGCTTCAACTGTAGACAGACTTCTGTCCAAAAAGGACAAAACTTGGAAGCAGGTAAGTCGACAGCCTAGCTCTGCCAAGACAGGGTAGGTAAGTCCTTCATAATTCCTGCTCTACAACCAATGTCTGTCAGAGAAATGGGGCCAAATGGCTGAAGATTGATGCTGTAATGTATGGAGAGAAAATGGGAACTGTCCAGGCAGCCACTGGTGTGTCATTTTTTAGTTTTGGAAGCTGCAAGCCCTGCACTTCCTATATAATCAGATATATTCATCCCTCTCAGGTCTCTGAGGTGGTTGAAGAATAGATACCTAGAGTCTCATAGTTAAATTTTGAGTTGTTTAGGAATCAAGAGGGTGTTCTGGATCTAAGAAGATATTTTTAAAATTATGAGGCAAGTTAGTATGAAAGCTGAGTTAGATATAGAACTTTAAACTCATGGAGATGGTTAGATAGTAGAATGTTAAAGTCAGGTGCCAAATACATATGGACTGGACATTGGGAATGTATGCTAAGCCATATAACTCTTATCATCGTGGCCTATTTATTTCTGTTGTTTTGTATTGTATTTATAGTTATAAGAAAAAGAACCATTATTTGGACTGAAAGGGAGAGCTGTTGGGGGGGAAAGGGAGAGCTGTTGGGGGGAAAAATAAATACCTTAAACTAAAAAAAAAAAAGAAGGGAAGAGGATGGTGGGGCTGAGGGGGAGGAGGGTGGAAGGGTGGGACTGGAGGGGGGAGTAGGGAGGGGATTGTGATTGAGATGTAACTTGAAGAAATAAAAAATAAATTATTAAAAAAAAAAAAAAAAAAAAAAAAAATAAAAGTGCTCAACTTCTACATAAAAAAATGCTTCAATCTGCTCTTTTTTTAATTGCTCAATCTGTTCTTAATGTTCAGAATTTCCACAGTTTTCCCACCAGACTTTATTTGAAAGCTAAGAATAGCAAGCAGGTTTCTTAAAGCAAAGTTAGGAAAAGCAGAACTAATTTCTTGACTCCAGAGGATTCTGGGCAGCAGGAATGCTAAATTGATCACTGATTTGCTAGGAAACTTCAGCCTAAGGCATCTCTGGGTAGTTCTCTTTGGCTTCCTAGGTCCTTGAAGCCAATGGAAGAATTAGTAGGCCAATTCTTTCATTTCATTGTAAAGCATGTGTGTGTATAGTTAGAATTTGTTATCTATTACAATGTACACTCTGTAGCACCGTGTTTTACATCAACTATAACCTCTTTGATAATAGATCCCGTATTTTCCTTCATTTTTGTGTGCCCAGAAAAAACAGTAAATATTGAGTAATTAATCATTTGACTTAGAGTACTTTTTAAAACACTTGACAGAATAAAAATCCTTTAGGGGACTGGGGAGGTAGCTCAGTAGTTTAAGAATTTATCATGAAAGCATGAAGACCAGAATTTAATCTCTAGAAACTTGTGTAAATGCTGGGTGGGGTTGGAAGCTTGCCTGTAATTCCAATTTGGAAGGCAGAGTGTAAGGCAGTGGTTCTCAACCTTCCTGATGCTGAGAGCCTTCAGTGAAGTTCCTCGTGTTGTGGTGAGCCTCCAGCCATGAAGTCATTTTGTTGCTGCTTCATAAATGTAGTTTTGCTACTGTTGTGAATCATAATGTAAATATGTGATCTGCAGGATATCTGATATTTGGCCCCTATGGGGATTTCAACCCGTGGATTCAGAAGCACTGGTCTAGGGGTTGCCTAGAGCAAGCTGGCCAGCAATACCAGCTGCATCAGCGAGCTGTGGGTTAGGTTGAGAGATTCTACCTCAGTGAATAATGTGGATGAGCAATAGAGGATGGTTCCCATTAACCTTGGGCCCTCAATGCACGTGTGCCAAATACATGCAAAAGATATATACATAAATGCACAAACGCATTCACACACCTGAAAATGGAAAAATAAAAGTTTTTACTCTTTGTAAAGGAATATCTCAAACACAGGCATTTGTGGACTTTTCCTATTTATTTATTGTTGATCTTTCCTTTAAGTCTTAAAAAATACTTTAAAACAGACCACCCTATTTCCCCCTGGATGCTTGGCAGGCAAATCTCCTCTCCTTGTCAGAGGAAGACAAATTCTCCAGAAGGATGAGATGGCTCAGGTGTTGAAAGCAAACTTAACAACTTGAATTCTCTCTCTGGAACCTCTGGTGGGAGGATAAAACTGACTCTCTAACTATTCTCTGACCGCCCTACCTATGTGCAGTAGCACAGTCACACACACACACACACACACACACACACACACACACACACACACACAC
>CAJQZJ010032130.1:9246754-9269713 GCA_907164525.1 Lophiomys imhausi
TGTGTGTGTGTGTGTGTGTGTGTGTGTGTGTGTGTGTGTGTGTGTGTGTGTTCAAAGAACTTTATTGGACATATGTATTTACTGAACACACTCTATGTGTAAGATACCTGGTTCCCCTATGAGCAGGCAGAAGAAAGTTACAAAATGGTTCTCAAATGCCAAGTCAGCCTATTCCCAAAGACTGGCAACCACATCTGGGAAAGAAAACATATATATAGAAAAAACAAACAAACCAAACAAACAATATAGAACAGTAACTACTAATGGAAGGCAAACAGCACAGACTATAAATGTCCTAGGAAATTATGTTGGAGGACTTCTCAGGGAGGACTGCTCAGAGAAGGCAGAAATTAAAGCCAGGCTTGGAAACACCAGAGAGTGAGTGGTGCTCCGTGGCAGACACCCTTGTTCCTCAAGAGTGGAGCTATGCCCTGCATTACAATCAGGCAACACTGGATAACAGGCTCATTCTATGAACCTCAGTGGGTTTTACTGGCTCGTAACCCTAATGTTACACAGATAAAATCAGATGCCTCTTGTTTTACCCATATGCATTGTCCTTGGCCAGTGGGATCTTCTTTTTAGACTGCAACTCCTAGCCTTCAGGCTGCAGCTCCAGTTACCTGTGTGTCCATTTGCTCTTGGGCTCTACTATAGTTTCAAGGAATTTCTTTTGTGTTTTGTTTTGTTGTTTTTGTTTTTGTTTTTTTAACTTCAGGTCCAGAAGCATCCCTGGTTCTTTCATTTGGAAAAAGATGGTCCTGAATCATAGCCAAAGCATGAGGGATGGATGCTGTTGTTACATTGGCTTTGTGTCTGGCCCTTTAGAATGGTCAAGGTAGAGATGAAAAAATACAACATGAGTTCACAGCAATGTGTCATTTAAACTCAAGATTGTAGGGCTCTGACTTAATTGCATCTCTCTTTTATTTTTCTTTTTTGTGGCAAAGAGTGCTAGTACTAAGTGTTCTAACAAAAGTGTTCATCAGTTTTAATCCCTAATACTTGTTGGAAATCAAACTCCTCTACCAGTGACATAATGACAGAAAATAGCTGGATATACTACAAATGCCCATAATCACAGAACCTGGGAAATTGAAGCAAGATGATCTTAAAGTTGAGACTAGCCTGGGGTACATAGTGAAAACCCTACCTTAAGAAAAAAAAAACACTGTAAAAATGTCCTATTTTGGGTGTTTTGTTTTGTTTTTTGCTTTTGGGTTATTTTCAAATTACTGTTTTAAAACCCTAAACTAGAGCTGTGCCAATTCAAATCTTTAGCTTCTGAAACACGAAAGCTAAGGATTATTCTACTGTTCTGAAAAATAATACTTTTAGTATATTAGTAAATTTAGTAATAATAATAATAATATTTTGTTGCCTGAAAAAAGACCCACCTGACAGAAATAAATGGCACAAAGTCAGGTTTCATATAGGGCAGATGTTCTGGTCTTGACACAATCTGGGGTGATCTGAGAAGAGAGAATCTCAACTGAATACATGCCTCCATCGGATTGGCCTGTAGGCCAGTCAGTAGGATATTGTTTTGATTAGGATTGATGGAGGGGCCCAGACTGCCATGATTGATGCCATCCCTGGTAAGGCGGTCCTGGAGTGTACAAGAAAGCAAACTGAGCAAGCCAAGGGGAGCAAACCAGTAAGCAGCACTCCTCTAGGGTCTCCACATCAGTTCTGCTTTAAGTTCCTGAACTGACTTCCCTCCATGATGGACTAGAAGCTGTAAGATGAAATAAGCCCTTTCCTCTCCATGTTGGTTTTGCTTAGTGTTTTATCCCAACAATAGAAAGCAGACTAAGGCTGCAGGGTAAGAACAGAGCTGAAAGAACCTGGGGAAAACCAATTAGCTGATTTTATAACACATTCCACACTCACACATACTGCTTAGAGCAGTTCTGCTTTGGTTCTAAGTCTGTTTGCATTTGGTTTAACTAAGATGTGCATGAGTCCACTTACTGGCAGATAAAGAGCTTCTTTCAGAGGTACAGCAGCCCCACTTTGTTTACACGTACATGTTCAAGTTACTCTGAAGAGAGATCCCAGCACCAGCCATTAATGCTGTCAATATTACCAGTCAGCTAGCAAGAGAGAAACAGATCTTGTCTCAAGACTTACCTGACCACACTGCATTTGATTGGCAGAACAAATCTGAAGATTTATGTCTGACCATGGTTAAGCATTGTTTTCATTGACTCTTTAACTCTCATTTTGTGCTATCTAAATTGAGCTGATTTTTGAGCAAAACATTTTTCAAAAGGGCCTGGGAATGAAGCTCATTGGGAGAATGTTTACCTCCCATACATATAAAAAGACCTGGGTTCTATTCTCAGCATCATATAATAAAACAAAACAAAACCAGAAGGAAATCCTGACTGCTAAGCTACCTATGGGTGAATTCTGGGTAGATGGCAAGAGCCCAATAGTGAGAAGTCAAAGTCTGAGCCCCTCTGCTCTTTTTTGTTGTTGTTGTTATTATTTTGAGACAGGTTTTCTCTATGTAATAGCCCTTGCTGTCCTAGACTCTCTCTGTAAACAAGGCTGGCCTCGAAATCACAGAGATCCACCTGTCTCTGCCTCCCGGGTGCTGGGGTTAAAGGCGTGCGCCACCACGCCCCGCTCCTCTACCCTTCCTTTGTAGATCTTTGATCATTTAGCTTGCCACTAGGTCTACAATGACCATTTGCTAAATATGTAGGTTACTTGCCTTCCCAGCAATATTTGGTTTGGCTTTTCTGCTCCTCTGATCATTTAGACTAACAGTCAAGGGGTTATGGAGAGACAGCAGTTAAGGGCACTTACTGCTCTTGCCGGGGACTTGAGTTCCACTCTAGCACCCACATGGTGACTCACAACCATCTGTAACTGAGGTTCTAGTGATTCTGATCCCCTTGGACATTATAGGCTCACAGAACACATGTGTATACATGTAGGCAAAACACTTGTGCACATGTGTATACATGTAGGCAAAACACTTGTGCACACAAAAGAAAAATAATCTTTACACTGACAGTCAGCTGCTGAAGAGTAACACTGGGTAGCTGTTTCTCTGGTCCCTGGATGCCATGGACTTCATCCTTTAGGTATGCTGTCAAATCTGGTGCTGAGAATTTGGGAAGGCCCTTGGGAAACCAAAGGCATCACCTTTCATCACCTGCTTCTGTTCTTTAATATAATCTGATTCACAGTTTCTACCTTTGCCAAGGGTAGGACTTCACAGCTTACTAATCATTAGATTATTATATCATAATTATGTTAATGTAAAATGTAGCAGTTACATCAACACAAAGATATTACTTTTCTGCAAAGAGACATTTCTACTGAAAGAAAGCTCATTGGGAAGGAGGCCATTGGTTCAGAGAGACAACTATTAAGTCTCATGGAGTTGAGGACTCTAAAGAGGAAAAGAAACTTGGTAAGCAGGTTGCTTCTCATTTTATTTTTTTCTCTTGTTTTTTTCTGAGACATGGTAGCTCAAGCTGGCCTTGAATTTGTAACCTCTTTTTCTTCCGCCTCCTGAGTGTTGGGATTGTAAGTGTGTGCCCTCACACTTGGTATCATGTTCTATTTAGTCTCTAATCAAGGACTATTTGTATTTTCAGAAGTCAAGTTATGAAGACCGAAGGAACTTTCAGGGCATAGCTGGGTTCTAACTGATTGCACTGTTACAAGAGCTCATTGGTTAAAACCTTTGGTAAAGACATTTCAAAATGAGTCTTCTGGTTATGCCTAACTCCCCAGCATACAATGGGTTATTTGTTGTAGGCAAGTATCCGACAAGGTCCTGATTGATTCATATTTGCAAATGAAGACTTTCAAGAGATAATTGCCTTTCCTTAAAACTCAGATACATGTATTTATTTTACCTGTTATGCTCAAACTGTACTTAGGTCTGTGAAGCAGAAACATCTAACCAAATGTTATTGGGCAGAAAGGACATATCTGGTCTCTCATGCCCTTGGACATGGGATCTCTTAGGCAGCGATCCAGTCTCTCCTCCCATAGTATCATTGCTTGTCATCTCAGTGGAACAAACCAGTTGGGAGGCATAAGGCCTGGGTACCAGTTTTGCCTTCCCTGATGAAAAACTCTTATCATCTTGGGAAAACAGCTTGATCAGTTCTTCCTCCTTCTGGCTATTTCAGAATATTTCAGGAACAAGACTCCATGCCTCCTGTATCTTACAACGTTGTGATGGGGTCATGCACAAATATGAAACCTCAGTAAGCTGTAAAGACACGCATGGGCATTCACCATTATGGAGCCTTGTTGATGGTTTTCATGTTAACTTGCTCTTAAACAGCCTAGAAAAAGAAGACATTTCCCTTAAGGAGAAAGGAGAATTTCCATTTTGGCTGGCTTGTAGTAGAAAGGTCTGTTCCCTGTGTCATTGTCTCTCAGCAGTCATAGAGCTGAAGATCCACTCCATGTCTCATCATCCTGGGAGCCAAGCTAGCAACTGTGGCTGTGTGCACCACTCAGCTTTGTTGACTGAGAAAGGAACCATAACATGAAGGCTCCTGAAATGCCTTCATGGATGTGATATATGTCACTGTCACTCATCAACAAAACAAAGTCACATAGTCATGTAGGATGTCAGATGTCTTTATATTGAGAGGGCCACCAAATACTCAGTATAAGAAGATTATTGCCCATAGAAATGAAGTTTGCTCAACATAGTATCTCCGTCACCAGACCCAAATATGACAAAGAGATACTTGAAGCCTTACCAGGTATACCATTATTCTGCTTGCTTTTGTCATCATTCTGGGATTGTTGCAAGGCTTGGTAGGTCCTCTTTTCTACACTGTGTCCTTTCTCACTTAGAAGGAAATGAATAAAGACTCAGGGCTTTAGAGTGAAGCTCAGTAACAAATGTCTCAAAGTCCTAGTTGGGAGAATTCCCTCAGAGCACCAAGATGATTTTTAGGGATTGAAAATATTTATATAAGTATGTAGACAGAAATAAAAGAAGTGAAAGTAAATTGGAAAGAGGGCTTGCTTGGAAATAAGACTATTATTTAGAGAGATGGACATTGTAGTATCACTCTAATTTGGGCAAGGATTTGTTGCAGAAGGGAAGTAGCCTGGACGCCAGGGTTTGGGGTGATGGTCTAGCTGACGTGGATTTATCAGAACCTTCACTGATATTATTTTAGGAGTCACACCAAAACAACTATTTAGCTTAAGCAATAGTTTAAGGTGTGGTTTTGATCGAATCAAGTAACAATCTGTTTTGAATGGTTCTGTTTCATTTGGATGGAGCAAGTGTTCCTGTAATGATATGGTAAAGATAAAGAAAGCACAGAAGTGAATAGAGTAGAGTGAGGTGAAGATGAGAGAGCCTTTTGCTACTCATCAAGCTTCGTGTGCCCATCACCAGTGCCTCTCTAAATCAGCCAAGCTTCACTTCCTCCCTGAGAACTTTCGGCAATCAGTAAATGAGCAAACTGATATTGTGGTTGCTACTTTTTTATTAAATAAAATATTTTATTAATTATTTGATAATTTTATACATGCATATAGTGCATGTTAATACTTCCTTCTCCCTCCTCCCTACGTCTAATTTGTACTGTCCATAAATTCATGGTGTCATTCACTAGAGCATGGTGAACCTACCAAGGGCCATACCCTTAAAGAAAACTGACTCTTCTTCCTACAGATGTCATCAACTGTCAATACTCTTCAGCTTGGAATGGGAGCTTGTGACCCCCTCCTCCCCTCCACATTAGGATGTTGATTGACTTGATCTCATGGTGGTCTTGTACAAGCACAGATTACCCTTTTGGTTGAACAAGACAGATAAAGTGATAGACAGAGTGATTTGTATGGATGACATTTAGTAAAAGGGTCTTGGCCACTGAGGAACAGGTTATGTTTTCTTATTGAGTTGTTAGAAAATTCTGGTCAAGGGTCTGGAGCTTTATGGTAAGTTCTCTATACTGAAATTAGAGCTTTTGTTTAGGTTTTGCTGTGAGGATACTTGGCTATGATGGAACATGGTCAGAGCAAGGGGAGAACCAGAGGTCAGGTCTGCATGAGAAAATTGTCAACCTTATGATGAGACCAATTTCAGAGCCACACCGCATGGTACACCAGCTCTTGTGCACTTGCTCTGAAGATTTCAGTAACCCAAATACTTTTCTCAAAAACAAAAGCAATGACTGTCCTGACAGACACTTGAAGGAGAAAATGTAGTTGGCTCTTGTTCTGTAAAAGGGAACTAAGTTCCTGCCCACAACTCCATAGAACCAGATACATCAAGGAGAAAGGCCTGGTGCACAACAAATGAGAGAGATAGAAACAGAATTTTGAGAAACAGCAGGTCAGAAGGCAATGCAAGAGGCCCCATACATTTGAAAGCTCAGTCACCAGGGAGTGGAATTGTTTGAAAGGATTAGAAGGATTAGGGGATATGGCCTTGTTGGAGTAGGTGTGGCCTTGTCAAAGGCCCACACCTCCCTCTCTGTCTCTCTCTCTCTCTCTCTCTCTCTCTCTCTCTGACTGCATATAAGAATATAAATCTCTCAGCTATGGTTCCAGCTCCTGCCTGTATGCTACCATGCTTCTGCCTGTATGCCAGCATGTCATAAGGATAATGGATTAAACCACTGAAACTGTAAGCAAACCTCCAATTAAATGACTTCCTTTTAAAAGTTGCTGTGGTCCTTTGTCCCAAGCTCTTAACAGTGCTAGAACAGTGACTAAGACACCATCCTTCCCATTTTTCCTAGTAATAATCTAAAAACTCATAATAACTCTTATGGCTACTAGAATAAAAAGCTGAACTACTTTATATTTGTTTTATATAAAGAAACAATGCTAAGATTGCTTGAGAATAACTATTGTAATTTATTTTTATTTTTTTGCAATGATGAGAATTAAGCCTAGGGCCTCATGTATTTTAGGCAAATAGTCTGTCATGGAGCTACTCACCCAGTCCTAAAGATGATTATTGTAGCTGGCCTTTGCTACTTTGTGGGCTCTTCTTTTTCCCATCCTTTATTCCCTATCTCCCCCCACCCCCGTTTCACTCCATATTCACTAGATAGGAAAGAAAGAAGGAGAGAAAGGAGAGATCCTTGAATCTAATTTCTTTCTTCTTGTTTCTTCTTTGAGCACAACTACTAACAAACTGCAAACAACCCACATGAATGAACAAACCCACCAACCAACCCTTTCAGGGCCCTAGCATTTATATACCCTCTGAAAAGTTCCCAGAATTCCAAATGTCACACAATCACAGAAACATATGCAGCTTTAAAAAACATGTCTCTGCTAGAGCACAAGGCAAATCATAGTCAGCTGCTGTGAAGCAGCCCCTGGAATTCGGTATTCACATTTTCACACACCAAAATCTCTATCAGCACCTGCCTTGAATCAGAGTCTGATACAGCTTTGTTCACAGCTGAGACTAATCTTTGGTAAAAAAAAAAAATTAGTAAAGGCTTCTCCAGAGCCTTGTATAATCTTTGTAAACCAGGTGGACTTTTTCGTGGTCTCCTCAACTTTGTCCCAAGCTCTTAAAACTACTAAGTGACATTGTTCTATAGTAACATGAACAAATTGAATCTGTTCTCATATTTTAGAGTATTGCTGTTCAACTCCACAGATATTTTACTATATTCATTCTCCTCACTCTATATCACTGTTCAATATTTGCAGCTTCTTTCCTTCACCATGTTAACCATTGCAAATGCAGACAAGCCTCTAGTACAGCTGTTACCAATCCCTCCCAGTCTTGGGAAATAATTCTATTTTAAGTAGCCCAGTTATTGAGAATTTGTTTCATATAAGACAAGTGCATCCCATATGAAATGATCTCTTTAAAATGCCTTCAATCTATCATTTCTATAAGATGCCATCCTATCTCATCATAACCTTGTTCTACACCATTAGCAGACTGATGATGGATGACTACTAACTGATGGTGATCTAGTAACCCTGGGCTGCCCCGCCACCCACTCTAGCAGTGTGGTTGATTTGAGATTAACCCTTTCTCTTGAAATGGGCTGTTTCATCAGATTGTCCTCCAACTTCTTCAACTTCTCTCTGACTCAACGGCCCCCCAGCTCAGTTTCCTTTCCTCTTTCCTCCTGTGGAAACTAGAACAGTGACTAAGACACCATCCTTTCCATTCTTCCTAAATAATCATGGTCAAAAACAAGTGTTTGCCATTAGTCTGACTTTCTTTTCTGCTCTACTGCTCTCTGTCTCTGTACCTTTGGGCATATCACCTCAACTCTAAATCTTCAGTCTTCTCATGTGCAGACCAGTAATGACACTAATTGCTTGCTCCCAAGAATGTTGTGAGAGTTAAATGAGACTACATATAGCACACATCAGTGTCTAGATTGCTTCACAGCAGCTTCTGTTGTTGTTGACTGACCACTACCCTGTACTTTATGGCATATTGGTTTCTTCTGCTATTGGTTTCTATTATTACCTTTTAGATAATGTTAATTACCAGATACTGAGACATAGTTATAAAAGTAAAATATATTTCTCACTTTGTGGTATGGGGCTGTTATCCATCAAATGAACCTGTTCCCTCTCATAGGTCCTTCGTGGCTTTTAGAGAAAAATCAAATCAAAGGATCAAAGGCAACTCTCTCATTTTATGGTTGGAGATGCTGAGACATAAAAAGGAAAAGAAATTTGGCCAACATCTTGAATTCAAGTCTCTGGATACAGTGTTTTTTTTTTTTTAAATTAATTTTTCCTTTGTTGTTGTTGCTGTTAATTATTTTTCTTTTCTATTAAATAAAAGTTTGTTCTTGTTCTTTAACCTTATGTAGCTTAACATCATAAGCTTTATACAAATGTAGCTCATTTTGTTCATAGGAGTGAGAGAGGAGGGGATCAACTGATGGAGAAAGGAAAGAGAACATGCTCTCAAAGAGTGTCTGAGATTGATGCTGTAGAACGGAAGTGCCTGGATTGGAAGGACTCTCAGTATGAAAGACTCTCCAAGCAACTCAAGAATATCAGTGGAAATCAATGATAGTCATGAGACCAAAGGAGAAAACATTACACTCTTCTGTGTTTCTAGTGCTCTGAAGACATGTCGCTACCTGCTTTAATACCATAGCTGGCCTCACTTCCAGAGATCACTGTTTCAGCCAAAAATTTTCCAAATAACACATGATGGTTGACTATGGTAACTTGTAGTGATAATTCTGGAATTTTGGTTTCTTTAAAAAACATTGAAATATTGTAAGAATATGTTTTAGTTTTAACCCCAGGGGGATATAGGGCTGCTTCAGAGTAGCTGACTATGATTTGCCTTGTGCTCTAGGAGAGACATGGGTTTTTTGTTTGTTTGTTACAGCTGCAGATAATTTCTGTGATGGTATGATGTAGGGGGTTAGATAAATTAGATTTAGAAAATATATAGGGGTTTCTCATACTGTCTTAATTCGGGGCATGAAGAGCATTATCAGCATGTGGACTAAAAACAGGAAACAAACAGGAGACTTAATAGACTGAAAAACAAGGTTGAAGTCAGGAAAAACAGGAAAGACTCAATAGACTGAAAAACAAGGTTGAAGTCAGGAAAACAGGAAAGACTTAATGGACTTGAAGAAACAAAGTATCTGGCCTGACATTGTTTTCAGCTGCTAAGTGGGCGGAGCCCTAATTAAGCTGAAACAGAGTTCCTCCTATTTAAGGACAGTGCATGGAGCCCAAAAAGAGAAGAGGCCCCTGATGCTAGAGAGCTCCAAGAGTCCTGCTGAAAAAAGTGCTGGCCATCATTTGATGGCCAGATTTCCCTGAAGCAGAAAGAAGCTGGTGAGCAAAGAAAGCCTGAGCAAGACACCAAAAGGCCAAGGACTAAACCCTGTGGCTCAGCTTTTGCCTAGAGGGGTTTGATCTGTCCGAACAGTGGCCTAAAGGAAATTGTGCCTGGCTTTAAGGACTGAGGCAGAGCAGCTGAGTTCCTGATTCAAAAGAAGTAAGTTGGCCTGCAGACAGCTGGGGTCTCCCACAGAGAAGAAAGCATGAAGCCTTATTTAAGGTGAGACTGCAATAACCAACTTACCCTGACGAACCTGCATCTGAGAGATCCAGAAAAAGGACTGCTAAGTGCGTTAAAGAATCTACAGCAAAGACTGTGTTCCTGACAACTGAGGACCTGCCCCAGAGACTGTATCCTTCTAAAAGGTTAGGAAAATAATTATCAATAGGTTTAGTGGATAGGTTAAAGGGGTTGTAAGAGTTTATAGGATTAATAGTTAAGAAATTGTTGGTGTTTGTTATAAGTGAATTTAGTAATAAATAAATAAGTGTTAAATAATAATTAAAAAGTTTGGTTACAGTATGACATTTGGAATTCTGGAACTTTTCAGAGGGTATATAAATGCTAGGGCCCTGAGAGGGTTGGTTGGTGGATTTTGGTCATTCAGGGGAGTTGTTTGAAGTTTATTAGTAGTTGTGCTCAAAGAAGAAACAAGAAGAAAGAAATCAGATTCAAGGATCTCTTTCTCTTTCCTCTCACTCCTTCTTTCTCTCCTATCTAGTGATATGGGGTTAAATGCTGGAGGGGGGGGGGGAATAAGGGGTGAGAAAAAGAAGAGCCCACAAAGTAGCAAAGCCTAGCTTCAGTAACTGTCCTATGATCCTTCTCAGATGTGTAGCCTAGAATCTAGGCAGGGTTTGGCTGGGTGATTCATCTGCCATGACAAATTGTCATTTGATTGCATTCAGCTGCAGGACAGACTAGTCTCAAAGGCCTGGGTGACATTAAGTTTCCACTTCCTCATGGGTATGCACCTTAGCTATAATGGCTTCAAGGTCTGCTTCCACAGAGACAGAGTGGCACAGCTGTCACACAGTCACACTTTGGCCATATTTTTTCAGTCATCACAGTCACGGGTTCATTTAAATAAGAGGGACGGGAAAGACTCCAATGTCTGGAAGAAATATCAAGGATGTCATATTTCCATGACTCTAAGGGGGACCTTCATGATCCCTAAATGGACCCAACAAACCGCCATCTCTATAAAGACTACTACAGCAGGAACATAGAACAGCTTTCCTGAGAACACAGCTCCATGGTTATTCTGAATGTAAACCAATACTTCTCTTCAATTTAACAAATACATCATTGAACAACTTTTAACTGGGATCTAGTCTTGTGATAATTGCATGTGACATTTTGTGTGACCATTCTGACACTTTATTTCTCTTTTGGGACCCTAAAATTGAATTACTAAGCATTTGGCTTTAAGAATATGTTACCAACAATTGAATTCTGTAGAACTCTTTGCCCAATAAATGGACCTTATATCACAGGACAGGATAAGACTCATACCTATTCCTGATAATTTATGAAACCAATTATGTCTTTACTATTGGTAGTATCTATCCCCAGATACTATGCTAGCTGCCATATATACATGATTTGGTTTATACTTCTTAGCGCCTACATGATGGGCCTACTATTTTCATTTTATAGGTTGAGAACCTTCAGTATATGTAGAGATGTAAATAACTTCCTCAAAATCATGTAGCTAGTAAGTGGCTCACTCATATAGTCACTCAACAAATTTTATGTGTATGAATGTTTTGCTTGTATATATGTATGGGCATCATGTGCCTGGTGTCTCCAGAAGCCAGAAGAAGGCATTAGATCCCCTAGAGCTGGAGTCACAGACCAATGTAAGCCACCATATGTGTGCTAAGAATTGAACCTCTGCAAGAGCAGCAAGTTCTTAACTGCTAAACCATATCTCCAGTCACTCAACAAAGATAATAAATCTTGGCCTACTATGTGGGAAGTGTCATCCTAGTGCTGTAATCTCAAGATTTTAGCAGTGAGTGAACAAAAAAGACAAAACTGCCTGCCCACTTACAAGTGAGGAACCATGGAGGCAGACAATAAGAAGCAAATAATATACCTATATATCATGGGAAAGGACAATACACTATAAAGAAAGAAAAAACAAGCAAAGAAGGGCTACAGGAAAAGGAGTAGATGTGTACTTTCAGTAGGTTATTCAGATGGTGTCACAACAAAGGTGACTTCTGAGCAAGCGTCTGAAGACAGGATTGAGTAGGCTAGGTAGAAATTTGGAAAACAAAACAGTACTAAGTCTCAGGAAAAGCATTTCATCCCAAGTCTACCTTGTCTTGTATATTAACTTACCATGGCTATAACAAAATATCTGAGACAATAAACTTATGAAGAGGAAGAGTTTGTTTTGGCTTGCAGCTTTGGAGGCTGCAGCCTATGACTGGTTGCCCATATTGCTTTGAGCTTGCAATGAGACTGCACATTACAGTGGAGTAAACCACTCACTTCATGGCCAGGAAGCAAGACAGAGAATGAGGAAAGATCTAGATCCCTCAATTCCCTCTGAGAGCACAACTCCAACAACCTAAGCATCTTTCATAAGGTTCCACTTTCAGTTGGCTACCCATGAGAGGTACTATCCTAGGGTCCAAGGTAATGCATAGTCCTTTAGAGATTTTCAAGAGCTTAACTACAGGACCCCACTTATAAGCATTATACTGTGTCATGGTCCTTCAGTCACCTGGGTGGATCTCCCTTAACTCCTCTCCTCATATTCAAGGAACAGTGGATAGTCTTGTTAACCCAAACTTCTTGGCCCAGCCTCTAGAGACCCTGAGGCACCATATTCCTGTAAAGTCTGAAACCTTGCTTATCACAGCCTAGGAAATGCTGGTGCTGTAGTCAGTGTAGTTCTTTGAGAACAGTTAAAGGGTCATAGTTATCAAAATAGGGTACAAGAAACAGATACAGGGTGCAAAGATACAGCCCTGTGGGTCTCTCTGTGATGCTTATGGTGTTTATTAACACTCATTCCGAATATGCGTTCCTCCAAGTCCCTGCTGTGCAAGCGTGAGCGTGTGCGCACACACGCACATTGCAAAATCCCAGCAACTGTAAGGCCAGTTACTACTTCATCAAATGTTACTGAGAAGCTAGGACATAAGTCAGGAAATCTTGTCAGCTCATTCAATCTTTGCAAGTTTTTAAGCTTCTTTGGGTCAGTCTCCTCTTAGGAAAAATGACCCAGTGGGATTTCCTGAGAAGAAAGCACTGTGGCTCAGGTTCTTGGACACATCTCCAGGACCAGGAACACTTATTAGCAAAAGAATGCCAATGTGAGTTTACCATGACCCAAAGATTGATGTCTTAAATTTAAGAATAAAACACCTTTAACTGTAAAGGCCGATAAGAGAAGGAGGTGTATACAACTTATAATTAAGCAGAGAGGAGAAGTCAACCTTCTGTCACAGAACAGCAGTTGTCATGTGGTTGGGGGACATGAATAAAATAACTCCAGACAGGAAACCAATTACAGACCGAAGTAAGGAGACCATCAAAATTCAGCTTGGTGAACTGTGAGTTTTATTTACAGGAGCAGAAATGACTCAGAGGAAGTTTACCCCAGCGTGGATGACAACCCACAAAAGCTGGAAGCCTGGAGCAAACTGTGCATCTTTCCAGCTTGCTCACCAGGTCTCTTTCTGACAGCCTAGGTGCTCCAAGCCTCTTCTGGCCTCTGTCCCTTCCAGGCAGCCCAGTTGGTCTGAACCTTTTCTAGGCAGTTCAGTTTCTCTGAGTGTCTCTCAGCTGCCATTACTGCTAATGTATGCTCAGGAAAAAAAGAGCGTGGTGTATCTGGTCAGCTTCTGTGCCTTCCTGAAGCCGCTGAGTTACTTCATGAGTTTAACAAGCTCCTCTGTGGGATGGAATGTTTCACTTCCCCTTAGAAATCTTGTGCCTTAAGGGGCTTTCCCTCCAGGATGGAAGGTTTTCTCTCGAGAAATTGCTACACAACAACCCACTCTATTAAGTGGGAGAATGGCTGCAAGGAAGAGAAAGAACAAAGGGATCTGGAGGAAGAGTGCACAGGATTTAAACAGTAAATACCATGCTGTTAGCCACTGTACTGGCCCCCCACTCCAGCTCCCACAGAGAGCCAGCCATGAGGGTTAAAGGAAGCATTTTTCTTTAGAGTACTTCTAAGCTTTCCCAGTTAGAGGAAAATGCTTTTATTTCTTCTTTCTAAAACTGTTTTTTATTATTATTACTATTGTTTACTATTTGAGACAATGTCTCTGCTCACGCCTGACTGGCCTGGACTTGCTTTATAGACTAGGCTGTCCTTGAACTCACAGGGGACCATGCTACACTGCCTGCAGAGTGTTAGGATTAAAGCTGTATACCACCATGCCTAGCATTACTTTTTAGTCATGTGTATATGTGTGTGTGTGTGTGTGTGTGTGTGTGTGTGAGAGAGAGAGAGAGAGAGAGAGAGAGAGAATGTGGTTATGTGGGTATGTACACATGAGTGCAGGTGCCAGCAGAGTCTAGAAGAGGGAGGGCATCAGGTCTCTTAGATCTGGAGTTATAGAGGGGTGTGAGCTGCTTCATGCAGGTACTGGGAATTGAACTTGGATTCCCTATAAGAGCTGCAAGTGCTCTTAACCATTAGTGAGCCATTTTTCCAGTCCCATTGTTGGAAGATGATTTTCTTGTTCTCACTGTGTCACTGTGGTGGTTTACTGTCAGTGACCCCTACCGACTCAAGACCTGATTGCTGGTAATAGCTGTGCTTTTGCCTGGTCTCCAGTCACAGAGCTGTGTATGTCCAATGGTGACAAATGGAGCTTCTCGAATCTTTAAACTGATGATCTATCAGAGCTGTTTATGGATAGGAAGCCGAGATTCTCAGTTTGGTATCCATTTAGATCCATCTGTTTGAGCTGTAGTTATATTCCACACCTACTGTTCTTGTGTTTGCATTTGATTTCAGCCTTCTTTTGGGAACTGTTTGACTTCCACAAATTCCTGAGATACTGACTCAACATGGATGCCTGCTGCTCTTTTCTCAAGAAACAATTTGGTTGATGTGAACTATAAGATCGTTTCTCTCAACATCTTTCTGAAGAAAAAAAGTGGGGTGTTGTTGCCAGCTGTCTCCTCATATTGAAGAGAAGAAAGAAAAATAAATTCTAAGATTCAAGACCCTCAGTCAAACCCTGAGGTCCCTTGTTCCCAGCTTCCCATGCTTAGGGCCACAGCCTGCCCAGCCTCTTTTGCGGAAGGACAATCCAATTGTAAATATGATCTGTGCTTCTGAGAACATTTGAATGGTAGTACTCAAGCAATTACTTTCCTTTCAAGATCATTAAACACAAATCAGACTTGTATTTTAATAGGGCTGCCAGTGTGGTTAATGGCAAGGAGGGTAGCATAAGGGTGCATTTTCTCTCTAATGGGTGGGTGTTTACATTATTATCCTGCCTGAGAAGCAGACTTGGGGAAAACTGTTTCATGCTTCAGAACCATTTATTTGCTTTCTTGCAATCCACAGTACAAGACCTTTCTTTTGCCAAAAGATACCTTCCGAGCACATATGAAGGACAGCCATTGTCCAGAGAGCCAGGATAGTTCCCTCCTGGCCCATCCTCTCTGGGGCACTCACACTCCAACTTTCTGGGTGACCCAGCAGGGTCAGCACAAAGGGAATGGTTTTTCCTGGGACTGGGGAAAGCAAAGTTTTTCTCATAAGGTACTCTCACAGCTTGGGTCTCAGAGTGACACCACTTCCCTTCTATTACAGGGACCACAGGTACTAATGACGCCTATGGTAGCACCTCTGGACACCAGGAAGACAGCTTCTAATGGTAGAAGTTGGATACTGGGTTCTGCAAAGACTCTTCTGGAAGGCATAGTTACCAAAGCTGCTGCAGTTAGGGACAAGACTGTTCCACTGCTATCAACTCCGCGTGTTCCATGATCCCTCCCCTGGATCCTTATGAAAGTGGCATGTCTGCTACGGAGCAAAGCCTTGGGTTCTCTCAGGAGTCACCAAGTCCCCAAACAATCCTTGACTGGCAGTGGACCCAGATAATCACTTGTCAGGGTCTGATGTCTTTCATGGTGTGTTGAGAAACTAAACTGAAGACAGAAACTTTAACTTCTTAGTGCAACAGAGGATGCTTTTTGAACGTGTGGTTTGATGTCCAGCTGTATGTCCTGAGCATAGGACAGCGGTATCTGTATGTTCTGTGTTTCCAGACAGAGAAGTAGAGAGAATGATGGACTTTGGTACCAGAGTCTAATAATTGTCTTAGCCATCTCTCTTAAACACCTCCGGAAGTTTGTTTAAATTCTTCAGGCTTCAATTTCTTCATCTGTAAATGGAGGTGGGGCAACATTAATAACACTCACTTCAGCTGGTTGATTTGCATCTTAGGAAGGCATGAGGTCCTTTGTAGGCAGCATCTTGGTTCTAGATGATTAGTTTTCTATAGTAGATATCAGCTACCTTTGCCAACTAGGGCATTTCAGACATCAGATGGACAGATAGCCAAGTGATTGAGTTGGTTGAAATTCACAGTCATTCTTACTACTGGCTTTGGATGGAAGAAAGGAGGCAAAGCTTCAGAAAGGAGCTTATGAGTCCGGCAGACAACTCTGCCTCACTCACAGTTCTGTGAACAACCTACTGTTCTCTCCACTTTACATGAAGAAGATGTAAGAGTACGATCAAGCAAGTCTTCTCCCCAGCTCCCGTTCTTCTCTGGAACATGCATATTCATTGCATATTTGTTTCTTGTTTACAATTCTTATTTGGGTAATTGCAAGGAAATTTTGTATTCATACACTTCCATATTCTGTGGATGGGATCCAGAATGTACCCTATATTCATTGGTCAGGAAACAAAATGGTGGTCAGAATAAGTTTCAGTGGGCTTGGAAAGGCAGCCAACTTGGCATTTAGAGGGAAGGCTGGGATAGTCCAGGATCCACAGTGAGGTTCACATCTCTGGGACCATCAACTGAGAATAAATATAGTCAAGCCTATGAACTCATCCATCTGTGTCCTAACTTGCTCTCTGGCTTGTTGCTTCTTTTCTTCCTGTAGTCATTCATTTAGAAAAGGAAAAAAAAATCGAACTCTGGGTACTTTTAATGTTCAGCTTCTTCTTTCCTTAAGAAGAGTAAGAAATCCAGTGAACGGAATCTTCCTCCTGCCCTAAGAAGGCTACCATGTGTCCCTGGAGAGCAGAAATACCTACAAGCATCATTTCAGGAATATACATTTAGGGTTTTGCCTTCACTTCTCTTGCCTAATGAGTTTAATAATAAATTATTCTCCTCCAGACAGTGGCTACCACTAAGCCTCTGTGGAGATAGAGTGTGTTCTCAGTAAGAGCTTTCAACACAGTCTCATTTTAAGCTTATAGAATGGGTGACTGGTGCTTGCCAATGACTCAGTTTGTGAGAGATTTGTGTCTGGGACTTTGGTTTTCCTAGGCTGAGGAGTCAGGCCTGATACAAGCAAGCTGAGGCTGGCTGGCTTCCATCAGGGAGCTAGTAGACAGTTCTTTAGGAATTTAATAACATACTTTTGCATACAAAATAATGCCTTTTAACTATAGAAAATTCATATTCCACAAATAAGAAGGAATAGGTGTATGCCTTTAATCCCAGTACTTGGGAGTCAAAGGCAGGAAGATGTCTGTGGGTTCAAAACCAGCTAGGTTTATTTTGTCCATTTCAGGCTAGCTAGGGCTACATACTGAGACTCTGTCAACAACAAATGAAAAAAGAAAGGAAGAAAGAAGAGGAGAATATAGTTCATTAACCTACCCCCAAAAGTTAGCTAATGTTAGCATTTGGAAGATTCTTTTCATTTTTTTAAACAGACCATGATAGTACAATATGTAAAGTTCTGCTCTTGCCTGTTTTCACATATACTACTGTATAATCATGGAGAGATTTCTTTTTTGAAAACATTTTTAAGATTTATTTTATTATTTGTGTGTGTGTGTGTGTGTGTGTGTGTGTGTTTTGCCCGGTGGTGAGGAGATCAGAAGACACTGTCAGATCCCCTGGAAGTGCATTTATAGACAGGTATGAGTCACCACAGTGCTGGGAATCAAACATGGGTCATCAGACAGAGCAACAAGCATCCTGACTGCTGTATCAGCTCTCTGGCTTCCACTGAAAGCTTTCTTGCCCTTTTCCTGCCCTTTCTGTCTTTGTGTGTCTCTGTCTCTGTCTTCCTCTCCTCACCTTTCTCTCTCTCTCCAAAGTCTTCTGGACCCCAGGCTGGCCTTCAATTCTTAATCCTCCTGCACCCTCCTGCATCTGTCTCCCAAGTACTGCCATGCCTGGTTTATATGGTGCTGAGGATCAAGCACAAGGTTCTGTGCATACTAGGCAAGTGTTATCCACCCAGAATTAATTTTTTCCTTGAAAGTGGTGTCTCACCATAAAGCCCAGGCTGGCCCCAAACACGTACCTTCCTGTTCCTATTTCCTAAATGCTAGAATTACAGATATATGACAACATGTCTGCATGTAAACTTTTTAAAAAATAACTTATTTATCACATTTTTAAATGTGCATTGGTGTTTTGCCAGCATGTGGGTATGTGTGAGGATGCCGATCCCCTGGAACTGGAGTTACACACAGCCCTAAGCTGCAATGTGGGTGCCGGGAACTGAATTCCGGTCCTCTGACAGAGCAGTCAGTGAACCAACTCCCCAGACCCTGAATATGAACTTTTCAATGAATGTAATTTTTGATAACTAGCATTTTTTTTGTAAAATTTGTTTAATCATTTCCACATGATTGGGCTTTCCAACTTTCTGTTGCTAAAAACATTATGGAAAAATACCTATGGGTAGTCATCTTTTAATTTTTTGAGATTATTTCCTTGGCCAGAATCACAGCATTGGACTTACTGCTTCAGAGAGGACAAATATTTCACAGGTCTTACTTTACCTGTACCTAAAGTAGAAATTGTGTTGGTAAGGAAATGGATGGACCCGATAGATTCCCAAGGTTCTGATACCACAGTCTCATCCTATTTCTAGGATCCTTCTTTTCTAGCATTTAGGATGGTGGGCACCGAGCTCAATGCCTGTGCCTGGTAAACCACTGGACTATATACTCAGCCTCCCCCCCCCCCAACCTGTGAATCTATTAAGCCACTGAAGGATTGTGGCTTGGCAAAATAATTTGTCTTTATTTCCCTCTATTTCTCCATCCCTTCTTCCTTCCTTCCCTCCTTCCCTCCTTCCCTCCCTCCCTCCCTTCCTTCCTTCTTTTTACCCTCCCTTCTCCTCTCTCCTTTCCCCCTTCTCTCCTTTCCCCCCCTCTTTCCCTCTTTCTTCCTATCCCCCCTTTCTTCTACAGTGGTTTCCATAGCCCAAGCTGGTCATGAGCTCCTCCTGATCCTTCTGTCTCAGGTTCCCAAGTGCTAGAATTATAAGTGTAGATAACCATGCTCAGTTCAAACTGATTTTCCAGTCCCATGAAGCTGAGGTAGTGTATAAAATATTCATATTCATCTAAAAGCTTTTATTTAGACAGTATATATAAATAATATTAGATTCCTAAATCAAGTATATTTAACTGTAAGGGATTATTTATTGTCTAATGTGATTAAAACTCAGAGGAGACATCTACCAGGTACAGGCTATCAGCTCCCTAGCCTTTACCTGTTTTATTTTTTGCTGGCTGCATGGTCAGGAGGGTCTCCCCTTTGTTTATAGGAAAATGCCAGAGACCCCATTGTTTTTTCCTATCTTCCCAGCAATTTACCTCCTTCCTACTACTTCCAGCAAAACTCCAGGATCTACACTTATTGATTCTAATTAGCATACTTTGAGTCATGTGATTGGCTGCAGAATATTGTGGTGCATTTTCCCCTAGAGCCAGCCAGGAGTCATCTCACCTCAAGCCTAGCTGAGAGTGAGAAAGTCGCCAAAAGAGAATGAGGCAAGTGTTGACTGGAGAGGGGGGGCATGAGTAACAGCCAAACAAGAATAGTGTTTCCATCAAGAAGCATTTTCTTTTAGAATATTCTCAGGGGCCCTTTGTAGAGAATGTGAATTTTAAATATGGTGTTACTGCCAGTAATCAAGAAAGGAGCTGAGGGGCTAAGGAGATGGTTCAGTCAATAAAGTGCCTGACTTACAAGGTCAAGGACAGTACCTTCATCTAGAACCCACATTTAAAAACAGCTAGGCATGGTAATGCACCCTTTTAATCCCAGCACTAGGGAGGCAGAGATAGGAGGTTCCCTAAAACTCATTAGTCAACCAGTCTACGTTGCTTGGTGAATTCTAGGCCAATAAGAGAACTTGTTTTAAAAAAAAAATCTTGGCCCTGGCATGGTTGTGCACACCTTTAATCCCAGCATTTGGGAGACAGAGGCAAGCAGATCTCTGTGAGTTTGAGGCAGCCTGGTCTACAAAGAAAGTCCAGGACAGCCTGAGCTATTACCCAGAGAAACCGTCTCTCTCTCAAAAAAAAAAAAAAATCTTGTTGGGGAACATTGCCTGAGCTGAGGAGGGAAACCCCTGAGATAGTTCTTTGAGCTCCACATCACATGCACAAACATGCATGTGTACCTGTAAATATACATAAGCATGCACACGTGCACACGCGTGCACACACAAAGCTGAGACCCATCTGTACTTCCACGTACATCTATACATGGTTTATTTCCACACTTCCAGCTGTAAAATCTTGAGTTTGAGGCTAGCCTGGGCTATGTAGTAAGGCTCTGCCTCAAAAGAGGAAGGTGGAAATAAAAGGGGAGAAGGAAGAAAACGAGGAGCTGAGGACTCCTAGCCCTGTAAAGAAATCAAATGACTGTCAGCATCAGGTTAAACAGTCCACCACTGAAGTCATTTCTAGAAAACCAAGCCCACTTCTCCATTTAACTAATATTTATCATCAGTTCAACAATTCCCAAGCTGCCGGTGTTCTGGGTGTCAGGGACACGATTCCCATGCAGCCTCCCTTCTGGTTTAACCTTTTGAGGGATATGATGAATTGCCTGAAATGTCTGATTGCACACTGACTGTCCTCCGGCAATGCATATGTTTATTTACAGTTGGAATGGCTCATTGCTGTTCTGGCTGGCTGGGCTATAATTTGCTGAGGCACTTAAGCTTCACTATTGAAAAAAAAAAAAAACCACACACACACACAACCACAAAACAGCTTCTCTGCTAGCCCTAATTTGTCTGTAATGTTTGTACTGAAGATTGTCTGGTTGGCCTATTCAACTGAAATGCAGCAGAAATGTAAAATAGAGCACATGAAAGAAAATAGGTATAAATTGATAATAAATCCCATCAAACGAAGAGAGCTTCTCTGGCAGTCTTGCAAAGTATTTGCATAACCTAATTCCCCACACCAGGATCTTTGTTGGTTTTTAAATCGCTCTGAAAGAGAGAGAGAGTAGTTATTTGTGCTGCTGCTTGAATAATAGTTATTTTAAAAGTCACCTGAATATCCTAATAAATTTCTGTGAGGCATTTATCCCATAGCATGAGACCATGGAACACTGACTAAACTCACTGTGCTGAATCAGTGACTGAGTATTCATTCATTCAATTAATATCAGTTAGACTGTGTGCCAGGCTCTGTTCTGGGCATTCTTGAGGCAAGTGAAGAAACCACAGAGAACAAATCGTTCAGAACACAATGCCTTCAAATTTCAGCAAGGTCAGCAAATGTGGAATCAGAAGAATTAAGAAGAATTTGGTAGTCTTCACTGCCACATACTGACCATGTAGTCTTGGCCAAGTTGCTTAGTCTTTCAGGCTTCACTGTGCTGTTTTTCCAACCTGAGAGGTAGAACAAGAAACTGCAATGTGAGGAGACAGGTGTTACATTAGAAAATGAACCATGAAGGCAAATAGCACGTGTCGGAGGAGTGATACCTGGTAGTAGAGAAACAAGGACTTAACACACTAGGAAGGCAGTCTTCACATGGGAGAAGCTTTGCCTAAAAGGTGAATGCTAGATGACAGTATTGTGTCAGAGACCACAGGAAAGGGTTTTGAAGCAGGGCAGAGAGATAGCTCACAGATTTCAGTGCAGTCATCATGAGGACAAAAGGGAAGCTAGCTTGTGTAACTAGAGGGTGGCATAAGAACTTGCGGGCAGGATGTGGCTCAGTGGTAGAGTGCTCGCCTAGCATATAACTGATGAATTTGAACTTCTGATTCTCCTACCTCTGCCTCCTGAGGGCTCTGGTTACTGCTAAGACCATGCCCCAGTTTGTGTGATGCTAAGGGTTGAATCCAAGGCTCCCTGCATGCCAGTCAAACACTCTACCAACTGAGGCACATCCCTGGCTTCTTTCCAATATTATTTGCTCTTTAGAGCAGAGATAATCAAAAATATCCTTTAATTAAAGAAAAATGGGGGGGGTGTCATCATTTTTATCAACTTGACACAATCCTAAATATACCTGAGAAGAGGGGATCTCAACTGAGGAATTGCCTCCACCAGATTGGCTTATGGGCATATCTGTGGGGTGTTTTCTTGATAGCTCATTGATGTGGGAAGGTCTAGCCTACTGCTAGTGGTACCATCCCTGGGGTATCAGACAGCAGCTGAGCAAACTGTAGGGAGAAAGCCAGTAAACAGAACTGTAGGGGTTAGATAAATTAGATTTAGAAAATATATAGGAGTTTCTGATACTGTCTCTTAATTCGGGGCCTGAAGAGCATTATCAGCATGAAGTCAGGAAAACCAGGAAAGACTTAATAGACTGAAAAACAAGGTTGAAGTCAGGAAAAACAGGAAAGACTCAATAGACTGAAAAACAAGGTTGAAGTCAGGAAAACAGGAAAGACTTAATGGACTTGAAGAAACAAAGTATCTGGCCTGACATTGTTTTCAGCTGTTAAGTGGGCGGAGCCCTAATTAAGCTGAAACAGAGTTCCTCCTATTTAAGGACAGTGCATGGAGCCCAGAAGAAGAGGCCCCTGATGCTAGAGAGCTCCAAGAGTCCTGCTGAAAAAAGTGCTGGCTATCATTTGATGGCCAGATTTCCCTGAAGCAGAAAGAAGCTGGTGAGCAAAGAAAGCCTGAGCAAGACACCAAAAGGCCAAGGACTAAACCCTGTGGCTCAGCTTTTGCCTAGAGG
>CAJQZJ010032130.1:9270113-9288969 GCA_907164525.1 Lophiomys imhausi
CACTGTGATGGAGATGTAACCTGAAGTAATAAATAAACATTAAAAAACTCATCAGTCTCCTCCTTAATGGTATATCGACTGTCGTTTTCTGTGTTTTCAGGTATCCTTTTACTTCCTTTGAATATTTACAAAGCTCTCTCTTTTTCTTTTTTTTTTTATTTTTATTTTTTTTTTACTGTGTGTAATACAATATTTTTTTTTTACTTTATTTTTTATTTCTTCAAGTTACATCTCAATTGAAATCCCCACCCTACCCCGCCTCCAGTCCCACCCTCCCACCCTCTTCCGCCTCAACCCACCCCTCCCCTTCCTTTTTTTTTAAGTTTAAGATATATCTTTTCCCCCCAACAGCTCCCCCTTTCAGTCCAACAAATGGCTCTTACTCTTATAATAATAAATACAATACAAAACGCTCTCTCTTTTTCTATTTGAAAAAAAGTTTCCCTTCCTCATTCCTAATCCTTTTCTTTTTCTTTTCTTATTTTGATTATCTCTTTCACTGGATCATAAGAAGACATTTCTACCCTGCCCCTTTATCCAGAAGTCCCATGATATTATTGGGTAGGGCAAGTTAGCAATTATTTTTCAGTGCTGTGCATAAAACCCAAGTCCTTGTATATGCTAGGCAAGTGTTCTAATGCTGAATCATATCCCTAGTCTTGTTTTGTTTTGCTATTTGAGCTATATCTTCCCAGTATATAGCTCAGGTTGGCCTTGAAGTCAAGATCTTCCTGCTTCAGCTTCCTGGGTACTGGGGATACAGGCATGTACTAGATCTAGCTGTTAAACACCATTTATAATATGTTCTAATGTTAAATAAATGACCCTGAAAAGAACATCATAGTTGCATTGTACTTCTGTGTAATAAGAATAGATCTCTTAGTGTTTTTTATCTTGATGGACTTATCTTCCTCTCAATTCATCTATTGGGCCAAAGGAACAAATTTATTATCCATTGTTCTGGTCTTGCTTAGCCCAAGAAAAGCTAGATTTCTCCTTTATCAGCATCACTGGACATGTACCCATGCCAAGTTATTTTTCTGTAGGTCTTAGTTTCTTTACTGGGAAAATAGAAGTGTTAATAATGTCCAGGCCAAGGCTTTTGATTATGATTATATAAGATCTGCATGCATACTACTTAACACATTCTTTAACACTTGGAAAGCATTTAGAAACATTAAACAGTTGCTATTTATTCTTTTATTCCTGTAAACTATACTCATTGAGCACTTAGCATATATAAGAATTTTCAAGCCAATGAGAATGAAAAGAAGCTAGGCCTGGCAGTGTGGATCTGTAATTCCAGCTACTTGGGGGGCTTGAGGCAGGAGGATTGCCAAGTACAAAGCCTGCCTGGGCTATAAAGTGACCCAAGGCTAGTTTGGGAAATTTAGTGAGATTTTGTCTCACAATAAAAGATGAAGTGCTAGTGAGTGGGCTCAGTACATAGAGGAGCTTGCGTCCATTAACCTTAGTTCAGTCCCCAGATCCCAGGCAGAAGGTGAAAACTGACTTGGTAAAAGTTTTCTCTGACCTCAACACCCATGCTGTGGCATAGGACCACCCTCCACATAGCACCACAGCAAACAAACTAAAGTTTCAAGCAAATAAAATAGAAATGGACTAGGGATGCAGCTCTAGTGGTAGGGTACTTGTCTAACATGTACAAGGACCTGATTTCAACCCCCAATAATGGAAAGAAAATAAGGGAAGGAGGGAGGGAGGATGAAGACAGGAAGAGATGGGAGGGAAAAAGGAATACAAGAGAGTCAGCATGGCATGATAGACAGGTATGTGACCATGTTATGAGCACCAGCATCTCACTTGAAAAGTAAAAATGTTAAATTTATTATATTGTTTTTGTGTGTGTATGTGGGCACGTGTGTGCATGCACCATCATGGCATGATGCATATATGTATGTCAGAGGACAACTATTAAGAGCTGATTCTTTTCTCCATCTTGTTTTTGAGGCAAGTTCTCTGTTTCTGCCATGCATGAATCATACTCCAGGCCAACTGGCCTACAGAGTTCATCCAAATCTCCCATCTCTGTCTCCCACCTTGCAGTAGGAGTGTATACCATACCTGGCTTTTTTTGGGGGGGGGGTTGTGGATTGAACTTGGGTGATCAGGTTTCCTTGGCAAGCACTTTTACCTGAGAGACCATCCACCTGTCCATGCACCTCATTTTTTAAACCTCTCTACAATCATATTTTCTTTGCAAAGGGATAAAATACATCTTTGTCTTTTAAAATCCAGAGACCTATACTTTACATCCACACTCCTCAATCCCTTTACATGAGCTCCTTGAATCCTTGGCCCAGAGCATTATCACCTACCATCAAGGCAAGGCAAGGGCTTCCATAATATGCTAAGCTTCTTATATTGGAAATCTAGTTCAAAAAGCAAGATGTCCCCTTTCTTTGCAGGGCTGGAGTTTTTTGCTTTGATATATCATTTATGCACTTCATACATTATTGATGCATTACAGCTTTGACATGAGGCAGCGACCTTTTAAAATCAAAACTACTCTGTCCTGACCCATTTCTTATTCACACTCTTTTCAGAGCACAAGAAATTCCTGCCTGCAGGATTCATTTGGAAGCTTTTTTTTTTTTTTTTTAAACAAATGGCAGGGAGTCTCCCACACAACCTGAGTGCTCCCATTTGGTGGAGTAGCTTCAAGTGTGTGTCTCATTTTAAATTCTGAAGTGCAAATGTCATGTAATGAAAGTATTAGCAATGACTTAAATGTGGTTAAATATGGAAACTCGGCATAAACTTGGTGTTTATTTGCAGCCAGTGACAGTGAGAAGGGCAGGAGCTCTCCTGATAAGTGGCTTTCAGCAGTCTTTAATCGACTGATAGATGGATAGGAGAGAGGCTGGTCACGGAGGACGCCATCTCGCCCTCTGTAATGGAACAGGCTCGTCCATCTCACAGAGGGCAAGAGGAGGACCCCCGCGTGATGCTGATTCCATTACTGTGCTCAGAACAACCTCTGCGGCTGAGAGGAGAAGGCAAAAATCAAGAGACCTTGACCTGAATAGTCATGGAAACACAGAGACTCTTAGGATGTCAGAGCTAGATGGGGTTCTTGGTGATCCTTTAAGCCAACCCTCGCATTTTTAAATTGCGGAAATTTCCATTCGTAACCATATACCAACATATATTAATGAATCCGCAAGTATCCATTCCCTGGGTAAACACTTCGGGTGGTTACTCATTGCCCTTAATGTGGGTCTTTATTTAGACAACAAAGCCCTCCTTGGTGTGACTTCTGCTTCTCTGCCTCTTTTTTTTATTTATTTTTCCTTTATTTTTTATTTCTTCAAGTTACATCTCAATCGCAGTCCCCTCCCTATTCCCCCTCCAGTCCCTCCCTCCCACCCTCAACCCCCCCATCCTCTTCCCTTTTTTTTTCTTTTAAGTTTAAGGTATATCTTATTTCCCCCTACAGTTTCTCCTTTCAGTCCAACAAATGGCTCTTTCTCTTATAATAACAAATACAATACAGTACAACAGAGGTAATTAGGCCACAGTTATGAGGGTTATATGGCTTAACGTACATTCCCAATGACCAGTCCATATGTATTTGGTACCTGACTTTAACATTCTACTATCTAAACATCTCCATGAGTTTAAAGTTCTATATCTGACTCAACATTCATACTAATTGCAACACAATTTTAAAAGTATCTTCTTAGATGTATAACACTCTCTTGACTCCTAAACAACTCAAAATTTAATTATGAGACTTTATCTATCTGTTCTTCAATCACCTCAGAGACCTGAGAGGGATAAATATATCTGATTTTATAGGAAGTACAGGGTCTGCAGCTTCCCAAACTAAGAAATGACATACCAGTGGCTGCCTGGACAGTTCCCATTTTCTCTCCATACATTACAGCATCGCTCTTCAGTCGTTTGGCCCCGCTTCTCTGACAGACATTGATCATAGAGCAGGGGTTATGAAGGACTTACCTACCCTGTCTTGGCAGAGCTAGGCTGTCGACTTATCTGCTTCCAGGTTTTGTCCTTTTTGGACAGCATTCTGTCTACAGTTGGAGCAAGGGGCTTTTCCTACCAAGAGATAGGCTTGCGACTAATTCAATCATCTCCCACTGGAGATTCTTTGATGCTCATCTTCTACTTGGAGGAGAATGGGGGATGCTGTCAGGAGTTGATATGTCATGATATAAAAAATCTAAAGTTACGAAAACATCTTTGAATGCCATATTCTGCAGATCTCTTGAGGTTTTTGAAGAGGCCCTATCTATCTCTTATATTAGGGTAAGCAGATGTTGCTTGTCTCTTAGCAGGTTTATTTCTGATTAGCTTAGCAAGTAACTATAATACGCTGTCATAGTACCTAACAGAATGACTGGCTTGCATAACCATTAGTTTGCATTTCTTAATTATCCTAAACAGTTCATGACAGTTAGTAGTAAAAGGCTGAAACATCACATTTCATTTTTTTTCTTTACCTCCTAACCCTTCCATCCCATTTCTCTGAGGTGGGGTGTCCTTATATAACAGTCCCTCATCTCAGTTGAGAGGTCGTATGAGGGCCAAGAGCCTCTTCATTCATTGGGGATCTATGAAGCAGTACCATCAGTGAAAAGTGTCTCGTTGCCTGGGAGAGAGAACTACTAAACAAACAAATCAATAAGCATACAATAGATAGAAAAGACTAAAAAATAGAAAAAATATAACTAATATATAAAAAATAAATAAAAATTAAAAATTAAAAATAAGAAGTCTATGTCCAAGTTCCCTTTGGTGTGTTAGTTGTAGTATTGATACCTTCTACTATATAGCTAAAATCCTACTATAAGTGAATAGATGCCATATGTGTCCTTCTGAGTCTGGGTTAGTTCACTCAGGATGAGCTTTTCTAGTTCCATCCATTTGGCTGCAAATTGCATAATTTCATTGTTTCTGATAGCTGAATAATATTCCATTGTGTAGATGTACCACAGTTTTTTAATCCATTCTTCAGTTGAGGGACATCTGGGTTGTTTCCAGTTTCTAGCTATTACAAATAAGGCTGCTATAAACATAGATGAGGAAACTTCCTTATGATTCCGTGAAGAGGCATTTGGGTGTATACCCAGAAGTGGTATGGCTGGGTCCTGAGGCAAAGCTATTCCAAGTTTTCTAAGGTATCGCCAGACTGACCTCCATAGTGGTTGCACAAGCCTGCACTCCCACCAGCAATGGAGTAGGGTACCCCTTTCTCCACACCCTCGCCAGCATGTGCTGTTATTTGAGTTTTGATCCTAGCCATTCTCACAGGTGCGAGATGGAATCTCAGAGTCATCTTGAGTTGCATTTCTCTGATGATTAAGGATGTTGAGCATTTCTTCAAGTGTCTCTCAGCCATTAGGGATTCCTCCTTTGTGAATTCTCTATTAGCTCTGTCCCCCATTTTTTGATTGGATTATTTGGTTTCTTGACATTTAATTTCTTGAGTTCTTTGTAGATTTTGGATATTAGCCCTCTGTCAGATGTGGGGTTGGTGAAGATTTTCTTCCAGTCTGTAGGCTGCCGTTTTGTTCGAATGACAGTGTCCCTTGCCTTACAGAATCTTTTCAGTTTCATGAGGTCCCATTTATTGATTGTTGATCTCAGGTCCTGAGCTGTTGGTGTTCTGTTCAGGAAGTTGTCGCCTGTGCCAATTAGTTCGAGGGTTTCTCCCACTTTATCTTCTAGTAGATTTAGTGTGACCGGCCTTATGTTAAGGTCTTTGATCCACTTGGACTTAAGTTTTGTATAAGGTGATAAGTATGGGTCTAGCTTCATTCTTTTACAAATGGACATCCAGTTGGACCAGCACCATTTGTTGAAGATGCTGTCCTTCCATTGTGCCGTTTTGGCTTCTTTGTCCAAAATTAGGTGGCCATAAGTGTGTGGGTCTATTTCTGGATCTTCAATTCGATTCCATTGATCTACTGGTCTGTTTCTATACCAATACCATGCTGTTTTTACAACTATTGCTCTGTAGTACATCTTGAAATCTGGGATGGTAATACCTCCAGATGTTTTTTTATTGTACAGGATTGATTTAGCTATTCTGGGCTTTTTGTTGTTCCATATGAAATTGAGACTAGCTCTTTCCAAGTCTATAAAAAATTGTGTTGGTATTTTGATAGGAATTGCATTGAATCTATATATTGCTTTTGGTAGGATGGCCATTTTTATTATGTTGATCCTACCTATCCATGAGCATGGGAGATCTTTCCATCTTCTAAAGGCCTCTTCCATTTCTTTCTTCAAGGGCTTGAAGTTCTTGTTGTACAGGTCCTTTACTTGCTTGGTTAGAGTCACCCCCAGGTATTTTATGTTGTTTGCGGCTATTGTGAAAGGGGTTGTTTCCCTTATTTCTTCCTCAGCCCATTTGTTTGTTGTATAAAGAAGGGCTTCTGATTTTTTTTTTAATTAATTTTGTATCCAGCCACTTTGCTGAAGGTGTTTATCAGCTGTAAGAGTTCTCTGGAGGAATTTTTGGGGTTGCTTATGTATACTATAATATCATCTGCAAATAGGGATAATTGGACTTCTTCGTTTCCGATGTTTATCCCCTTGATGTCCTTTAGCTGTCTTATTGCTCCTGCAAGAACTTCAAGTACTATATTGAAGAGATATGGTGAAAGTGGACATCTTTGTCTTGTCTCTGAGTTTAGAGGAAATGCTTCAAGCTTCTCTCCATTTAATTTGATGTTGGCCACTGGCCTGCTGTATATTGCCTTTATTATTTCTAGGTACGGCCCTTGTATGCCCGTTCTCTCCAGGACTTTTAGCATGAAGGGGTGTTGGATTTTGTCAAATGCTTTTTCTGCGTCTATCGAGATTATCATGTGCTTTTTTTTTTTCTTTCATCTTGTTTATGTGGTGAATTATGTTCATGGATTTTCATATGTTGAACCATCCCTGCATTCCTGGGATGAAGCCTACTTGATCATGGTGTATGATACTTTTGATGTGTTCTTGGATTCAGTTTGCCAGCATTTTACTAAGTATTTTTGCATCTATGTTCATGAGGGAAATTCGTCTGAAGTTCTCTTTCTTTGTTGGGTCTTTGTGTGGTTTAGGAATCAGTGTGACTGTAGCCTCATAGAATGAGTTTGGCCGTGTTCCTTCTGTTTCTATTTTGTGGAAGAGTTTGAAGAGTATTGGTATTAGCTCTTCTTTGAAGGTATGGTAGAATTCTGTGCTGAAACCATCTGGCCCTGGGCTTTTTTTGGTTGGGAGATTTTTAATGATTGTTTCTATTTCCTTAGGGGTTATAGGGCTGTTTAATCTGTTAACCTAATCTTGATTTAACTTTGGTAGGTGGAATTTATCAAGAAAATTGTCCATTTTGCTTAGGTTTCCAAATTTGGGGGGAGTACAGATTTTTAAAGTAGGACCTAAAGATTCTCTGGATTTCCTCGATGTCTGTTGTTATTTCTCCCTTTTCTTTTCTGATTTTGTTGATTTGGGTTTTTTTTTTCCCCTCTTCCTTTTAGTTAATTTGGCTAAGGGTTTGTCTATTTTGTTGATTTTCTCAAAGAACCAACTCTTGCTTTCATTGATTCTTTGAATTGTTGTTTTTGTTTCTAAGTTGTTGATTTCAGCCCTAAGTTTGATGATTTCCTGGTTTCTGTTCTTCTTGGGAGTGTTTGCTTCTTTTTGTTCCAGTTCTTCCAGTTCTGCTGTTAATTCTCTAATATGAGCTGTCACAATTGTCTTTTTGAAGGCACTTAGGTAACTTGTAGCACTGCTCTCAATATGTCCCATAGGTTTGGATTTATTATACCTTCATTGTTGTTAGATTTTAAGAAGTCTTTGACTTCCTTCTTTATTTCTTCCCTGACCCAGTGGTCATTCAGTAGAGAGTTGTTCAATTTCCATGAATGTGTAGGCCTTCTATTATTTCTCTTGTTGTTGAAGTGCAGCTTTATTCCATGGTGGTCTGATAAGATACAAGGGATTATTTCAACTTTCTTGTATCTGTTGAGGCTTGCTTTGTGTCCAACTATATGGTCAATTTTGGAGGAAGTTCCATGTGATGCTGAAAAGAAGGTGAATCCTTTTGTGTTTGGGTGAAACATTCTACAGATATCTGTTAGGTCCATTTGGTTCATGACTTCTGTTAGGTTCATTATTTCTCTGTTTGTTTTCTGTCTCAATGACCTGTCTATTGTTGTAAGTGGGGTGTTGAAGTCTCCCACTACTAATGTGTGGGGATCAATGTGAGTTTTAAGCTTTAGAAGAGTTTCTTTTACAAATATGAGTGCCCTTGTATTTGAGGCATAGATATTCAGTATTGAGATGTAGTGCCCTTCCCTATCTTTTTTGATTAACTTCAGTTGAAAGTCTATTTTATTTTATATTAGGATGGCTACTCCAGCTTGCTTCCTGGGCTCATTTGCTTGGAAAACCTTTTCCCAGCCCTTTACTCTGAGGTAGCATCTATCTTTGCTAGAGAGATGTATTTCTTTTTTTTTTTTTTTAAGATTTATTTATTATGTATACAGTGTTCTGTCTGCAGGTATATCTGCAGGCCAGAAGAGGGCACCAGATTTCATTATGGATGGTTGTGTGCCACCATGTGGTTGCTGGGAATTGAACTCATGACCTCTGTAAGAGCAGCCAGTGCTCTTAACCGCTAAGCCATCTCTCCAGCCCGAGAGATGTATTTCTTGTATGCAGCAAAATGTTGGGTCTTGTTTGTGGATCCATTCTGTCAGCCTGTGTCTTTTCACTAGGGAGTTGAATCCATTGATGTTGACAGATATTAATGACCAAAGGTTGTTATTTCCTGTTATTTTGATGTAGGTGTTGGTTGTGTGTTTCTTTTGGTTTAGTGGCAGTGGAGTTTTTGCTTCCTCTGTTATCTTAGGTGTAGTTATCTTCACTGGATTGGAATTTTCCTTCTAGGATCTTCTGTAGGGCTGGATTTGTGGGTAGATACTGTTTAAATTTGATTTTGTCATGGAATATCTTGTTTTCTCCATCTATGTTGATAAATAGTTTTGCTGGATATAGTAGTCTAGTCGGGCACCTATGATCTCTTAGGACTTGTAGGACGTCTGCCCAGGGCCTTCTGGCTTTTAAAGTTTCTGAGGAAAAGTCAGGTGTAATTCTGATGGGTCTGCCATTGTATGATACTTGACCTTTTTCTCTTACCGCTTTTAATATTCTTTGTTCTGTACATTTGGAGTTTCAACTATTATGTGGCATGAAGAATTTCTTTTCTGGTCTATTCTGTTTGGTGTTCATATGCCTCTTGGAATTTTATTGGCATCTCTTTCTTTAGGTTTGGGAAGTTTTCTTCTATGATTTTGTTGAAGATGTTTCCTGGACCTTGAAGTTGGGAGTCTTCTCTTTCCTCTATGCCTATGATTCCTAGGTTCTTTCTTTTCACTGAGTCCTTGATTTCTTGGATGTTGTGGGTGAGAACTTTTTTAGATTTCTCATTTTCTTTGGTTGATGTATTGATATCTTCAATTGAATCTTCCACGCCTGAGATTCTGTCTTCCATCTCTTGTATCCTATTTTTGATACTTGTGTCTGTAGTTCCTGTTCTCTTCCCTTGATTTTCCAACTCCAGAATTGCCTCAGTTTGTGTGTTTTTTTTAAATCACTTCCACTTCCAATTTAAAGTCTTGAACAATTTTATTTGTTTTTGACATTTCCTGCTCCAATTTGCTTGTTGCCTTGTGTCTTTCTTGTTCAAGTTGAGCCACTTTGTCTTGGAGATCACTAATGGTATTCTCCATTGCTCTCTCTTGTAAAGTTGAGGAATCTTTGAATTCCTTCAGAGATTTAATTTCTTCTTGAAAGGACTCTATCCCTTTCCAGAGTATAGATTTGTCATCATTTTCACGTGTTTCAGCTGTGGTGGAGTGGTCAGAGCTTGCTGTACTGGCATAGTTGCATTTTGTTGGAGTCATATTTCCCTGACTTTTGTCAGATCTGTTCTTTCGCTGACCTTTAGCCATCTGGTTGCTCTTAGTTGTTCTGGGCTTGGTGCCAAGAAGGGTGCTTTGGTGTAAAGGCCATAGAGCTTGGTGACCTATATCTCTCTACCGGCTGTTTGGGGGCTTGTGTGGAGGTTGGTTCTCAGTGTGTCTCCCAGAGCTCACCCCTTCCTGTTGTGTCCCAATTGGGAACTCAGGTCAGAGGTTGTGGTGGGATGTGTTTTTTATACCTGCAGGTTCCTGAGCTCCAACTGGTCTTCTTAGCAATGACGGTGCAGGTTGTCAGGCCACAGACTTTTGGCTGGAGCTGTAGCTCCCCTGCACCTTACATGTCAGGACCGTGATCATGGTCCTCCCATGCTAGTCTCAGGGGGTTCTCAGGTTCAATGTGAGACTTATACCCAGAAGCACTGTATTCTGGTACAGCCCACATCACCCAAGCAATGAGCGAGGGTCAGGCTCATTTCACTGCTCCTGAGTCACAGCTCTTTGTGTTGTAGCCTAGGTATTCAGCTGAGGGGCAAGGCAGGTGCAGTCAGGGAGATCTGATGTGGAATTCACACCCTGTCCATAGTGTTTGGAATCGGGGATGCTCAGTTGCCTTTTCTCTGCCAGAATCACTGTGGTTCAGTATAGCTAGCCTGCACTTACACGGCTTCTGACAGTTTCCCTGTAGCAAGGGTATCAAGACTTGGTTGTGGTCCTTCCATGCTCTTCTCCAGGGGGTGGGGTTCAGGATCACCTTATGCCTCTCAGTCTGAAGTTCTTTGGGTCGGAGCAAACCACCTGTTCAGGCCGATGCAAGAGTTCAGAACTGCTTCACTTCTCCAAACCTGAGGCAGTAGACTGAGAGCCTTCCCAAAGTGGGTATAGGCAGTGATGCCAGCTATTGAGCATTTATCTGTAAGATTCTTTATGTTGTTGGTTCATTGGTTGGATTTTTGTTTTGTATTGAGACAGGGTCTCTTTTCATAGCCCTGACTGTCCTGGAGCTCACACTGTAGTCCAGGCTGGCCTGGAAGTCACAGAGATTTACTGTCTCTGTCCCTCAAGTACTGGGATTAAAGTGTGTGTGGCATCATCCTCAGCATGCTTCTTACTACAAAGAAAGATAAATGGAACCATTATATTTCCTTGGAACCATTTAAATGGAATCATTATATTTCCTTTGCTTAAAACAAAGAGATAAAAATCTGTTTACAATGTACAAAAGACTGGGAGGGAAGCATGAAAAGTTACCCAACTCCTGGATCCCGGGTGCCCTACTTATAGTAAATGGGCCCCTTGTGGCATGAAGGAGTTAATAACTCTCCCTCAGTGGCCAACTTACCCAGCCTTGTTGTGATGTTTTATAATTTAATTAAAACTGGAGGCACTAGATAATGGGCTGATGGTGTTGGCAGCCCCTTCCTGGGTAAGAGGTATGCTCCAGAGAGTAGGAAAAAAAAAAGATTGTCTAAGGCACCAGGCAATCAGGAGAAGTTGTTCAATTATTCTAGTTAATCCAAATAAAGTAGGTACCTAAGACCCTGATTCACTTAGCTTAGTGGAACCTGGGCTTGAAAAACATTTGATGATGCTGGACTTGGTGGTACCACCCACTTTCAGATGCCCAGTCACAGTGTCTGAAGTGTGTTTTAAAGAAGAGTAATTCTTTGTCATGCTAGTATCATCCTAGCCTCCACATCCAAAAGTTCTCATAGCTGTATGACTTTGGGGAACACTGACATTCCCAACGGTAAACAGGTTTCCTTCCTATGGTACTACTTCTTGAGGTTTTAATGGGCTAAGGTTTTTCTCATACTGTTGGAATGCTGGGTCGGAGTTTTCCATTTCTGGTCAGTACATAGTCCTGTTGTTCACCACTAACAGCATAGCTTGTGCTATGTGTAACTTATTTAAATGCCTTTTATTCACCCAGCTTAGTCAAACACTGTTCCATGAGCCAAACTCATGCCCTTGGGTAGCACAGCAATGTACGGTCATGATAAAAGTCCCCAACTGATTTCTCTTCTTCTTGTTGTTGTTGTTTTTTTTTCTTTTTCTTTTTCTTTTTTTTTGTATTTCCTATGCCATAGACAAGTACCAAACTGTGTGGCTCAGTGTTTAAAGTTATATTAAAGTCCCTGGCTGGTTCTGTTCTCTATAGAGAGCCTATTTCTGTCCTGGTGAGCTGAGCAGTCCTCTCTCTCTCTCTCTCTCTCTCTCTCTCTCTCTCTCTCTCTCTCACTCTCTCTCAATGGTGTATCCAAGTTCAAGCAGATCAGTAAGTAGTGTTCACTTGCCAGGAGAAGCTCGACTTTGGTCAAGGCTGAACATCTGTGGTCACATGGCAGCATTTCTGATCACCCAAATGCACCAAGAATTGAATCTCCAAGGAGGAGGATCAAGAAATAAGGGTATGGGAGTATGTTCAAAATGATTATATACTTACATGAAAATGGGCTTATATAGGCAAGTATTATAAGATAGGATAAAGAAGAAATAAAACAAACAATTTGAACCTCCAGATATAAACAGCCAGTTGTGGGAAGCTGTACCCTCTTTGGAAAGGGTCAAATGAAAGCTAGGAAAGTCCCCTAATACTAAGGAAAATAAGAGCTTCTGAAGTTTGTTTCTGTCCCCTGCAGACTCAAAGAGGCAGAAAACCCTTGAGTGTGACTTTCACAAAAAGAGTACAAACAGAAAGGCATCCAAAGGCCCCCTATGCTCCCTGGGAAACAGTTTACACAGTCAGTCTGGGACTCACAGATTAAGGGACACGTGTCTGTTACACTCTGTGGTCTTTAGCCAGCACAGAGGCAGCAGACTCAGATCCATCTTCTGCCTCCAGCCTTATTTCTCCAGAGCTTGGCAGGTGGGGCCCGTGTATGGCATATTGTCTTTCCCTTCCTTGACTTTCCCTGGTGAGTTTGCCTCATACATCCACAGGGGAAGTCAAGTGTAAACAGAAAGTTCCAGCTTCCAGGTCAAGCTTCTGTCAGAATTTCCCTCTTCTCTCTGAAATGCTCACAGTCCCTGCCAGCTCTTTATTGTGTACCTGTCAGAACTGGCTTCTTCTAATCTCTCTGTGTATAGAGTCCCTCCTCAGTGACAGTGTCACTGACCCAAGAAGTCCCTGGAATCAGGCTGCCTCTTTCTAATCAAACATAGTTTTGGCTGGATGCTTTTCCTCACTCTCTCACCAATCAGGTCTCTGGTATGTGGAGCTATTTCTGCTTCAACTGGGCCCATGTGCTAATTATAGGGAAAGATGTGTGGTGGAAGAACCCTGTCAGGCAACGGTGCAAGAGTTACTCATGGTGTCCTGCTCGTTAGTATGTTCCTACCACTAAGACTCCAATGCTGGTCTAGACAGAGCAAGATCTAGAGTGGGCTGGGCATTGGTAGAGTTGGATTCTGGAGTCTCTTGCCTAGTAGAAGTGTTTAGCCTGTGTATCAGGAGGTGAAAGGCAAGCAGTTTGGACAGAAATGAGTAGACACAATGAAAGTTGAGGTGAAGATCCTTTAGGCAAGCTTACAGAGGACAGCAGATGACAGAATATTCAGTGAGAAGGAAGCAAGAAGAATCTAGAAAGAGGACTGAAAAGGAAACAGAGAGGTAAGAAAGTAATGAGGAGAGCATAACATCTCATCAAGTCAGGAAGGCGAGAATGAACAGTGAATTGTCTAGAAATCATAGATGATGACTGAGAAAAGAAGTGGCTGGTAATCATGACCCCTGGGTGAGGCAGCCAAGCGGTCAAGTGTTGCACACTGCATGTCTCGGAAGATAAGGTCATCATTCACAATTCTGTTTGTGTGGATGATTCATAGAGTTGCATCATGCCTCACCCAAGTGACTTCTAGGGGCAGACCTGCTGGTGAGAATCCTGTTAGCCAAGGGATGAAGGCAGAACCCTGTCACCAGTTATAAGAAGTGAACAGAGGTTTGTGTGTGTTTGGGAGTTGCTGCTGGGGCCTGTGAAGGCGCCCCTTAAAGGTGTTTGGAGGCTAAGGAAAGAAAAGAAAGTATGACTATAAGGGCTTGAGGAAAGAATCATCATGATTTCCACTTGAATCATAGCTTGCACTCAGGAGTCTGAGCATCACTTAGGGAAGAGGGAATTTAACAAAGAGAGGGATGTGACAGGTGAGGAGGCAGATGGAGGGAGAGGAACCGAGTCACTCAGAGACAAATATTGAGTTTCACTACCCTTTGCTGAACTGAGGCTGTGGAGTGAATGCAACTTCCAGACTCACAGAACTTTTTTTTCTTTCACATAAACAGTGTTACAGGGAGCAAAAACTTGGATAGCCAGTGGAGAGTGGGGTTCATCTGGAGTTGGACTGGGCCTCCTTGCTGAGATGACCTTTATGTGAGCTGAGTGCCAAGTGAAGATCAGGGCAAAGGTCATTCTTGGCGACTAGGAATGAACTTAGGGCTTTAAGAGACATGAAGATCCCAGAATGACTGGGTCTGGAACCAGCAGAGGCGTCAGGGGAGGCAGAGCTCTGGAAGTAGAAGACACTTCCATGGGGACCTCCAGGGCAGGAGCCTATGTTGCATCATCTACCAGAGATTGAGGTCTGTTTGAGGGTCTCAGTCAGCCTCCCACCCTGCCCCAGTGAAAACTTTCAATTTGAGCAAGAGACTTCTTCCAAGCCAGCCCTCAGGACCACAGCTTACCTGAGCTAAAACTGAGTCAGGCCTAAGGGCTGACCACTTCTGTTGTCCCCTACCAATGCTGTGGGGCAGAAGAAGGGGGAAACTGGGACTGCCAGTGTTCCTACAAAGATACGGTTGCAGTAATCTTTCCATATAAGGTGAACGATGTCACCCTTCTGCTCCGTGGCAGGGCCCTGCCCTTCATTTGATGCCTCTTCTCCGTACTTCATACTATCTGGGCACCTCTTGCTATTAAAACGTCTTCTTGTGGCATTCTCTTGGCTCAGTTCAGAAGTTACACCCTTTTTGTTTTTGGTCTTCCTCATCCCTGTAAAAACCTCAAGTTCCTTAATGCATATATCAAGACGGTAATCTGATGGAAAGAATTTGCATTGAAGTATTAGTCAACTGGTATCTCTGTTACACTTGCAAGTTGGAAGATTTACTCAGAGTATTTATGATATATATTTGCCAAGGGATGAGCTATAGAAAGACAGTAGCAAGACTTGGAAATGGGGACCCCTTATGAGGATGCTGCCATATGATGGTGAGGCTGACTTTGTTTCCCCATCTTAAAAGGCTAGAGAAAATAAACCTCTGTTAGCAAGTGAAGTTGGAAGTAGCTGTGTGGTCCATGGAGCAGCTCTTTGCCACTGCACAGGTCCCAATGCAGTTCTCTGGTTATGGTTAAAAATAACACAAACGCCCCACAAAAGGCCACAGAAACACAACTTGAACATCTTCGGTGTATGTGTTTCCTGACTTAGTTTTCCGGATATAGGTGCTACTGTCATCCTCTTTCTAGATGAGACAGGCTCAGAAACATAGAGTGATTTCCTTGGAGTCTCAGGGCCATACTTAAAAACTGTGGTGTGCCAGCCCAGCATGTATGATTCTAAGAGTTGATTGTCTTCTGTGCCACACGGTCATGGCTTGCTCTAACATGGGTGGCCTTTGATCTGGCCAAGGCATGTGACAACTAAATTGCAGCTCTTCCATGTACCAGACTGAGATCTACCTCCTCTCTTCTGGCCTCAGTTTCCTTATCTGAAGAGCAGGGAGACAGACCAGAACACTGGAGGGTGAGTATCCCCAGGTCAGTGGAGGGTTTGCTTGATCTGCAAAAGTCAGCTGAGTCTCCTGCTAGGCTCCTTAGAAAGAGGACATGCACTCCCACTGGTTGAGCATCAGGCAAGATCACCAAGCCCAGAGGGATGTGACACTTGGTGATTCATGGAAAAGCCTGGGCTTTGGGGATGGGTAAGAGGGCATTCTTCCTTCCCCAGCAGGCTTGAGATTAGCCAGTGAGTGCCAGGGTCTCCTCTACAGCCCTACCCAAGTTGCTTTCAAGGTGGGGAAGTTGGGAGTGCCAAGAGGTCAGGAGGAGTGTAGCTGTGACAGATGGAATCTGCAAACTTGTTTGGAAACACCCTTTTCAAGTGCACCCTGAGACAGGATTAAGAGAACAGCTTTGGCCTGTTTTCAGGACTGTCATCTGCTGAACACCTCCAAGCTCGTTTGAAGGAAGTGACAGAGAGGCTGAGATTTCAAATCAGGCAAATTGGCCTCCCCACCTCCCGCCAGCCTGCAGAAAACAAAAGCTCCCTAGTACGAAAGTGACATAGCGCCATCTCCTGGCCAGGAGTTGCCTGGCCCCTGGGGGCCTCTGGTGAAAGCCAGGACTCCTCTATTTCAAGGACTTTGGGAAAACATGCTGGAAGGCGTCCTGGCGACCAGGAGCTGGGGTGAAGGCATGGGAGTTGCACTCACTCTTAGCTCATGATGTGGATGTATGTGTGCACTCCTGTATCTTACATAAATACATGCACATTGAAAGCCCATTTGAACACCAAGTAGGATTAACCTATCCTATGAAGAACAGTTCCTCCACTCACAGGCAAATTCATCATGATGAGGCTGTGAACTCTGGAGCCAGTGTGTCTGCCTTTGAATCTCAAGTTTTATCACTAGCTGTCAAGTTCTAGGCAAGTGACTTAACCTCTTTGGGCTGCATTCCTCTTCTATAGAATAAGAACAATGATGGTATTCACTTCAGCATCATCTCATGGATACAGGTGAAGCAGTACAATGTATGGCCTGTGATAATCACTCTGTATGCACTAGCTGTCATTATCATTCAATGGGGTGTGGCTCATATGTCTTCCTACCTTCTAAAGACTCAACCCATCAAGCTCCGTTCTAATTTATTATGACCAACATACTGTTGGTCAATACGTCCCAGGCAGATATTTCCAGGTAGATAAAGATAATGTTAAAGGCACAGTTTTGTTGACATGGATGCTACCTAAACTCTATGTGACCTCTAGCAGATTTAAGAGTCATGGGTGTGGAACTCCCATGTCCTTTGTCTTTACTAAGTCAATCTGTCAAGGCAGTGGGCCTGTTGATGTAGTAGACTGACTGATGACACTCTGGGATACAGGGCGGACATGTCCTCTCTCCAGTTTAGGGTAAGTTTTCATCTTGGTATTTACTAGCTTCACCAGCAAAATATCCTGAGAAAGCCAGCGAACTGGAGCCCTATCCCTAGTCTTCTTGCCATATTGGAGCCACAAGCATCTTGAGAATCTCTGACTTAAAGGTAAGATGCTCACAGATACTGATTAAAAAACAAAACAAAACAAAAAAAAACCTCTTTCTGCCTAGAAAAACCGACAACAAGGAGACAGGTTGCTAAAGTCAGAGACTGGTCTTTCCAAGGTCAACCATAAATCAGGGTGACCGCATGACACAGAAGCCAGCTCTGGAGTCTTGAGGGAGTGTGGGGCCTGATGACAGGGGATTATCTCTTCCCATCCCGTCTGCTGCCAGGGAAGCCAGGCATGTGTCTGCTCATTGCCACCAAGGAAGCTTTCCTGCTGTTTAATGAGGGCTAGCTTGTCCTGGGAAGGAGGCCTGGCCTGCACATCTGTCTCATCAAAGGGGTCAAAGGCTTAGGACACAAAGGTCTCTCAAGCTTCCATTCCCTGGCCTTTATCACTCCCAGAAGCCATCCTGTTAACTTGCTCAAACAGCCGTGACTTCGCCTCTGCTCTGTTTGAGAAGCTCAGCCTGGTGAAGAAGGAAGAGCAGCAGGGAGAGAGAAGGCCCTTTGAGTCTCTCAGATTTGCACTTGGCTGCCTCTCATGAGCAGGACTGAACCATGACTCATCTGGGTTAGAATGTTTTCTTAGCCAATCCTTGTTTTGCTTTAAAACTACCGAAGGCTCAAGAAAATAGCCCCAGGGGAACTTGGAGGAGCACTGGTTCACATGCAATCTGTTTACAGGGTACAGCAGTGACCCCGGGAGGGAGCTCCAGCCAGAAGTCCTCATCCCGATGGCTGTGCACCTGGTGGTCATGGAGCTTTTGCAGAAAATCAAGACACGTTAATGCTTTAAGTTGGAAGAATGGAAGAGATGGTGGGGTTGCATCTGCTATGGAGCTGTAGAATTCCAGCTTCACTTGGAGTTAGGAGTTGCCTTTGAACTCAAGGCTTCACCCCATGAAAATCAGCCTCCTCATCTGTCAAAGGGGTTAACAATGCTAGGGTAGATAGGACATGACAAACATGAAACGTATTTCATCTTCCTTCATGTTTAGCACACAGACACTCAGTGGTAGCCAGGTATCAGATATTTAGGAAAAACATGTCAGAGAAGACATTAACTTATCAAATGTCTTTCCATTGAAATGGCTGTTGATTCTTCTTGATTTTGCGAATGTGTGAACAAGTGCTACCTTCCTGGTGATGGTGGTAGATGTGACATGTCTCAATTATGTGGTAAAAAGAAGCTTCCTGGTACTGCAGTGGCATAGCTTAAGAATTATGCAAGTCAGGGTCCTTAACCAGATGGCCCAGATGGCCAGATGACAACATGCCTGACCAATAGTATGAGAATATCCAGTACACTCTGGTGGGTAATCAACTCCCAATAAACGATAGGCTCAGTCTCAATTCCCACTCTCCACATGAACTGCTTTAGGCTATGGTACAGATGTAATACTGAGAACAAAGAATATGTATGTACCACAAAGCAAATTAAAAAGAAAAACAAGAGCAGGGAGTGGTGGCTCATGCTTTTAATCCCAAGACTTGGAAGGCAGAGACAGGTGGATCTCTGTGAGTTTGAGGCCAGACTGTTCTACATAGTTCCAGGACAGCAAGAGCTATGTAGAAAGACCCTGTCTCAACACACACACACACACACACACACACACACACACACACACACACACA
>CAJQZJ010032130.1:9298420-9322021 GCA_907164525.1 Lophiomys imhausi
AAGAAGAAGAAGAAGAAGAAGAAGAAGAAGAAGAAGAAGAAGAAGAAGAAGAAGAAGAAGAAGAAGAAGAGGAAGAAGAAAAAAGGAAGGAAGGAAGGAAGAAAGAAAGAAAGAGAGGGAAACTTGGAACAAGACTTGAAGGTTATGCAAACCTTACTTTTCAAAGGAAACAAGGGCTTGGGAATGTAGAGAAAAGAGCCCAAGTGACACTGTCAGCTGATGGTAGGGCTGAGATTCATAACTCCTCCTTTCGTGCCCTTCAGCTGCCCCTTAAGAGCTGTTTTGTCCAATAGGGCAAAGTGTAAAGATCCTTTATTTGACCTTTCCCATGATGGACCTTGGGAAAAGTCCAGGGCCTTATCAGCATCACTGGGGGATTCTACAAGTGTGTGGTCTCAGCCTTTGCAAGAGTCTGAGCCACTTGGGGCACAGCAGGATTTGGTAGTACCTGCCCACTCTCCCATGGTGTTCTTAGAACAGTATCCACCACAGGTGTCCTGAGATAGCAATGACTCATGCATGAGGTTGTGTTCAACAATGGCTCTCTGAACGGAGAAGATCTAGGCTCTTAATTCTCAGAACACAATGAGAGTCAATGTAGCAAGCAGGAAAGTGGAGGTTTGTATTTGCTGCAGCCAGACGGAAGCTGGGTTTACTGTGGAGATGTCACCAGAATGAGAAGCCATGAGGTTTGTATTTGCTGCAGCCAGACGGAAGCTGGGTTTACTGTGGAGGTGTCACCAAAATGAGAAGCTGATTGGTCTAGGCAAAGCCTTCTATCTCAGTCTGGATGCCTGCCTCTCCATCACCATGAGGAGATATTACATATAACTTGTAATGTGAAACAAATCTTTCCCTTTGCAGCTTGGTTTTCATCATGGTGTATATCATAGTGACAGAAAACCAAACTAGGACAGTTCTGTTGTGGCTTTTCACTTGTAATATCAGTTGGCTTTGATAAAGTAACACCAAAGGGACATGATCTTTTCTCCCAGTGTAGAGGTGCTCTCATCCTACCTTCAGGAAGCTCTTGACTATGTTAAAGGTGAAAGAAAGGAGAGCTTCTCTCTTTTCATGATATGAAAGAATCACGAACAGCTGGGCCATCAGTCATGTGACATTGAACTTGGATGGGCTGGACCCACAATATTACTGAGTTGCTGGATTGCTTAGGCCCTTTGTAGACTGACATCTTTCTTCTCCCCTGAGGTGTAATAGAGCTCCTTAGAGACTTACTTATTTTTATTTTTAGGAGATTGTTTTATTTCTTAAAGTTTATTAATCTAGGAGCATCAATGGGTTTTGGGGATATTTATAATTTCTACTGCGCTGACTCCAACATCTATAATTCATTCTTTTCAGCTCCAAGCATGTGTCCTATGAATCCAGGAGGCACTGGTGGGATGGAGAACTGTCTGATAAAATGCTAAATTGATTGCATCCGTCCAATCCATATCTCTGTGCAGTGGGAATTGAACCTAAGCCGGCCGAGTGAATTAGCTCTATGCCCTTTTGCCCTGCCAGCCCTCTAGGCAAAGCAGGGATCAAATGGAATCCCCCTCATGTTAAGGGGCTGCAGAGCTGTCAGTCAGAGTGAGGAGTCTCTAGAGAGAGCATAATAAGCCATGGCCCCAGGGCAGGAGAGCCACGATCCTGAATGTCCTCAGTGGCATGCCACCAGGGAAGCAATGCATGCACTGGCATGTTTCTGGGCTAATAACAAGATTTTTGATTTGTTCCTATAATTAAGGATTATGTCTGAGCACACCAGTGAGTAGCAGGAGACTGTCAGCACCCAGGTGGCCACTTTGATGAGTGAGTGAGATCATAAAGGTGATTTCCCAAAAGCTAATGCCTGCTGTCCCAACACCATCGCAGGCAGGAGAAAATTATCAGTGGAGTTGATGAACAGGTAAAGAGGGTTTCTACAGAACAGCAGCCCCTCCAGCCTCTTCAAACTGTGAGTCCACAGCAGAAGGAAGAAGAAAACAGAAAAGAGACTACCCTCTTCCCATGGGGAGAGCTATGGGCAGTGTCAGCCTCTGGGTTGCATTGATGACCTGGGGTGGGAGGCAATCCACTCAGCCTCTGAACAGGAAGAAGAAACTAGACAAGGTGTGCACTGCAGCTGAGGAGCCACATGAGCGTGTCCTTCTCTGTGGGTTCTTTCAAGGGTGCTTACTAGTGACTTTATCCAGTATGTGTTGAGAAGCTGCTCTGAAGTTGTGGGGCTGCAGACTGTGTGAGAGTGCACTGTGGCTTTAGAAATAGCATCCACTCTCCTCCTGAGTGACCCATTTGTTCTTCAATAGGACAGGAGCTTGGGTATCAGTCCCATTCCACTGTCCGCCACTTCCTGTCACACTGCCTGACTTCCATCCATCCTTACAGATAGACACTTCACTTCCTTTTCTCCTGTACTCTCCTACCAGATGACCACCCTGCAGCCAAGGTGGGTGACAACACCTCCAAATCAGAGTGAGGCTCCCTGGAGTGGAGCCAGACACACAAAAGAACAGCACCAAGTCATGCTTGCTCTCATTGGCCGTCAGTCCATGGCATCTTCCTCCCTCTCAGAGCTCCAGATCCAGCACAGACATCCCCCTACCCGACCCCCTCAGGGGGGCATGCCAGTCACTTCTGTGACAATTAAATGTCACAGGTGCTACTTCCTCTTGGCCATGGTGCTAGGAGGAAGTTGGAAGGAGCAGGGGAATAGTCAGCTCCAATTGCTTGGAGCTCCATGCTAAGTTTGTTCCCATTCAGTCAACATTCAGGGTCTTATCTGTACCCCACATGCCTCAGAGACACAGAAATGGAACCAAGCCATTTCTATGGGCTGTGACAGTTTGAAGCTTTTGGCACAGTATCTGATGATTCTGAGGGCTTCTGTTCAGCGGTCTGACTCCAGAGCCTTCATACACTGTTTCTGCCCCTACCACCTGACCCTCCTCTCACCACACAGGCTCAGTCTCTTTATCTATCTCCACGAGAAGCCCTCTAAACCCAGGGAAGCTTTGGCATTGAAGAAGGAGCCATAAGGTGGGTTTTCCCTGGGGCTTTCCCTCACTCTTTTCTCTTTTTCTTTCTGCTCTTCTCCATTTTTCTTAAATTGACCTGAGAGGGGGTATCTAAGTCTCTTTACACCAGCAGTTCTCAATCTGCGGGTCTCCACCCCAATGGGGTCATGCATCAGATATTCTCCATATCAGATATTTACATTACAATTCATAACAGTATCAAAATTATAGTTATGAAGTAGCAATGAAAGAACTTTATGGTTAAGGGGGTCCACCACAACATGAGGAACTGAATTAAAGGGCCACAGCATTAGGAAAGCTCAGAAGCACTGCTTGGCAGAGATTTGCTCTCCTCTGGAGCTTTGAGGTTGGCACCACACTCTCCTACCGAAGCCCACCTGGACTCACTAGCCCTTCTTTCTAACAGTACTAAGCCCTCTCTCTCCCGCTCCGAGGAATTCTAGGGAATAAATGAACCCTCTTCCCCCATGAGGTCTCCTGATTGTTCGAACAAGAATCCCCAGGAGGCTACCCTTAGGATGCAGTACACCTTGCCTATGTGTGAGTCTGCAGCTGCTCCCCACACTGCTTTGGCCAGCCTTTTGGATTCACTCTGGAAACTGGAATTTATAAAGAAAGCTTTCATAGGAAGCTCTTAGCCTTAATATGGCTACTGAACTGAAGGGGGCTGATATGTAGGGCACCCCACAGCAGAGGAGTAGGATAGGTAGGAGAAGGGGGAGAGGGTGGGAGGGTGAGAGGGTGGACCTGGGAGGGGTGGAGGGAGGGGACTGTGATGGAGATATAAATTGAAGTAATACAAAAAAACAGTTAAAAAAAAGAAAGCTTTCATAGAGAGAGGGAGAGATGGAGAGAAAAGGGAGAGAGCTGGGATGGGTTGAGAGAGGGAGAGAGAAAAGGAAGGAAAGGACCTCAAGATGGATCACTTTGGAAAGAAAAAGGGTCCTGGGGCGATGGCTCACTTGATGAAGGACCTGTGTTCAGATCCCCAAGACCCAGGTCAAAAGCCACGCCCAGCAGCACACACCTGTAATCCTCATGCCCACTCAGAAAGGTCTAGAATCAGTGAGAGACCACCTGAAAGAGAAGGCAGACACCTAATGTCAGTCTCTGCCTTCCACATGCATGAGCACACCAACCCACAAGCAGACCTGCACATATACATACACATGAGCACATACATACACATAACACACACACACACACACGCACACACACACATAGAATGAGAGAGAGAGGTTCTTTAAGGCTCTGTGCAAGTTGTCAAGGTGTGTCTTTTCTTGACGGTAAGGTCAGGGACATCAGTAAGGACTCAAATGACCAAGAGAACCCTGATATGGAAAGAGTCAAGGCTAGCCTGGGCTACAGAGCAAGTTCTAAGTCACTGACAGCTGAAGTCTAGTCTTTTCTGAGTCAAAGACACATCGGTGTGACTTTTGGGTGAATCTGAATTGTCCCAGTCTCTGAAGATGTCAAATACTTCTCACCTGCTTGGGTAAAACATCTGTCCCATCTCTGATGTGCTCAGCCTCCTGGTCTCCACACAGAAGAGCCTCTAGGGTATCTCATGGCTGTATAGCACCTTTAGGATGTCGGGGGACATTGCTCTCATCTCTGATCTCTCCCACACATTATTCGTGTACCCTCCTCAAGGCAACTACCCTCCCAACACGCTCCCCCAGCTACCCAAAGGCCACAGGTCTGGTGCCAAGTGTGCTAAGTGGACAGTCTTGTAGGGGAGTCACACTCTGTAAGCAGTGTCCTAAGGCTGAGTTGTGAACTGTCCCCCAATCCTGCAGATTTTCACAGGCAGGTCTGTCTGAAATTGAAGGGCAGGACATGGGTTTCAACCCTCAGTGGACGGAGAAGTGGTTTCCTGGTTAGTTTGTCAGCATGGACTGTTTCTTCCTAACAGCATGGGCTCCTCTTGAGCCTCTCTGTGGGTAATGATTATATTATATAAGCCTCATCCACACTGAATTCCAATACCACTGCATCAAAAAAGAAGTTTCTGAGAAACTGTCCTGGAAGACGGGCACACTGTTCTCTCCTCACTTTACCCACAAGATGATTCAACTAAGAGGCTTTTACAAGATCTTCTTCCTCTTCCTCCTTCTTTGCTTTCATTTGTAAAAGTACTTGGAATTGAAGGTAGGACTTCACACATGTTAGCCAAGGTCTCTATACCACTATAAGACTTTGTAATGTCAGGGTTATTGAAGTCTAATTTACATGCAACAGAATGCACATTTTTTTAAGTTTTATTTTCATTTTAGAGGGCAGAAAGCATGTGCATGCCGTGGCACTCATATGGAGGTCCAAGGACCATCTGGAGAAGTCAGTTCTCTTCTTCCACTATGTGGATCCTGGGGATCAAACTCAGCTAGGTCATCAGGCTTGGTAGTGGGTGCCTTTACCAGCCTTCATCAGCCTGAACACACACACTTTTAAAGTATGGAATTTGAAAAGTTTTGACAGATATATATGTAGCTCCAGCACCCATTGAAGCATAAGGCTTTCTCATCACCTTCAGTTTGAGTCTCTTTGTAATGTACATTATCCCCTGTCCCCAGCTTCTGGCATCCTCTGACCAATGGCTTATCCTTAATGTATTATCTTCCTAGAGTGTCATGCAAATGTAATCCCATGTAATGTAAGAGTTCTTTGTGTAGTCAAGATTTGAGCCCTTGTAACTTATATGTTATCTTATATATGTTAAATAAAATTGTAGTTTATTAATTTGTTGGGGGCTAGGCCTATCCAAGGCTTTCTCAGAAGCCCTGAGGAAAAGAGTTAGGAAACACTAGTTCTGTGTCCTTGCCCAGAGACAGATTTGGCAAGGCCTGGTGTGGGGCTGGGGCCAGGGTTTTCAAAAGAATTAAGTTTTGGTCCCTGAGAACACAACTTTTTACCCCGAGGGCTGTGGTTATCAGCCCAAGGCCACTACATGCTAAGTCCGTGCTACACTTGAGAGATCTTATGTCCCTTTGTGCAACATTGCTGGATGAGCTTCCGGCTGACTTCATCCCAGTTTTCTTCTGCAAACAGCACATAAGGTGCAGTACTTCTTAATGAACTTGCTGGCCTAAGTCAGCACCTCATGCAGACCTCTTGACCCCAGCTTTCTATTTTCATATCCCTGATCTTTCCCCTGAACATTTCACCATTTGGGACTCTTACTCCTGTAGGTTCTGGTCATTAATCACAACATAATATAGCACATTGAAAATTATTTATTATTGTTGTTGTTGTTATGTCTGTGTGTGCGCATGCATACAAGTGGAATGCCTGAGGAGACCAGAATACAGCACCTGATCAGCTGGAGTTACAGATGGCCGTGAGCTGCCTGATGTGGGTGCTGGGAACTGAAATTTGTTCTTCTGGAAGAGCAGTAAGTACTTTTAACTAGCAAGTCATCTCTCCATCCCTAGAACCCAATACAATTTTATATGGTCATACATAGGACTTATTCAGACTAGACGATTCTTTGGTACATTCTTCTGGGAAGTTAACAAATTACAGAAGAACTACTAAGGCACATATACTTAAAATATGCCCATTAAATTTCAGAGGGTTGTAGATGCTTAAAATCTACCATGTATCTTTCAGGACAACATCATCATGGCCCTAAGACCCATCAGTACTGCTTGGTTGGTGCCCAGAATGACCTAACACATATGTGGGTTTCAGAACCCCCAGTGGACTAGCATTTGTGGTCTCTGGGTCCTGTCTTGGCACAATATACTCTGCAACTCTCAGTTCACTAGGACCAGGTAATTCAGATGCTCCAAATGACACATTTGTCAACATGCTGAGAAAGAAGCAAGCAAAATCATGGAAGGACAAAGAGAACACGTTTTGTGTTGATGCTACCAGAGACAGAGGTGAGAACGCCACACTGAAACCCATTATCGTACATAATCAATGTACAAAGGAAGAAAAGAAGGGAAGTGAGGGGGAGAGAAATGGTGAACACAAGCTGCTGTGTGTGGTTTGAGGGGGTGGGGGGGACTTCTCCTTCCTGGGGAGGCAAGGGTGGTGTCTGGGTTGGCTGCCTGCGCCAACCTTCCTTCTTCAGGCCTCACTGCAGACTTCTCCCCCAGAGCTTCCCATGAACACATTTAATTGGCCATGTGTCAGCGTGGTTGCCAGGTTGACCTAAGTCAGGAAGAATATCACCTGCTCTTTGCCTCTGGCTCCAGCTTGCCACAGAATTCTATCTCATCAGCACTCACAGTGAGTTTACATCGGTTCCTTAAAAAAAATTTTTTTTGGCTCATTTATAAAGCTAGAAGGCAGAAATAGACTAACGCACTGAGGTGAAGGATCTGGGTTGGGGCCTCCCCATTTTTCTGTTGAACATTAAAAAATATTTTCAATGACAGATATCTCTGTGGAATGTGTGGTGATAATGGAGGTCACTAGGGTGGGGTGGGAGTTGTAACGATGGCTGGGCAGAGAAGCTGCTGAGAGACAGTGGTGACACCTCTCATTGTTATTGGCCCAACAGTTGCAAGGTTATCTCATCAGCTGGGAAGATGGAGCGAGGTGGAGAGAGAGAGTGAGAGAGAGAGAGAGAGAGAGAGAGAGAGAGAGAGAGAGAGAGGAAGCTCAGGAGTCCATGTCCATTGTTCATGGTCTTGGAGAAGTCAGTGGAAATGTCCCAGGGGAGATTGGATAAAGAAGTCTGTGTCTCTGAAGTGAGGCTTAGGCTGAGGCAGAAGTTTGGGCATTCAGCCCAAGAGAGAGGAGGAGCTTGTCTGAGGTTCTACAGAAAGTATTCAGGGCTGACAACATGCTATCTTCTTCCTTTGTAGCAGGCCACAGAAGTAATGGAGATGTGTAACTGTCGTGTCCCCCATGAACAAGCGGCTTGCTTCCACCCAACAATGCATATGTCTGGGGACATGTGATTTTGTACTTACTTTAAAAGAAAATCATTATGTAAAACATTAATCCAGCAATGTAGATTTGCTTATTTAGTAGGTATTGGGGAGGGGCTGGAGAGTTGCCTCGGTGGATAAGACCACTGACTGTTCTTCCAGAGGATCTGGGTTCAATTCCCAGCACCCACATGGCAGCTCACAATTGTCTGTAACTCCAAAATCTGACACTCTCACATAGACATACATGCAGGCAAAAGATCAGTGCACATAAAATAAAAATAAATAAATTAATTTTTAAAAAGAGAGTATAATTTTAGAGAGTATAAAAGCAGGCTTACATGTACCACTTACAGCCTACCCTCTAAGAACTCTCCTCCAGAAGTGTCCTTGCTTCCTACCCTCACCACTGACCTTTCTCTCACTGCCATTCTTCTACCATAAAATGCTCATTATTCCCATATGGCCCCAAACAATTCAGTTCTGGTTCCTAACCTGAACATTCCTCTCTGTAGAGCCAACAGATGCAGGTACACAGGCTCATCTCCTTACAAAGAAGTATATCATCAGTATTACTAAAATATATGCCTCCTGGAAGAACCCCTACAATGCTCTGAAATGGTAGGAGGCCCAGCATTGGCTTGCAAACAGGGCTTTTTACCTTGGTGGTGTAAGCTTGATATTCTTCCTTGGAGGAAGGGGTTGCCTCTTGTGTTGTGGAATGACCAATAGCTTCATTGGTTGCTAGTAGTACATGTGATCCCAGTGTACCTCTCTCCAGGTAGGATTTTTCATTACTTTGGGATAAAATTCCAACATTCCCAGTCACTCTTTTTGTTATGCTGAGCAAAATAAGCAATTCTATGTGCTGACTTTCTCAGCCATAAATCTTGGTAATATTAATTACCACTTTGTCTTAGTTACCATTCATTCTATTGCTGTGATGAAACACAGTGACCAAAGCAACTTTTAAAAGACAGCGTTTAATTGGTAGTTTTCTTATAGTTTCTTTGGGCTGGTCTGTGGCCTTGATTTTGTGGAGTGTATGGCAGCAGGCAGGTAGGCATGGCACTGGAGCATAGCTGGGGTTCGTATGATTTGCAAGATGCATGAAAAGAGAGAGAGACTAAACCTGAGAAGGGCGTTTGAAAACTCAAAGCCCACCCCGATGGACACACTTCCTTCAACAAAACCACACCTCCTAATTCTTCCTAAACAGTTCTACTAACTGGGGACCAAGCATTCAAACATATGAGACTGTGGGAACCATTCCCATTCATAGAAATTTTTGTTTTCTTTTTGAGATAGGATCTCACTACATAGTACAGGCAGGTCTCAGACTCAGTTATAGGTGTGAGCTGCCACACCTGACATAACTTCACAGAATTCTAGTACAAATTAAACAATTTAGCACCTGTAAAAGCCTCCAAACAGGGACTGCCAATTTTCCTTCTGATTCTATGTAGGCATAGTTCAAGAAAAGTTCAAAATACAATATTTTCCCAATTTGACCTCATAGTTTTATTCTTAACCAATGCAGAACGTCTCATTTAAGCAAAGTCAACTCCTGGTTACAAAAGATTAGGGATTTAATCCACATCAAACCAGAAAAGATTGCTGGGCAGTGGTGGCACATTCCTGTAATCCCAGCACTAGGGAGGTACAGGCAGGCAGATCTCTGTGAGTTCAAGGCCAGCCTGGTCTACAAAGTGAGTTCCAGGACAGCCAGGGTTACACAGAGAAACCCTGTCTTGAAAAAAAAATCATGAAAAGATCAATGATATTTTATTCTATATAGATAGCACCTGGCATCTGTCACCAGGCTGTCTTCAAGACTAATCCTGAGTGTGAATTTTACGTTTACATGCAAACAGCTTGGACACCCTTGCCGTGTACCGGCAGAAGCTTTTACCATATTATCTTGGGGAACATGGGCTAGAGCTGTGCTCCTACTGGATACAGTTGCCTGGCTTCTTGATGCCAGTTCACTGGCATCCTGATCTTGCTCTCACCTGGTTCATTTCACCTGCCCATTTATGACTGTATCCCACAGCGAGAGAGGGAGGCAGCCTGTCTTCTGATAGCCCCAGCAGGGAGCTGCATATGGGAGGGTTTCTGCTAGTAGTTGAAGAGCAATAAAAGGCCAGTTGCTGAAGAGTGAACATTAGCATGTCTATATTTCAAAGTATCTTTGCTGAAGTTAGCCAGGAACATCTCACCAGTTCTGTCCTCCGTTCTCACCGCCTTTCAGAACTCTCTCCCTCTGCTGCCTCTTTTATTTCTCAGCTTTCTTTTGTTCCTAAGCTTGTTATCTTCTCCCTCAACATTCTTTCTTCACTCTGCAGAGGTCTCTTGTTCTAATGGTTTCCCCCTGGGCTGCAGAGGAGGAACACCAAGATGGATCTTCCTCAAGGACATTACTCAAGAGATTTGAGCTTTCAAAAGCAGTTATTTTCTTGAAGAATTTCTCAAATAGTGTTTTTTTTTTCCTCATACACATATATATCTTCATCTATATTGCAGGTCACAAAGGCCTACTCTTCCCACTGTTCTGCCAGGGGCCATTGTTGTTCCCATAGATCCTTTTCCAGTCTGTTGTTCTCTTTTAAGATCAATCTCATGTAGATAAAGTTTATCTACATAAATGAATTCATTGTAAGTATATGATGGATACCTATCCTTCTAAATCTACTTTGAAAAGACTCAGTTTCCATTGACTATTGTCATGCCCTCCTCCATGAACTCCATGAGTTCCTCACAGTGAACTCTATCCCTCTAGACTCATAAACCAAAATTAATTATTTTCTCTTCTAAATTGTGTTTGGTTGTGACATTTCATAACAGCAACAGAAAAGTAACAAATACAACATCCAAGTACAGATGTTGATCAGACAGTTGCATACATGAAACTGGAACTCTAAGGAGAGCTATGGATTGGAAACTTAAATTTTTGATTCTTTGGTATACTGATAGAATTGAAAGACATATTGGATGAAACAATTGAGGTCAGTGAGTTTAGATAAAGAGATGAGGCCCAAGGTTTCAGCCCTGGACCCTCCAATATCATGAGGCTCTGAGATGATGATAAACAACCAAAGAGTCTTGGAGGCAAAAAGAGAATCTGGAGAAGCTGATGTCCTGAAGACTTTTGGAGAAAGAGGTTTTAAGGAGGGAAGATGGATCAACTATGTCCAGAAATAATTGCTAATAACTCTAGTAAGTTGCAGAATAAGAAATGACAGTTGGATCAGCAGCACATCAGTCTTAGTGACATCCTCAGTAGAATTTATAAAGCAATGGTGAGGTGAGAAGCCATTGGGGAATGATCAAGATACAATGAGGTAAGTCTTCAGATGAGAATAAAAAAACTTGGTTAAAGGCTTATACAATGACATGAGCTGTCAACTGTTGGAACATCACGTACAAGATCTGCACAAGATCAAGCTAGTCAAAATCCCAGCATGGATTGGAGAGAGGCTAATGGAGTCCCATCCCTAGCTGAGGAACTATTGGCAATTGATATCTGATGGGGGAAGGAAAGTCAGTTTTCTTCACAGATGTGGGAACTGAGAAGCTACCAATTCTCCAGTAGATGGTCCCACATCCGCACACATACAGGCAATACCAGATAGCTAGAGTCTCATAGTAAAATTTTGAGTTGTTTAGGAATTAAGAAGGGTGTTCTGGATCTAAGAAGATGTTTTTAAAATTGTGATGCAAGTTAGGATGGAAGCTGAGTTGGATATAGAACTTTAAACTTATGGAGATGGTTGGATAATAGAATGTTAAAGTCAGTTGCCAAATACGTATGGACTGAACATTGGGAATGTATGCTAAGCTTTATAATTCTCATAATTGTGGCCTAATTATTTATGTTGTTTGCATTGTATTGTTGTTATAAGAGAAAGCCATTTGTTGGACTGAAAGGGGGAGCTCTTCGGGGAGGGGAAGATATACCTTAAACCTAAAAAAAACAAAAGGAGGTGGATGGGGGGGTTAAGGGGGAAGAGGGAGGGAAGGTTGGGCCAGAGAGGGGAGTAGGGAGGGGATTGCAATTGAGATGTAACTTGAAGAAAAAAAAAAAGACATTAACCTGGGAAAGCAAGGTGGTGTCGGGATAGGGGAGAACTGGAGAGGAGGAAATGGAAGGTGGACTTGATTCAGACATATTATATGTAAGTATGAAATTCTCAAATAAACATGAAAAAATTGTTTGCACAATGGGATTTGTCATTAAAGATGGCCAGGCTTCCCTAGTCTTGGTCAGTTCAGGTGCCTCTAGTGAAGTGCTATAAACAACAGAAATTTGTATCTTAGAGTTCTAGGGGTTGAAAGTCTGCAGCTGGTGTCAGCAAGGGCAGGTTCTAGGAAGGGTTGCAGACCTCTAACTTCCCTCTATATGTTCACATGGAAGGACCAAAGTTAGCTCTATGACCTCTTTTCCAAAGGAACCTAATCCTATTTATGAGGGCCCCGCCTTCATGTGATCTCACTATTTGCAAAAGCCCTCATCTCTAGATGCTATCACCCTGGGAGGGAACACAACTTAGGATAAGAATTCTAGTGGACACACAGATTCAGTCATCGTAGAGGTTGCAGGATATGGCAAGTGGTTCGCCATTTCTCAAGAGGAAATGGACAGGCTCTAGAAGTAGTCAGTGAGAGCTAAGGACCAGGATGGAGGGAGTCAGGGGCTCAGGATTGAAATTCTATACACATCCCATTTGTTAAATAATGCAGCTTCTACTGTATCGTGTGTGTGTGTGTGTGTGTGTGTGTGTGTGTGTGTGTGTGTGTGCAACACGCTTGAGAGTGTGTAACGACAGACATTAATTAGCTTCAGGTGTCATTACACAGGAGATATCCACACTTTTTTTTTAATTGAGATAGGGTGTCCCACAGGGACCTGGAGCTCACCAATTAGGACAGGCTGTCTGGCAGGGTGGAGAGTTCCAGGGGTCCTTGTATCTTCAGATACCCAGCTCTGGGATGACAAGTACTGCACCCATGTCAAGCTTCTTACAGGATGCTGGAGATCCAACCCGGTCCTCAAGCATGCACAGCAAATATTTTAGGGACTGGGCTATCTCCCTAGCCCCGTTTCTCCACGAATCTTCACATTATTTAGTGCACTAACTCTCTTCTATGTATGTGAAGAGCTCTTACATAAATCAGCATGAATGGCTTCTTTCATAGTTCTCTCAACAACTCTTCAACCCCATTCTTGGCCCTACACAGTCTGCAGGTGACTTTGGTGCTCTCTACCAATAGGTGCACTCACTCTGACAGAGGAGTGGCCTTCCAATGCTCTTCTGTTCACAAATTGCATGCCACAGAGAAAAGGCATTTCACCTTCCTCTCTATCCTCTGTTCTTGAATCCATCCTCTCCCATCACTTCTGTGAAAACTGTAATGGAAACCTTTGCTTTCACAGAGTTAAGGAAATGAACTCGTTTCTAGTCTTGTGGAAACAAAGGGGATAGGATGGGGCTATTATAGCTAATCCTCAGACAGCAAAACTGAAGTTTGGAAAGGATAAGGTAATTATTGAGATTTATACCAGTGAAGAGGGAGGTTATAGGGCTGGGACCAGCCCCATCTGACTCATGGCTCTGACCACAGTCTTCACTAGATGGAAGGCATCTGTGAATGACAGCTCATTCTTCATCTGCTCTGCCCTGTTGCTCCACAGCTCTACCTGACGCTCCTCTGGTCTCCGGCATTGACCTGGCAGGAGACACTCCTTGGCAAAGTTCCCATTTGAAAGTCTGCTTACCTGCTTACTGTTGTAATTTTTTTTAATGCTTTTGGCTTATAGAGGGCTCTTTTCAATCATTGGCTTGGATGTTTTCTCCCCTCATAATGCCAACTATGCAAAAATTCACTGGTATGCTACCTTTTACATCAATTTTAAAACCATGCAAAACAAAATATATTAGAAAGACATACCTGTAGTGAAATTGTCAAGCTCTACCATATATGTAAGTTAGCAATTACACACACATACACACACACACACATACACACACACACACAGAGAGAGAGAGAGAGAGAGACAGACAGACAGACAGACAGACAGACAGACAGATAGACAGAGACCTAAGGAATCACTTAACATCTGAGTTTAAAGCCATAGTCATTTATTCTCCCTCGGCTGTGAATTGGCAGATCTAAGCTGGGGAGACTCAGCTCCAACTGCTGTGACATTCATCTTCCTTGACCTTGTGTCTTTTATGGTGATGAAAAGAGATTAAAAATAAGTCAAAACATGGGAAGATGAAGGAGTTAGACTCAGAACTGATATAGTAGTTCTGTTCTATTTCTTTTTTTTTAAGTTCTTTTCTTTTAAACTTATATGTATGTCTGTGCAAGTGAGCTCAACTGTCTAAAGAGGTCAGAAGAGGGTAGAAGATCTCCAGAGAGCCAGAATTACAGGCAGTTATGACCCATCCAGTGTGAGTGCTGGGAACCAAACTGGGGTCCTCTACAAGATCATGATAGGTTTTGAAATGGAAGAACTCTTTCAGCTAAGCCTAAAGAGATGGGGGGTGCCTTACCACAGAGGGAGGGCTTTGCAAAGTCACATAGCAAAGGTGAGACATGAGGCCAGCAACAGAATCTTCCACAACCATAAAACTCAAGGCAGAGGGTAGACTTCATCTCTGGGGGGGGGGGGGGTGAGAGAAAGTTTGAAACCAGGGACTGGTATGCAAACGGTTACAAAGGATGTAAATGTGGACCTAAGGAGACTGTGAGCACAAAGCTAGCTGTTCAGTTTCTTGCTCTTTGTAACTTATGTTTTCCATGCATGAGCTATTGCTTAATACATTTGGAGTTACTAGAATCATCTGCATAACTAAGAAAAGTGGCAACACAGAGACTCTCAGAATCTGATCTATTTCAGTACAGTTCTTTAAATTTATGCAACTCTGTTCTAATTTGTGATTTTCTAATCTTGTTTACTCTCACTTGCCAATATAAATAGTGGCATGGTTATCTGACATCTGGACTTTAATATCATCTACATACATATTTATACCATAGTGTGTTATTCACACTTAAAAAAAAATACAGCCTCTACTTTTTAACCAAGTTCATTTCCCTTAGTTCCTTTCAAAGTAAAATCATCTAAAGCCACAAATTGTTGTCCTGGCAGTTATTAGTCTGGATTGATTAGGTTTGATCTCTGGGTTAATTTCACATGTAATCATATTATAGTTAGTCACACCTTGTGGCTCTATTAATTCAGATGTATTTGCACTTCCTTACCTATTAATTACATCCACCTCTGAAGACTGATAGGGTCTCAGCCACTGAAAGAAAGTCATCCCCACAAATTAGGGAACAAATTATACAAAAACTTGTAGGGATATTATTGATGACTTTCTTACTCTCTTCCTGCCTTACAGATGAATGACATACCTGCTAACTGAACAAACTCTGTGAAGACCAGGTCTACACTGGCTGACAACTTGATTGAATCCTGATTTGGGAATGAAGCTGGAGGAGGTGGGGGGGGATTTTATGATATGAATGCAAATTTTATTTGTAAAATTTGTAGACCTGTGTGTTTGGTTGAGAGCTCAGTACTTCAAACACATTTAAATCTCTCCTATTCTGGCTTTGGTGTTTTGGAAGAAGAAATTGAGGGTTCTGGAAGATAAGTGACTTCCTCATGATTAATAACCAGGCCACAACTCAGTCAGTGAATTCTAGCCACCATGTGGAATGATTGTCAGCCCATTGTCCAAGGAACCCTGCTTCTTCAGCCTCCTAGTGTGGACTAACAACCAGCAACCCTCCAGGCATCTTCCAGGCCTTCATTGCCAGATTGGGACATCTAAGTCATCCAACCTCAGCTACTGGGCTCTCAGCCTTTCGTGAAGACAGCCATCATTGGACTACCCACACAGTGTCCTGTAAACCAACCCAATTTTAATACATATTCATTTTGTTGGTCCCTCTATTGTACCAAAGGCAGCACAGCTATACACTTGTCTGCCCAATATTATAATTATTTATCGCTTTCCAATGTTCAATTATTTTTTAGATATGTATTTACTCTTAGCTCTGGCTACTCTGTTCAAAAAAAAATATTACAGACTCATGTTAGAGAACAACAACAGAACTGTCCTTCAGTAGAGAAGGCTTTTGAGCTTGTCCCTTGAATCTACCTCCCCTATCTTGGTGAGGAATTCCTTGTACTGAGCACATCAGTAGAACCACTTAGCCAATGGACAGTGGGGGCTAGGATGCACAGCTGTGGGTCCTATTAGCTCTGCCAAGACAGGGTAGGTAAGTCCTTCATAATTCCTGCTCTACAACCAATGTCTGTCAGAGAAATGGGGCCAAATGGCTGAAGATTGATGCTGTAATGTATGGAGAGAAAATGGGAACTGTCCAGGCAGCCACTGGTATGTCATTTTTTAGTTTTGGAAGCTGCAGGCCCTGCACTTCCTATATAATCAGATATATTTATCCCTCTCAGGTCTCTGAGGTGGTTGAAGAATAGATAGCTAGAGTCTCATAGTTAAATTTTGAGTTGTTTAGGAATCAAGAGGGTGTTCTGGATCTAAGAAGATATTTTTAAAATTATGAGGCAAGTTAGTATGAAAGCTGAGTTAGATATAGAACTTTAAACTCATGGAGATGGTTAGATAGTAGAATGTTAAAGTCAGGTGCCAAATACATATGGACTGGACATTGGGAATGTATGCTAAGCCATATAACTCTTATCATCGTGGCCTATTTATTTCTGTTGTTTTGTATTGTATTTATAGTTATAAGAAAAAGAACCATTATTTGGACTGAAAGGGAGAGCTGTTGGGGGGAAAAATAAATACCTTAAACTAAAAAAAAAAAAAGAAGGGAAGAGGATGGTGGGGCTGAGGGGGAGGAGGGTGGAAGGGTGGGACTGGAGGGGGGAGTAGGGAGGGGATTGTGATTGAGATGTAACTTGAAGAAATAAAAAATAAATTATTAAAAAAAAGGTGCTATTATTGCTAGGCTTTTCAATGAACTGAATGAATTCAGATTCAGTAACAGCGGGCCCTGGATGAAGAAGTGATAGTCTGTTCCGAGGGATGCTGTAGTAGGCAGGCCATGCCCCTGCAAACGCCATCACATGTAAGAAGTGTGTTTCTTGTTCATCACAAAGAAGTCATTTTTGGATTTCCCCAGAATAAAATTCTGGCAGGGTGGGGCTAGAGAAATGGCATAGCTATTCAGAGCACGTAGTATAATTGCAGAGGACCAAAGAATTCAGTTCCCAGCACCCAGGAACAGCTTGTAACCAACTGTAATTCCAGCTCTAGGGGATCTGATGCCCTCTTCTGGTCTCTACAGGTATGAGCACCCATGTGCATGAATGTGCATGTGCACATAAGTAAAAAGTAAAGTCCCCCAAGTAATTAAAAGAAATCCTGGCAAACTGATCTTGGGAAGGCCACTTCTACATAGAGGCCTGCTACCCTTCTGAAAAATGAGATAGGGAAGCTCATTTTGCAGTTTTAGGAAGGTTGAAAGTAGCATTGAAACTGAGTGCCACATGTTGTCAGTTTGTCACAGAATGCCTGGCATCTAGTAGATGTCGGTAAATATTTGCTTTATCTGACCTCTCCATTTGGGAAGTTCTTCAAAGTCCTGAAATCCTGACTTTCCTACCAAACAGCTCAAAAGACGCTTAAAGGATCTGATTTTACTGTTCAGTTTCTTACTTTACCCACTTAAAAAAAAAAAACCTTCCAAACTTGTCAGCTTTCCCATCTGTCTCTTTCTATCCCAGTTTTACCTTATGAATAGTTATTACTCTCATCAGCATAAGGAAGATGGTGCCAACAGGAGGGGAAGGGCTGGGCTTGAGTCACTGTGGGAAAGAAGGAGGTATGGGGACAAGCCTAGTGGTGGACAGTTTGTTCAACACAAAGCAGTGTTTTCAACAGCCCAAGATTTTCCACCAGCTTTTACGACTGTATTACTGTCCTCCCTCCACCATCCCATGGTACTTAGTGGCGTGGTACTGCATGGCAAGGCAGCAAGTGCCTAGAGGCTTCTGCCTAAAAGCTGCCTCTTTGGTCCATCCATCTATCCATCCATCCATCCATCCATATATCCACCCATTCAATTCCTCTTTCATTTAACCATTTCCCCATGCCTTTCATGTATGTGGAATAGAAGGTTAAACAAAAAGTACTCACTTCCTGTCTTCGCTGAGTTTACAGCTTGTACCCAGTGACATGGTACTGTGGGGACTGTTCTGGGAAGAAGGGGTGAATGATCTCAGAAGCCCTTTGAAATGAATAGGAAAAGGAGCAAAGGCACGGTAAAAGGACTCCACATAATAGCCTACAAAATGAAGTTGTTTGGGAACATAAGAACAAGTTTGATTTAGGGGTGACCTTGCAATAGACCCCACCAGGACCACGAAAGGCTAACTCTTGGGAGAGAACCATGAGGGTTCCAGATGTTGACTCACCATTGATCTCCTTCTTCAGGGACCTCAATTTTCCCAGCTGTAAAATGGGACTAGGTTCTTTCTTGGTAAGGATGGGATCCACAGCAACTATGAGGGATGTCAAACTCTTCTCCCATGGTCTCAGGTCCAAGTCTGGAGCTACTGCTTATGCTGACTGGGGAACTGGCTGTCATGGTGAGCTTTGAGTGATTGCTGCTCCAAGAGGATATCATTGCCCAGCAGCACCCTGGACAGCTCTTGTCTCTGGGTGCCTGGGCACAGGGTTTTGGGAAGAGGGACCTGCCCCGAGGACCAGTGACCACTGTGATCTGGGTGTAATCTTGCCATTTGGCATGTACCCGAAGTTTCTGCTCTTTTCCAACCAGACAGTTTGCTTGAACACACATGGGATGCCTTGCAAGCATCTAATGTCCCTGAGACAAACCTGGGTCCTAATTTAACCTACTGTGTGCTATTAGGCAGCTCATCTAACTTCCTTGGCCCTCTGCTTTCTGTTCTCTAAGATGAGCAGAAGATCTGTCCCCACAGGTTTCTAGGAAGCTTAAATCGTGTTTAGCAGGGTTCCTAACATATGGTAAAACTTAACATGTAGCCATTCTTTTCTATTTGGGGCTTTGAAACTTCAGCTTGCTTTCTCATCTCAAGGTCCTTTCTTCTTTGAGCAGCAATGAAGAGGCCATAGGTGCCATTGTGTTCTGGGATATTTCTCACCCGCAACCGGCCAGAACATAGGGCGACTCCTGGATTTACCGCCCTGTGTAGCTGTGAATGACACTCAGTTGGCAAACAACTTTTAATAAGTGCCTAGAAAGCCCATCGGAAGAAAGTCCATCTTCAAGATAGACAAGCCTACCCACCAACCACTTACAAGTGGTGAGCAAGGTAGGATGAGAATGAAGAGCGATAAAAACAGAACAGACTGTAAGAGACCCAAAATACACAGGGCCCTAAGTTCATTAGAGCACTGGAAGATGTGGTCCTTACTCAGCATCCGACACTTCCCGACTGTGTGCCTTTGGTTGAGTTCCCAGATGTTTATGGAATGTTTACTACATGCTAGATACTCTACTAATCTTCAGAGCCCCACGTATGAGCCAAATCCACATGTGACTTCAGTGGCACCTAAGGGGAGGCTTGTCAACTGCTGCAGGATTCAGGATAAGTCACTGTGTGCACCCACTGTACCTCACTTCCTCCACAGGACCAGATGCAGCCACAATACCCACAGCCAAGGCTTGTGAGAAGCTGTGTCTGACCCCATTCACTCCTAGAAGCTATGCTGCTTGTTCAAAAAGTACAATGGCATTGCCCTCCTTCAGCATCCGAGCAGCTTCTACAACCTCTAAAGAGTGACAGGAGGGGCACAGGAGGAGACACAAGAACACAAGCTGCAATCCGAGATATGTGTGTATGCGGCAGATCAAGGTGTCAACGTTACCACTGTTGAACTCCATGGCACTTCCAGTGCTAAGCATGAATGGAAGATACTGATTCAGGTGGGAACATGGGATGGGGAGGGGGAGGAGGAAGATTGACCTCATAGGAAAGAGCACTGATTTGAACAACGTGCCACTTATCTGTACAGAGTGCATGCTATAAGCAGATAGTGCCTTGCTGGCAGAATTCACGCATTCTTGTTCCTACTGGAGGTCAGCATGCAGTCAGTGGTTAGAGTATGTGGAATGCTGCATGGTGAGTCTCTGAGGAAAGTAAAAATAAAGAAAGAAAGAAAGAAAGAAAGAAAGAAAGAAAGAAAGAAAGAAAGGCTTAGGAGTGACAGGGGCTTAAATGACATCTCAGCATAGTAATTCTAACATTCAGAGCATTTTTGGTCTGAGACTAGTTATCTTTCTGGAGGAAAGAAAATTATGGTCTAATTTTAGATGTTTTTAGTTTGCGCCAATTTTTTTTAAATGAGCCTAAGCTAGACCATTTAGGCAAAAATCGAATCTTTGGAAAAAATCTTTAGTCTCACTCAGACTCAGCCAATGAAGCGTATACCCTTCCAGAGTCTTTTCTCTTCCTTCCTTCCTCCCTCCCTCCCATCCTCTCCTCTCACACATTCACAGTTTTATGGCACAATGTGTCACAATATTCCATAATAAACTTTCCTGATGGCTAGACCTGTCTACATTATTTCATATAACTGCACTATCCCATTGTATCTACATATCCAAATTCAATCAGCTCACTCCCAGTGGTTGAGTATTTGTTTAAACATTTCCACACTGACCCTCTAAATATTCTCCCAAATCCTTGATGAGCTAGCAATTTAAGGGACCCAGAAGTGCCATGTGGACCTTGTGGGGTTGTTGTAATCTAGGGAGATTGTTTGCAGTTCCTGAGGAGGCTTCCTGTCCTCATCTATGAACTTGGATTGGTAACAATGCCCGACTTAAAGGGTACTCCAAGGAGGAAAACATGGATAAGCACAGATGTGCCTTGGCCAGAGCAACAGCTGATACATGCCAGGACCTTGGCACATTTAATCCTCAAGAAAGCGTGCTATCATCCCTCTCTTATAGAGCTGGAAGCTAAGGCTTGGAAGGCAAGATACATCACTCAAGAGATGGAACTGGTAATCAGTCCTTATCTGTTACCCAATTCCACCTCCTGTGCAGATCCTAGTGGTACCTCTCTGGTTTCCTTGTCTAAAGAATGAGTAAGATGGTTCTCTGCATGTGTTATGCTGAGTTGGAAAAAGTGAAGATACCCCAGTAGGAAGGACCTTAACACTGTCCATAGCTTAGTGCCACAGCTACACTTTCCTGACTGGAGCTTTATCTCTTCTGCTGTGTCCTGAATAAACCACCACATCTATGCAAGTTAGCCTGGTACCATCTATCAGCCTCCCCCAGCACATATCAACAACACTGAAGCTCCACGGTAGTTTTTCTTGGCCCATGATAATTCTCAGAAGATGGTGTGACTAAGGTAGGTAGGTCTCCCCTGGGAGATCCTAAGCATCTCAGAATTTAGAGGCATCTTTTTATGGTATGTTTGCTGTAGTTAATCAACTCAGAGAGCAGACATACTGCCAAGGTGGCTAGGTCAGGAAAGGTTCTGAGATCAGCAGCTAACCCACAACCACAAATTCCCCTACTCTTCCAGCCATTTGCTAAGTGCCACCCTCTGTGCAATATTCAGCCAGTCAACAACTGTTGTTTGAGCACCTACTGTGTACCAGGTGCTACTCTGTGACCTCAGGAACTGAACTCAGGACACAACAGGCAAGAATACAGACATAATTTCTCACTCAAGGACCCTACAGATTCCAGCTTTCCCTAGGAAAGAGTCTCTCTTAGGACCCCGAATGTCCTTTCTGACAATTTGGTTTTCATGGGAGCCCCTGTAAAGCCATTATCTGTATCTATATAGATCATAATTCTAACTATAAAGAACCTTGGCTCTCACTGCTTTCACTTAAGGCTGTGGACTCGTATGTCGGACTTCTTGGGTTCAAGTCCTGACACTGCATCCTACTGACCTGAGACAAACTATTTAACCTTTCGTGCTTGCTGTCTGGACTGGTAAGTTTTTGTTTTTGTTTTTGTTTTTGTTTTTGGTCAACTTGACACAAACTTGGGCTATCTGGGAAGAGGAACCTCAGTTGAGAAAATGCTCTCATCAGATTAGCCTGTAGGCAAGTCATGGGAGTGTTTTTTTTATTAATGATTGAGGTGGGAGGATCCAGCTCACTGTGGGCAGTGCCACCTCTGGGCAGATGTTCCTAGGTAGTATGAAAAAGCAAGCTGAGTGGCTATGAGTAGCAAGCTGGCAACAGCATTTCTCTGTAGCCTGTTTCAGTTCCTGCCTTCAGGGTCCTTCTGAGTTTCTATGTGACTTCCCTTCATGACAGACTATGATTAGGACTTATAAGCCAAAAATCCCTTTCCTTGCTAAGTTGTTTTTTTGTCATTAAGTTTTATCACAACAATAGAAAGCATATGAGGACAGTGTCTTCATTCTAAATTGGGGCAATGGCAGTAGTTTCATCATTGCATGCAGGAGTAACTACTACCAGGGACTGTTCCAAGTTCTTTGTGTATTGACTCAAGGTAGCCATTATAAATACCTGATATCACAGATGAGAAACTAAAAGACAAAGAGTCAAAATATTAAAAAACAAAAAGACAAATTGTCAACTTGAGATCACTGAAGGACTTAAACAAGGGGGCTTTGGGAGTACCAGAAAACTGTTACTGTTATCTTCATAAGTGGTAATTTTAACTAAGATGCCAAGAGCTAGACAGAGGCAAATTTTAACCATGATGAAAAGTACATAAAAGGCTGGTGAAATGGGTCTATGGGTAAGGGCCCTTGCCGCCAAGTCTGATGACCCTAAACCCACATGGTGGAAGGAGAGAACCCACTCCCTCAAGTTGTCCTCAAGTTTCCCACTCATGCCTCATTCCTTTAAATAATATAAAAAATAAAAGCACTTGGGAGCCATATTGATGTGAGAGGCCTCCCCTGCCATCTGAGGCCATGGTGATGCCCAGGTCCCTGCTGCCACTGAGGAGGGCCATGTCTGTGTTCGTGGTCCTATGGTGTCCAGGGCCTGTGTTGATATCTGTGTCCCTTGTTATCACCAAGGGCTATTCAGATGTCTGTTGTCTGTGCTACAGCCTGCACCCATGTTGGCGTCTGTGGGCTGTGCTGCCACCAAGGGCTGTGATGGTGCCCATGGCCCTGCAGCAGCAGAGGCTGGTTTGACATCTGTGGTCTGTACTTCCACAAGAGAACATGCTGAGGTCAGTGGAATGTGCTGATGATGGGGATCATATGGATGTCCAAGCTCCACACTGTTGCCAGAAACCATGTGTAAGTCCATAATCCATGCTCCTGCTGACTGTGAAGGGCAGGGGAGCTACATTTGCCATGGTACCGATGACTGCAGACTCACAGTTAAGAAAGAGGAACACAGAAGGCTTCTGTGACAAGTCCTACCCCCATCCCCAAAAATATAACAGCCCAGACAGAGAGCCATCAAAGAGAACTCTTAAACTTAGTGACAAGGGTGCTGAAGTATAGCTCTCTGCAATTGACAGCTTCTGGTGGGGGGGGGGGGGGACGGACTAAGTTCTCTTTAAGTTTTACCAGAAGTTTAACTATGCTCAGTGACTATATGGGCAATACAAATTGGACTTGTTTGTTTCTTCTTCTTCTTCTTCTTCTTCTTCTTCTTCTTCTTCTTCTTCTT